>JAOTAV010000005.1:657558-743797 GCA_026546445.1 Cyclargus thomasi | reverse complement strand
TTTTATTCAAAATAAGTACTTTAAGTACACTTTCTGAACGTCGAGACTACGGCGCCTACCACCGGTTCGGGAACTAATAATATCTATGCACGTATCACAACACAACAATCTGGTCCCGTGGCAAGTACCTGAAGTACTTGTGTTACGGGTACCAGACAACGGAAATATATTTAATACTTTTATACTATACACTTTTTGCTCCGTCGGTGGGATGCGAACCCGTGACCCCCGGCCTAAGCTACCAATACGCATTCCAACTGAGTCGCAGAGGTCGTCAAATACTTTATGGTTGTGTATAAGTCCCCAATTTAATAACATATTTTTAATACAGACGATTTACGACATTGGAATGCTTGCTCATATAAATTAGTAAAAAAAAACTTCAGCGCTGCTACTTTAAGGGCTTGTTTCGAAACTTGGACCGACGCGACGTAGAAAAAAGACGATGGCCGCGGAGTCGCGTCGTTCGCGCTTTTTGTAGGTACATATTTAGGAAACATCATTTTCAAATGATAATATATATTTAATAACACTAAATTATGAAATTAAACGATTTCCACTAAATATATATATAAAGTAAAGATTGTTATTTATAAATATGAATAAAGTAATGTTTAGTATTTTAGCTGTAGATTTAAAAATGTTTTTTAAAAAGAGACAACTTTGGACTTTTTAACTATCGAGCCAAGTTCGTCTGATTGTGTTTCTATTAGCAAATTTCACTCTGTAATATCCTCAGCTAACATGTAGGCATTACCGTCTTCACCATAAGGGCACATGGGGCCAGGGCCTCCATCATTGGGGGGCCCCCAAGGATTCACAATTTCTCTTACACATTTATTCTCAAAACATTTTTGTCGCGCACATTACACTTTTTTCACAATTTAGGAATCTAATCAGAAGGTTAGATTTTTTGTTATTTAAAATTGAGTAAGATAAACAGGTTTTAGATTTTTTCGTTGAAATATTATTTCATTATTGCCTTGTTTACACGTATTGAGTAGATTAGTAACTACATTTTAAGTTGTAATTGCATGTAAACACAAAATTTAGTAGCAAGTTTTAAGTTAAAATTTAGTTACTACTTACCCAGATAATTAGAATTTTTTCAACTTTTTCTGTTAAGTTGGTAAGCAGGGCTTGTCACTTGACACATTTGGACAGGTACATGTCAGCATAATTTAGTTCAATTCATTCAGATATTTGGATTCGAAAAGGGCCAGAGTTTTTCCAAAATATACCTAAATAGTGACTTCTCCAAAACTTTAAGTTTTTCTTTTTATTGTACAATCAGTGAAGTTGAAAGAGATACAGATCGTGGATCTAAGTAATTTGGCCGAGTTATGTCAAACTCAACCGGCAAATCATGATTTTTATGAAATTGACATATTCCAACCAAATGACGTAGATCCGTCAACTGGCTCTCTTTCAATTTCCCCCATTATACAAAAGTAGATATGATGTTATTTGATAAGAAACAATTTATTTATGAAACAACCTCATATCTAGTTTTGTACAATAACCAAGAAAAAAATATAATCAATTTTTTTTTGTCTCCTGAAATGTAGCCATATTTAAGACGCGAGGTCTATTATTAAGTAGATAAGTAGGTAACTAAATTTTAACTTAATTCTAAGTTAATAATTGCATGTAAACAAAAAATTTAGTAGAAGGTTAAATGTAATTGTAATCAAAACAACCTACGCTGTATTTACCTATAAATGGGTTCATAGGTACTTGGGAAAAAAATGTAAGTTTTGTTTTTCTATTTTCTTACTTTCCAATTCACTTTCTTTACTTTCAAAAAGGGCCCCAAATTAGTGTGTGCCTAAGGGCCCCAGCCTAGTTTAAGACGGACCTGCATATAGGGCGCCCTTAAATGATAAGTTCAGCGTTAAGGACGATAACAAGATAGTTCCGCGTGGTATCTAGTATGTACATATATTTCAAACATACGTACTTTTTAACAAGTGAGAAGTATATGTACGTAACAAGTATATCGATAATGTGATCTTAATAGGTACTCACCTAAATATTTCATGTAACTCGTTTTTATTGGCTTGGAAGGGCACGTTTCGTACCAAGATCTTGTTACCATTCTGCACAGATTCTTTGGTACTCTTCTTTGCAGTTTTAACTTCAGTCCTGTTAATAATTTAATTATAAAAAACAGACACTAACCAAAATCGACCTGTATAATATGAATGTCATTCATCTCATCCCATTGAATATTGGATTTGTCATTCGTCGATCGTATGAGTACCCAAAAAAAATTCGTGATCAATACGATATTATAAAATACATGTTAATTATAATAATAATTGATAACAAAGACATTTATTTATTATATATTCTATGCAGGCATATCTAAATAAATATCTGTGTTGGTGTATTTTAAATTGTGCAGCATGTAAGTACTATGGGAGAGATTGAAACAGAGCCAGTGGCCGTCAACTGGCTCTGACCTACGTCATTTGGTCAGAATATGTCAATTCATGTAAGGCTGGGTTGGACATAATACGGCCAACTTACTTAGATCCGCAATCTGGCTCTGTTTCAACCTCCTCAACTGTACTTACGAGTTTCCTCGCTCTGAACGCTTCAATTCTAAAGTCTTGCCGTCAAGTGTGCTTCCTTGAAGATTCTTGAGAGCTTCGTTGGCGTGACTCTTCTTGTAAAATCGAACAAACCCATAACCCATAGACAAAAACTGTCCAGGGTTTTTCGCATCTTTCTTCTTAGCGATAGTCGCACTGTGTATTTTCCCACATGGTGAGAAATGCTGTAAAATAGTAAATCAATCTTATAGTATTACATTGACAATTTTAATTAAGTTAGGTTTTTTTCTAAAAAAAAAAGGACTTCATCGTTTACAATAATGCCGTCCTTACACAAAGTAAGTTACTATTCATAATAAAAAATGAGAAATCAATATAGGTTATACTTTGATTTTTTTATTACCTCTCTCAACAAATCTTCAGTCGTTTTGAAATTAAGATTCTTTACAAACAGAGTTGTATCATTTTCCGGTTCATATATATCTTCTTCTTCGACTGTCTCTTTCATATTTTCGACGTTTGCAGTCGTCACTGTCTTATGTTCTGTCTCCTCAGAGGTTCGTTGTTCACTCACGACGGTATCAGTTTGTTCAGACGTCGATTCTGGAACTTTCCCTTTCACAAAAACATTCTCTGGTGCCCATTCCAAATACAATGGAGCAGATTTGAATTGTGAATAAGCTAATTTTGTGAATGCTTTCTTAGCTTCGAATGGTTCTATGAAGTCGACTAATGCTGTGATTCCGTGTTGAGGCATTAGAAACCGCGATATCTGCCCGTGCTTTGCAAAAAGGGACCTTATTTCTTCTTTGTCTGTACCTGATGGTAAATTCTTGACTAGTATGCATGTTTTTGACCTCTTCTTAGCAGGCTGTATGGAAATGAAAATATTATTACACTGTCGTTTTGAATTATCTATAAAAAATATTTGTAATATAACATTATTTTAGAAGCTTTAATTCTTAAAATGAGGATTTAAGATAATAGTTATAACTTACTCTATTAAACGCGTCCAAATAAACGCCATTAGATTCAAGAAATGCTTTAGTTTCAGCGACGAGTTGAGTTTCTCCGAGTGCCAACCGTACAGCGGCACTTGTAGCTAAAAAATATAATATTAAGTTTTAAAATTATTTCGTTCATAACACTAAGTAGGCACAATATTAAGCAAAAAGTAACAAGATTTTAAGGGAATCTTATTTGGTTTAGTATCAATATATAACTATCTATATGTCTATATGAACAGGATTCAGAAATTTCCCAACTCAATTATTGGTTGAATAATAGTTGATTTGGTTTTCAAATCCCAGCAAGCTCTTTGTTTCCTGTAACGCCGTGCATTAAAAAAGGGGTTTGACAGCGATTATTTAATTTTGCTGAAAATCCCTTTAGATCTGTCTCAAATGATATGTAAACTATGTAATTTACGGAAGTAAAACAAAAATTAGAGCCTCTCTACAGTAAGTGGATTTGGTACAGTGTGAAGTGAGTTAGCAGATGACATTGACAATAGTTCAGGCAAACTACTGTCAATGTCAGCCACACACTTCACTCCGTACCAAATCCGCTTAATATGGAGAGGCTCTTACTTTTGCTATTATCATTCAGTAGTTTCTCCTTAGTGGTGTTATATGTAGCGGCGACGACATCGGCGACGGCGTTGGCGCCCAGGAACAGCACGTTCCAGTTGTGCGACGACTTGGCTGTCTCTCTCAACTTCTTTGCTTTCTTCTCTTTGAAACTTAGACCTTCTGGAAAGTATAAGGGTTATTTAGTACTAAAAGGATAGTCGATGCTTATTCTAATATAGTTAATAAGCGATAGCGAAAAGTGAATAATTGTATTATATTAAGGAGACTGAGGGATTGCGATGCTCGCACTCAGTGACGAATTAAATGTTGAACTCTTGATTGGAGTAAAGTTTAGTCGTATTTAAATTAGAGTTGCCGTAAGATTTCCAAAAATAATGACAAAAGTCAAAGAAAGAGTACAGCTTGGTAAAAAAGAGTGCTTTTTAATGAAGGTGTTTTTTAACATTGTTAACCCTACGCTATGCTTGTAAGCAATTTTGATAGAATTTGTACTGGATTCTGGACGTGACTAAAATTTATATATAATTATAATTTATAAATTGCCATAAAAAAAATACAGCTATTGTGTGATATTTTACGCCAGACTCTTTTTTGCTAAGCGATAAACTTACATATTTAATAGGTTTTTAAATTTACGCATCTAATTATTATTGGTCTGATATCAAAATGGAAAATTTTAAGACATAAATTATTACAACAAAAATGCTCCCATTACCGTCGCATTCTTCTTCTTCTAATTTTTCCGTCCTGGCTGGCAAAAGATGCAGCATCCTTCCACAGAAGGCGGTTCCGTCTAGTTCCGTAAACGCTTTGACTGCATGTTCGGGCATCACATATGTGACCGTGGCAAACCCTTTTGGTTGCCGTAAAACTGGATCAATTGGCATGTTTACATCTGCTAGTGGACCTTTAAAATAATAATAATAATTGTCTAAATCTATTTTGTATTCATATTGTTGACATGCCTAATAAATAAATAAATAAATATATTTGAATCATTTGACTTATGATTTAACGTGATTTAACTATTTCACAAATCTTATAGCTGTCATTTTTTTGTGTAATTAATAGATCTTACCATATTTTTCAAATAACTGTGTTAATTCAACTTCTGACACCACATACGGCAAATTCCTTACGAAAATACTACCACTCTCTCCAATGCTTTCTTCATTACTCGATTTCTGAAAAAATAACATTTCAAAAAAATACTTCTAAAATGGGCACTTGGCAGTATTGCTAACAGCAATTCATTTTGTAATTTTTCTTGCAAATAACTACTATTGTTTCAAAACAGTAATTTTACAATCAATTAAAATTAGTTTTCAAGTGACTATTTTATCAAAACTATTACATTTTTTTAATAAAATCTTCTAAAATTAATTGCAGAGCAATTCCTTTGCAATATTGCTACTACAACGTTTTTAGGCCTTCCGATAGGCTGTGTTATGCGTAAAAAGAATAATAATAAAATGTTACCTCTTGTCTTCTTTTTGTTTTATTTTTTTCTTCCTCTTCTGCTTCTAATTTGGCCTTGTCCTCATATTTATGGACATGGAGTCTGTGATTTCCTGTAAATTTAAAAAAAGTTAATTTTAAAGCCTACTGCCACATTCAAAGACAAATATTAGTTTTAATGTATTTAATTGATGAACATTTTAACCATGAACCTAAAATCTTTCTCACATGATTTCACAGCATAGTATCTAAAATAGTTAATAGAATCAGGCATTACTTTGCGGAAATTCATAGCTTTAAGTTTAGTAAATTAAGATTTTTAGCAATATTCCGCAAAATAAAACTCAACCTGTAAGTAAAAATGAGGGTCAAGAACCTGTAAGTGAAAATTCGCCCCAACACCAATCCTCAGTCTGTGGTCTCTATGAACAACGGGTGTTAACGGACGTTAATGGATGCATATTAGCTGCCATACTCTTAAATAATTTGAAGTTTATTTATCATTAATTATCTCTCAGTGCAACTATTGGTTTACTACTTACGAATATGTTTTTTTCTTAATAATATATAACCTTACCTATAAATAGTTTGTCCTTGTTTAGAGCTTTGTTAAGTTCCTTTTCCGTTCTGAAACCAACATAGCAGAAGCCCGCGAGTTTTTTTCCCTTACCGAGAGGAAGTCTAATTGAGTATGGTACTAGGGGTTTAAAAAATTCTTTTATGTCTTTCTTTTTACATTTAAAAGGTAATCCTGTAATCTGAAATGATTAAGAAGTTTCGTATTTATCCATACTAATATTATTACGTAAAATGTGTCTCCCTGTCAACTCTTTATGAACAAACTGCTATACCAATTTTGCTGAAATTTGGTAGGAAGATACTTTGAGTCCCAGGACATAATAAAAAATTAACAGTTACCACGTAATAAACAAATTTTGGGGAAACTGAGTTTTATTCCAGAAAGCTCTGGGTCAGTATTTTAATTTGATGGCCCAATATCAGTTGCATTCCAACAAACAGAATCCCTGTTGATCACTTGCTTGATCCATTCAATAAAAAAAAAATTATAATATCCTTTTTAAGGTTTCTTATACTAATCTAGATAATCTAAAAATAATTTTGACACAAAAACTATAATGTAACCTACAAGAAACATGACTTACTTTAGCATGGAACAATGGCCTTTTTCTTATTTTCTTTTCTTTTGTTTCTTCTGTCTGTTGTTGTGTTTCGTCCTGGCTGATTTGTCCATCAACTCTCTTCATTAATTTTTTCATGTACTAAAATAAAATTATTAACTGAATCTCAGAATAAATAATCATTATTTTTAACATAATAAACATATTTCAACTCTATTTATAAAAAGTTACTTAAAAGCCTAATCCAGATACTGAAACAATATGCATGTGTTTAAGTATTTAATAGAATACATAGGTTTAGATTACCTCTAAGTCACTAATGTGTGTATCGGCGACTTTTTTAGCTATTTCTTGTGCTTCCTTTTTTTCATGATCATCATCTGTCTTGTTTTCTGTTTTTTCATCCTCCACTCCACTATCATCATCACTTTTTTCAAGCTCATTCAATGTTTCCTTTATCCATGATGTCTTCTCGTTAGTATGAGCCTCAATAAATTCCAAAAAAAGTGGATCTGCTTTGTGCTGTAAAAGTGTATGGCTTTATTGTTAGTTTACAGCTTTTTTTAAATGTTGACTTATTATGTAAAATTACTTAATGTAAATAATATTATACTACCTTTTTCAAGAGCTCTTTAATTTTGTTTTTGTTCCTCTGTTCCTTAGACAATTTTTCCTTTTTAGGCTTTTCCACTTGTATTTCATCTTTATGGATTTGTTTATATGCTGTGCTGTCTGCAGCATATTTGCTCCATGCTCGGGGCTTCTTTTCATCTCCTAGATTAGAGCATACTTGGACATTAATTTTCATGCTGTTGACAAATGTACCGTCGAAGTGTTCCCGAGCCGCTGCTGCCTGCTCTTCCGTCCTGTAGCCAACGAATCCAAAGTTCCGAAATTTTCCATCCTTAGTATACTTCAACTGAACATCTGTCACTTCTCCCTTCTCTCCAAATAGAGTTTTGAGTTTTTCCACAGTCACCTGGAACGTTAAGACGGTCACATGAGAAACAACTTGATTCAGTCCATCAATTAACATTTAATACGTAAAAATCTTATATAAATGTTTGTAAAACCTTGTTTGGCAAATTTTTAATTATTAGTCGTGACATGTTTATTTATGATAATTGATACATTTATTTCTTTTTACTGTCTTTTAATTATTAAATTTTACTGGAAAACATTTATGAAAACACGATAAACACAAACACATGGCTTTGACATGTGAAAGTTACAGTTGACATGGTTACTTTTTTTCTTTTTATGGGGCTATGGCGCGGCACTGACCAGTGACCTCCATATATACATGAAAGAAAGAATAAAGAAATTAACTTTATTTGGTAAAATAATTAATAAACATTAAAAACGAAAAAGAAATATTCAATATTAAATAGTTTTACCTACATAAACTCATACTTTGTCTATTATTGCGCAACATTATTTCTACATGGGTTTTTGTTTTAGTTAAAATTTGACTATTTATATATTTCATGATTTTTATACTTAACCAAGAGTATTTCTACATTTATGATCTTTTGATTTTTTATGTAAGAGATGAAATGTTAAATGATATATAAAAGCAGGATGATAATGCTATTATAATAAGATTTGAGAAACAGGATTTTGTTCCTCCATTGAGTATTTGGAGCCCAACTTTGATTATAGCTAATAAATGATACTTCAAATTACCCTCATACTCATTGGATTTTATTTATAGCAAGCAACACTTTGTCCGATAAATTTCAATAACAATAACACTTTAATTTTTTCAAAAACTTATATTGAAATAGGTATTACTATTAGGTACTCGTGTTTAGGTCTCATGATCTGATAAATGATCAAAATCATTTTTTTTTCATTACAATAGGTAATATCTATGATTTTTTATTCTTTGTTTATACAAATCTATCTTTATTGAAACACGATATAGTCTTTTTTGATAGTATTGAAAACAATAAAGTAATATTTAAAGTAGTCAGTTAGAAAGAAAGATCTGATATTGATTGTGACGTCAAAGTCCATAAGCTGCATACAAAGTTGATA
The DNA here is from genome assembly GCA_026546445.1 of Cyclargus thomasi. NCBI lineage: Eukaryota > Metazoa > Arthropoda > Insecta > Lepidoptera > Lycaenidae > Cyclargus > Cyclargus thomasi. The sequence continues at coordinate 735,010 of JAOTAV010000005.1, read as the reverse complement.
CTAAATAACGTTGTGAGAGAAAGAGATGGGTAGAAAACTTAAATCGCTAATATGTTACATATTTCTCAACAGAATTCAGAGATTTTTCTTGAAGCCCACTATCATTTTAATTTGCATTCAATAAATTTTGTTTTACACGCCTACTTACTTACTTCCTATTGTGTGATACGATCTACAGAATTTTCGAATGTGGAAGGTTTTTTCTAGATTCCACTTATAGTAGCTATACTATAAACACAAAATACCTATTCGTATCATACCTTTACCGTGCTAGAAATGGAGGTCAGTAACCATAGTTTGTGTCAGTAAAGGCGAGATAATAAAATTCTAAGCAACGTATTCTTTGTCAAGATTCAAACGACAGTGTAGTCAAAGCGTCAAGTCAGTCTATTCAGATAAGCAGTAGTCACTTTATTAAAACTTCGGATGACGTTTTGGAGTTTTTGCAACATATTATTTTTCCGCGCTTCGGCAAAAATTTTTTAGTATTGGTTTATTGCTTCATCTGCTGAAAACATTTTTAGCATCGTTTCAAAATATATACTTTGTTCTGTGGTTTCAAATAGTTTTATCACATCGTCCGGTTAAAAGTCTAGTTAAAATTTAAATAATCAATGACGTTCTATATTTACTTTGAAAAACGAGGAAATTGTCATAAGAATTTTGTTTCCTGTATTTTACTTGTCACTGGCCATGGTAACTTAGCCAGAGCGCTATATATAGAAAAAAAAATCTGTCAAGTCTTAATTCAACTCAATTGTGTTTATTATAAATTTATAAATTATTTCTGAAATAAATCTGTTACTCAAGTGAGTGTTCTATTAAAGTAATAAATTACAAGTGAGGTACTGATAAAATTGTTAAAGATGTCGACGGCGATGACTTTTGGTCAAAAACAGTTTATTCCCACACCTCCAGAGAAAGGCAGTTTTCCACTTGATCATGACGGCATTTGTAAGAAAACTATGGTAAAATATATGACATGCTTATTCAATAATGAAAGTAATAATACTATGTGCCGGTCAGAGGCAAAGGAATACTTGGCTTGTCGAATGGAACACAATCTTATGGCAAAAGAAGATTGGTCGAAACTTGGTTATAAAGATGGTGAATTACAAAAATAAAATGTAGTACTATATTTTGTATAATAAATGTGATATTATGTGATTAAGGACATGACTGTTTTAAAATAATAATTTATGTCATTAGATGTTTTCAAAACTTTTAATAAATTTGTTAGGATGAAGTGATTGTTTTCAATGAATGTTACATCCAGACTATTTTCATACCTTTCTCATCAACATCTCAGTCCATAATAAATTGTATTTTCTAATATTGATTGGGGTGAAATCACATCCAGCTTTGTTGTTTTGCAATTTGTTTATTCCGTAGGAACCATACTTCTATTTCAGGATAAAATTGTCTGAATCTTCTCCAGTAACACTGTCTCAAATTATTTTTATTCCTATCTTCCCAACGTCAGGGTCACCCTGATGGTCACCCAAAACATTGTAAAGTAGTAAATTTTGCTTTTGTATGCTAGTTCTCAAAAAATGTTAATGTTTACATTTTACCAGAAACTTGTACTTAGATATGATCTATTCATTATAAGATAAGAAATAAAGAATATATAAATGATATAAATATAGCAAAAATGTAATTTAATATTTCATTTTGGCATCAGTCTAGGTAGTACTAGCTGACAGACTAGGACGTTTCAAAGGATATTTTCATTCAAATTGGTTCTGTTGTATGAGCTTGAAGCAAAAACATGCACTCTGATTTTTGCATTTTAATATTGTCAATATAAACACCACACCAAATTTTCTATTGTCATAATTTGAATTTGATTATAATCTGAATTTTTATTAGATAGGAGATGAGAGTTAAATTAAAACTTCACATTGCATTCTTAGAAAATCTTTATTTTCCTTAAAAACTGTATTTTCATAATATAATGTTACATATTGTATAAATCATAATTTTCTTTATATTATAAAATGACACAATTTTGAATTATTTTATTGCCAGTGGCATTTTCGTCATAAAAATAAGTATCACAGTTATTATTTAATTACATATGCAATGACCAAAATAGAATGGGAAATTGTATGTTTTATAGTTAGTGAGCACTCTCTTAAGGTTTGTATTTAGCTCTGCTTGCAATATAATAAATAGAAAAGTTATTATAAATTATTACATTTAATGAAAAATGTATGATTAATTAAAATATTATTATGAATTAGGTATACATATACTACCAGGAAATTAATCATGAGGATCCATCATGGTACTTTGTTGTTGTACATCAACATTATGTGTTCCTAAAATCTTCATCCCATTGCAAAGATGAGACCCAGCACAATGCTAATTTTGATTTCCTAGTTGTATTTTTATTTCTCATTGCACATAATTATTATACAAAGTTATGACATTAATTTAAATGCTAAGAAAGAATATGGAAGAGTAATATAATTTTATTTTAAGTGTGATAAATGGACTAAGTAGTACAAAAATATCCTAAACAAATTGATTCTGTACAGTGTCTAACTATTATAAGCACCATTTTCAATTTAAAAGCACACATTCATTTTCATGTCTACATGTTTTACTAACCTAGGTTATAACATCAGAAAATACAAACCTACAAGGTTCTTGTGGCGCTTGAATGACAGTGTGATGGATACGGTCCAAAACAGACACTCAAAATAAGACTTGAAAATATTTCAATAATGAGACCATGAGACCTCACGTACATTGATACTTGGATGCATTACCAGTAAGGCAAAGAACAAGATTGAGTTGTTTAGATTTCCGTCTCATGCCACAAGCCTTGTGGATTGTATCAAAAAGTAAGTCGACTATAGATTATCTAGTGACTTACAACTAGGTTTTTAGGACATTAGTACTTGCACATCAATTTAAATAAGTACTTTACGAGCTACATTAATTGTTTATAGTTTATTTTCCTATATAATATACCTTTTATGTATTATGATTATGACACAAAATACAATAGTTTTCTGTTAATACAGAATAGGTACTGTCAGCAAAAAAGTTTTGAAACTTTAACAATTTTGTTACTTTAGCTTTAAGAAAACATTTTCTTCGGTCTAAAGATTTTTTTGGTACGTTTTCTAAAGTTTTCGGGTATACTGTACCTTATATTGAAACTACTTAATGTATAAAACTGAGTTTATGGTAATTGATAAAATTGAAGTACACATGCGCTTGTCGGTACACTTATATTGAATTCAATAATTTACCAATAAGTAATTTATAATACAATAAAATTAAGCGTCATTTTAAAGTAGTCACAATGCATGGGATAATAATTCCATTACCAGCTAAATATTCCTTGCACATTCACATTTAATTATTTACTATTATATTATTATCTATTTCTATGGCTACTTATATGATACAAACTACTATAAATGTGAACCTCTAACCAGCATATTTTTTTATAATTAATTCTAATTAATTATGAATTCCTCCCTTTCGAGTCACAATATATCTTATCAATATAGTATAAGGCATATAGTGAACTTAGTAACATGTATCTTTAAATATAGTTAAATACATTTTCGATCATATAAATTGTGTATATTACAATATACTCGATTAGACATTGCATACTTAATTTACCTATTTTCACTTTGTGTCTGTCTATTAATTTTAATGATAGGTTTACCTATGTATAATATTATTATATTAGATAACAATATTATTATTATCTATTGTTTTTGTGTGTGCGTGTCATGCTGAAATATTATTTGGTGTAGGTTTGGTAGCTGGCATGTAGTACATAACGTTATTGTTCGGAATACGTAGAATTCAAGTATCAATTTAACTATAAAACCGGTACCTCACGATTAGTACCATTATAACCTAAATAAATACGCGGTTACATTTGGACTCTCTAGCCAACAAGCGTCGTCATGGACGTACCAATCTGTACAGAAGCTAAATAAATGGTGTTATGTACCTTACGTACTTAAAAATAAACGAGAGCTCGATCGTACTGAGATCAAAATGTACACACAAGATTCAGACTGCCCCGTCAATGGGACCCACGTACTAAGCTACGACAATAATTTACTCACTAATCCGGCAGTGCTTTTTGCGCAATGTTTACTTAATCTAAAAGTAATACAAAAGTTACGATATGTATCCGATTTTCATACATTCTTCCTAAATATACCTAAAGGTATAATAAAATTTTCTACAAGTATAAGCCTCGTTCAATTTGAAATCGCTCGACAAAAACGGCGGGCGTCGTTCGATTTGCGGGGGAAGTGCGCGGGTTGTAGCGTCTTACCTACTTGTTTATCGGTGACATTATATCTTTAGCTAAAAGACCGTAAGTTACTTTGGTAGATATTTTTTAGCTCCCCTGATAGCTACCTTCAGTTGCGAGCGAGCGATTTTCAAGTTGCGCACGGCCTTTATCGAAATTTACAAATCGACATGCGCGTATTGAATGAAAATTAATACAATAGTAGTAAAATACAGTCTAAAGTCGTGGACGCTCGTTCCTTTGCTTGGGGAGCGTAGTGTGGAGCCCGGGGCTTCGGGCTCGTTCATGGGCGCGCGGTACGGCGCCCGTCTACCCGCGCGCTCGACCGGACAGTTCATCCAAAATGGCGCCGACGCGTGCTGCCTTTCCTCTTCTACCCGCATCAAAATATCGTTAAACTTCCAAAAGCCTTTGCCCTTGAAGAAGTAGGTTTTCCCTGGAATTAAAAAAAAAATTATCACCAATCGTCATTGATAACTGATAACAAAAAGTGTAGAATCTCGATTTTTTACGTTTCTTTTTTGATTGTGTACATAGTGACTTCTTATAGGCTATTTAAATAAATCTTAATATTCGTACTTCTTAATTATTAACAATTTTAGTACATACCATCTTTCCACTGGAAGACGCTATCGATGTTGTAGCCAACACCTTTCCACATGGCCATATCGCGAGGGTAGTCCAACTCTACCATTCCCGTCTCCTCATCGAATCTTAAAAGAAATATAAGTTAAAAATGACGCACTAACTGAAGGAAACTGCAGATAACGTTCTTGTGTAACTTATGTCAACTGAAGATATAAGTGGAAGAAGCGCGTAAGTAACATTTAAAAAACTGGCGGATTTTTGCGCAAATAGATGGTTTAGGACCAGAAATATGATTTGAAATGAAGATAATTTCGATTTGCTGTATAGCTAGATACACTAGCTAAATAAAACAAATAGCTTATTTAAAGATTTATTACAATTTTATAGGAGAAAATTAGTATTTACTCAGAGGTTGTAAAATGTTAGTTATCCGCTTCTTTAACTTATGTCTTCAATTATTCTTAAGACTCTATGTTTTTTTTAATGTACAATATAAAAGTTGTTAAAAAATTAACTTACTTCCAGTACATAGTACCGCTATAGAAGTACGTCTTCCCGTTGTAACCCCAGACCATGGCGGCGTCTAGCTTCTCCAGATTGTCAGGCAAACCCAGGCGAGATAACCTTATCGGGTACCCGGGCATGAGATATTGAGAGTCGAACAAATATAGCTCCTTTCCTATGACAAGAAAAAGAAAAATTGGTTAGTTATTATAAAAAATAGTGTTAGTTTGAAATAGGTATGCTTGATTAATTTTTAAAGCTTATAGGTTTTATGTGTTAGGTAATACCACAGAAGAATTATGCCTATATATAAAATAATTGGTCTATGGTAATACATTTTTTCATAGAAATGTCTGAAAGGACACAATGGTTTAAATTGACTTACCAACGAAGAAAGCAATTTTTCTGTCTGGTCGTTCATATACGGCGTCCACGTGAGTTAAATTGCTGGGGAGACCAGACCACATCCTCGATATCTCCGTGGGGTACCCAGGGTATAAACCTTTGGAACCTATCCTCCAGTGGTACTAAAAAATATATAACTTTTAGATCGAAATCTAGTACAATATTTAAAAATCTTATGCAAAATTTGAAAGAACATGCAACATACGAGAACAAAAACTTTTACAACTATAACATGGGTGTGTAATAAATAACAATTTATTTTAGAACATTTTATACTATACTATTATTTTATATCAGTAAATTTAAGAACCTGCCAGAACGTTAATTAAATTTGTAAGTGCTTCGAGTAAAACATTCGCTAACGGAACATATAGGTCAAGTCTTCACTTACTCTGTTTTTAAATATGAAAAGTTCTCCTCTGATGACCGACACGGCATCATATGTCGTGTCGCAGGTGTCCGGCTTGTCGGACGGAACGGACCGCGCGGTGGTCGGCCGGATGGGGAGGTTGGTCCTCTTCGGGTACTTATCCCCTTCGCTGGTGGGATGATTTTGTCTGGGATGCGAGGGATAGTCCTGTCTGTGGTGAGGGTAGTGCGGGCGGTATGAAGACGTCGTGGCTTCGTGGCGAGGGTTGTGATGGGTTCTGTTGTAGTTGTACCGACGGTCAGGGTAGTAGGGTCGATGCCTGTCACTCGGATAACTGGGATATCTGCTGGGAGTGTGTGTGTTGGAGCGATGGTCGGGTCTCTCGGGGTAGTAGACGTGTGGTCGACGAGTTGTCGTCGTCGTTGTGGTCGTGGTCGTTGTGGGCGGGGTAGTCTCCGTTGTTCTGTAGTATGGAATTTTACCCCAAGTTCTCTGAACTTTTGAACCTAGAAAGAAAGGAAAAAATGTTTAGTTTGCATTGCGACTGTAACTTTAATAGGTGCAAGATGGTGCAAGTTGTTTTTTCGATACTTACCATACATCTGTTGAATCCCATTTCTGTCGTCGTCCGGCAAAACGAAGTTAGGTTGGATGCCCTGGTACCACGGGAACATCAGAGCGCCTTTGACCGAGCTGTGTGCCAAGCCCAGCGCGTGGCCGAACTCGTGAGCGGCGACCGCGAGTAACGATGTCCCTGAAATTGGTTAAAGCAAAAATTTTTTTATTATCCTCAAAATAACCCGAGTATATTGTCAGAGAGTAATCAACGATGGCACGTTGCACTTTTCGTCGCAAAATGGCCACCGTATTCCCATATAATGAAGTCCTGTAGTAATTTGCATTTCCCAAATATTTGCGTGGAGCAAACACGCAGCATATAGCCGTAGATTCAGTCATCACGTGCTATGTACGGATCTTATCGGGTTGTATTCAGTCAGCGTTGCGGTCGCTCCTCATACAGCGTGCAATTGTGTTTGTCCTACATGTATCCGATAGGATTAGGCTGTCCATGCTCCTGATACACTTGTTCTGTTATTAGACGTCTGTATAATCAATTGCGAATCGATGCGTGCTGTTTGTTTTTAGAACTGTTTGATGGACGTTTGCGATAGACTATTCCGAACGTCGTGAACCGTTATTCGAGTATATAAACTCAGACATTTTTCTGGTTATTTACTATAGATTTATTTTCACGAAGAGAACTTACCCTCTTCCTCATCATAGCTGTTAGGTGACAGTAGCCACAACTCATCATCGTCGAAATGCGCGTCTCCGCCCTGACCACTGCCGGGGTAGAACGCGTGCGCTAGGATCGAACCTCGACCATCGAACGGGTAAGCATCGTTGTGGTAACGCCTGAAAAATTAAAATGTTAGATTTTATTAAAAAAAACATATACAAAATAATTATAATCCAAAGAGTTAGATATTTTAAATTAATTATTTATTTAATAACATCTTATTTCAGCATCTATAGACTAGGTAATTTGCAAAGCTTAAGATTATGATTTATGACCCTCTTTTATTTAAATAATACCTTAATCTCAAACAATTTCACTAGCAAAAGCTAAACGCTTTCGTATTCTGTTAAAAGAAAGTCCAAGTAAATAATCGCGCCCGAAAAAACCGCATCAAGTGAGTAATCCGTTACCCGACAGATAATTACTTCGGAAACTTCCGCACTAACGCGGAATGAGTTCAACTTGATAAAATAGCCGATCTAAAGTAATATATTCATTTTGACAAACAACTGACCAACTAGACATGGCACGGCAATCAAACTTGTGTCCCCCCGGACCGCGCTCTCTAACATCTAATCATTTTTCGCATCAGAACAACGGGAAGTCTTCTCTATGCATATTTGAAATATCCGATCGCTTCGCTCACGGAACCATTATTATGTGGTGGATATGGAAAAGCACTTAGCTTAGAAATTAACTTATACGGGTTGGCGTTTAGGAAACCCTTTTACTGGAATAATCGGTGTGGTATACAGCTCATTAATAAGTCAATAAAACTCTGTTCATAAGGTAAGTCCGTTACGAACAATTTGACCTCGTTTCTATGAAAGTGATTTCCCGTTCGTAGTCCACAACTACACAAGACTATAGCCCACCTATTACAGATTTAGGGCCTGTGAACCACTTCCTATTAGGTCGAAAAAGATACCAACAAGTTGTTGATAGTCTATACAGCTCTTATCAGGAAGTAGTTAAACAGTCCCTTAACTTTCTACCAGATGTATTTCTACCTGATACCAAAATATATCTCTCACATTTAATTGAAGCTTTTCACGCGCGAATATTCAAATTACTGACAAAGATAGTTAAAATATAGCGGGGACATATAAAACCTTTATATCATTACGTCTGGTGCTGACACATGCGATCACAGTAATGGGAAATGAAAAGTTTTCCAGTTGGAGGATGATGTATTGCGTCGCGGCTTGATTGCGGCTGGCAGCGAACAACCGAATGTTATCTATGGTTTTCACGGACTTAATACTATTATTATGATGAAATGTTGTTAAATCTTTGGACAGTCCCCATCTTTCTGATGAAAAAGTAGATTTATGGCAATTCATATGATTATTACCATCAGTGGCGTAACTATACCGTTCGAGGCCCGTGGCAAATTCGTTTTCGTTCCACTATGACAATCCAATATAAAAACACGTCAAGCGATTATTGTATAAAATAATCGCTTGCCACTTGTCTAGGGGGGCTGATCAGGGGCCCCTTCCGGCTGGAGGCCCGTGTAGTTTCATGTAGTTACAACACTGATTACCATGAAAGTTGTGTTATTTTCGCGTTTCCAATTTTTAAATTAAATATTTGAGATTCTTTTTATCTTCGAAAGATACTTTTGAGATACATATAAATATATTTCTATAGATATCGAGAACTGCAGGCTTATTTAACCCAAAATTCTAACAATAAAGTGCCTATTCAAGATTACTCTTGTCAACCTCCACTGGATAATAGTAGAGTCTACCATTAAGCATCAGGGATAAATCTTTCTATGCTTCTTACTTTCAGATGGCTTTTCTAGCTCCCTGGTGGCGCTTTTATTCAACTAGCGCATAGCATCGGAGCGGAAAAGCCGGGAAACCATAATATACAATATATGAAACGTTATCGTGCCGTTTATGATTAATATCTCTCCTGCTACCGATCTAAAAGTTACGTTCAAAGGCATAATTCAAAGTATTGCAATATGTCGCGTAGAAGTTGCAGAATAGATCGGTTCGTCGCTCCGGGCGCACGTTTTCTCCCGTATAATATATACAGCACACGCTAAACGCTAATACATATTTCTGGAACGTTCTATACGGTATAATTGCACGTATATTACTTACGAGCTGGAACGCAGTTAAGTTGTATGTATCTTTTATTGCTCGGGTAATATTACAGTTTATGGGCGTAATAAATCTCGCATACGCATAGTGAGCTGCGCTTACTGCAATCATTCTGTACTAAATAATTTAATTGACTTAAGTGACTTGTATATGTTACGTAAAGCCCGTTGCGTAATAGAACAGAAACACATCATTTTTATTGGGAGATGAAATTTCTATGATTTCTTATTAAGCGTTATGGGCTATTTCATATTTAGAATATTGTTCTTGTGGTCGCTTCTAGGCCGTTTCATTTAGAATTAAGCGTTGGGTTTGGGGCACGGTTGATTAATTATGGTGGCCCATTTACACGAGATAGGGACTTCCATGATGATGAAATATGTTTAGTAGGTAGGATAGGCAGGTAATTCAAATATTATTATAATGGAGGCCTATATATACAAGCATACTCACACAATATGTTGATATGTATCATTATGGAGACAGATCGGTTGTATGATCGTCATCACATTATTAACATACTGTTGTCATACAACATCGTTGAGTATGCATAAGCATATATGTATAATATAAAAGAAACACAAAAAAGAAACTCAAAAGCAATAAATAGTTTCGCATCGGGTACACTTTGAGAAATGCAATGGAAAACATAATTCAAAAGTGCACAATATCCCGCAACAAGGGGAATAAATCGCGCAACCTTTAATTCCCGAAGCGAAACGTATGCCTCAAGTAATATGATCACGGAGTTCTCAAGTTTCGTGAAAAAGAAAATTTTTATGTAGACCGTACCGTGAAGTTTGCGCTGCAAGTTTGCAACATGGCGGCCGGCCCAATATGTCATCTGTTGAGGTTTTTGTTAACGGTACTTTCTCATATCGTCCGCGTCTAACGTGATCTAATATACGGAACTTGCTCCTGCTATTGTTATGCAACTGCCGTCCGTATCCTCGGCCATTGTATGTTTCGTAAACGATTAGTTTTTTATTTTTTTCAAAGACGGTTATTCGCTTGAGAAATTGGAATATAATTGGGGGTATTTATAGGCAAATTAAAAATGCAAACTTTGACTTTTTTTTAATTTAAAGATTCACTACTGACTAAGTGACTAGAAATATAACGTCGCGTCGTGTTGTGAAGTTAAACAAAAGTTAATCCTTAAACAAAAGTTAATTTTAAGTAACCTATAAACCGTAAATATTATAATTACAACAATTTATCCTGTATAGTGCAGTAGAACTTTAGCACTATCGGTACGGTCCTTCAAAGTATTATGTCCTTTCTTTACAGTTGCTTGATAAAGTAAGCAGCAAGCGATACAATCCGTTTGAAGGTTCTATTAGATTAATAGAAAAGTAAGTTGAGCCAGTCACGTAGCTTCTGTAAAACTGAATCGCTAAAGAAACGTAACGTGTTGAATCGAAAACGCTCTAGCAAAGGTACAATGTTTTGTCCTGTACGAAGGTGAAGTCATCCAGGTTTTATCTTTATTTTCTTTTATAACAATTAGGTTTTATCTGATGTTCCTTAAATACGTTAAAGTTGGATTATTAGGGAAATAAGATGATTCAAATAGATAGAGTTCTAGTAGAAGATTAGGAAAATGTTCAGTCGCCTAATAATAGGTACCAATAATACAAAGATAGAAAGTAACTTAAATAAGCTTAAAATTTTTCGCTAACAGATTAACAACATTAAGGGCCTGTTTCACCGCTTCCAGATATACTCTCCACAACTTTATTTGACAGATGTTGTATGAATAATCTGTCAAAAAAGTTGTGGATAGCCTCACAGAAACTCTATTTATAAGCGGTAAAACAGGCTCTAATTTCGGCAGTTGTGTCTCTCTCGAATAAATGTGTAATTCTATATCTTATTAATATAATAAAATGTGGAAGCTTGGTCGTATGTTTGTGCATCGATCATGCCATAACTACTGGAATTTGATAAAATTTGTCGTAAAGGGTTTGGTAGGGGATGCTCCCGTGGGATAAATATTTTTCTACGCAGGCAAATCTAGTAATATAAGACATGTTTCACCTCGCTTAAAGGTTTTTCAGTATAAATTGTAAAGTATTTGCGTGTTATCCGGATGCCTCGCACGCGTCGCACAAATCCCCCTAAATGGATAGGACGTGTCCCCAAATCCTTACTTGATTATTATTTATTATCAGCACAATTAATCAACAGACGAATCCGGAGCTCTCTTATTGGAAGTGAAAATAATTCGGCCTTTTTATTCAATTCAAAGTTAATCAAGATCATGGCATTAAACAAGATTAAGCTAGACACCTACATTTCTTTTTTTAGACTCGAATCCTTTTTTGCTATAAGTAGCTTTTGTAGTAGTCAATTCTTCACTTGTGAATTTTTATGACATCCTTGTTCTATCAGAATTAAAAATGACCCCGAGCGGAATCTATATGAGTTTTTCGGACATTTAGTCCTTCAGTCAAGAAAAGTGTGTGTGACTTACTTGGCAAAGGAGACTACGATATCAGCGTCATCCGAGTTGATCTCTGTGAAGGTGAGCCGCGAGGCCTGCTGCCACACATCGAGCGCGCGCGCCAGCACGGCCCGCGTGCGGTGCGGGTCCAGCTGCGACGGCCGCCGGCTCTGCGACAGGCTGTTGGCAAAAAAGTCCGTGTTAATCAAGAAATTAAAAAAAATACAGTTCACCACAAAACGTTCGGTTTTCAAATTGCGTTTTTAAAGCACTTATTGTTTACTCTCACACTCAGAGACTATTAATTACTTAACTGTAATACTGTAAAAATCTTCATTATATCAGAGTTTAATCATCATTAAATCTGAGTGAGGTGGTTAGTGTAAGGGTCGTTCCAGACGGTGGGCATAAAAATTTCGACAGAGGTGAGTGGTGACCTATGCCCAGTTGATATAAAAATGAACCGTGATACTATCACAGTGATAGATGTAACTGTACTGCACTATGCAGGTTGTCTAGCAAGCAAGAGAACAAGCGTTTAGTTTATACCGACATAATCAATCTAATGACTGTTCGTCATTAGAATTAAAATGATAAAGTCCGTTAGCAGACAAAGGTTGCATTGGCCGGTCGCGTAACGGAATAATTTCATTGTGGACGACCGTTGTTTAACGCACGGTGCGTTTATTACGTCTGGATTTATGCGTTGTCACAGACACACTGATCTCATTAACTTCGGAACAGTTTTAATTAGCGTCGCGCTCGTGTTCAGTTCACTAATCTACGATTTATGGCGTCACGGGATTTCTGTTAGCTAATGGACGTTTTACCTGTAACTTCAATTTTCGGAGCGATCCTATGCTCTTTTGTTTTCGAATTTTATCGTCGTGAAAATCAAAGAGAAACCTCTATGAAACAATAGAATCGCGCATAGTATATAGATCAGTACCCTTTAAGTTCTAAATTTAAGTAATATTGTAATGTAGAGCTGCAAGTTATGTTCATTAGCGGTTTTCATGCAAAAAGATAATCGCATATGAGTAATTAATTAAAACTAAGGTCGGTTTCAGCCGGCGCTCCTAAAATGATTTCGTATCACATTATTAGGGCCCCCGGGAAATATAAATAGACAATGTGCAGCACAATTTTCATCTCATCGCGCGCTACGATAAATCGTCCGGGCGAAATATTAAATGAAGTCTTTTAATGGACCGATACTGGCCGGAGACCGCTCGAAATTTATTATGGGCATATTAACATGGCCCCCGACAGGCCGCTACCGCGGACCCCGCGGACGGATGGCCCACCACAGCGGACCCGCCACGGCTCACTAAATTACACTGAATGAATTTCGTCGCCGCATTTCGAGTGTACCGCTCGTATCATGTGTGGTTTTTGTACAATTACTAGCAAACAAAATTTAGGCCTATTTGTTTTCGGAACACAAACGGCTGCGGTTTGAGCCCCGAGTCTCGCGGTGGGTAAATTATATTCCAAACTAAACGTCTTTGATGTTTTTAATACTATTAATTAACAACTATAAGATAAGTGTATACCTTTAGTACGTAATTATGTTAACGTAAACTACCCGCAATATGCCTAGTTGCGAAAAACAATCAGTTAATTAAAAATAGTAAATATACAAAGCAGTGAGCGATAAACTATAAAGAGATCCGCGTTATCCACCCCTATTTACATTTCGTTTCATTTCACGGACATTTTCCATTGTTAACAAAACGTCATAGCGCGCTGCCGACGCGACGGCTCGTTTTGAGGACCTATTGACTATAAGGACGATAACTCGGTATTAAATAAATCACCAAACAAAATGTACCTAAGTAAGAGGAAGGAATGTTCGTACAGTTACTGTACGGGTACTGCAGCCTATTGTAATATGCAATAAATTTTGTTTAAGTAGCATTACGAACACAATGAAGCGAGTTTGTAATATCCGACACGTGATTCAGTTAAAGTTTGCAGTGGTTCCGGAGCAGTTGGGCACGTTGGGCTATCCGAAGTTGGGGCAAACAGAAGCCTTTAGCGAGCTGATTGTGGCCACGTGACGCGCGCCACGTGAGCACGTGACCGACAATACCATTGTCGGGGTTGCCATGCGACGATATAAATTTGCCCTGTTCTCGCCCGCGCCTATAGAAACCTTTTCAAGATTGCGCCCTTTAATAATTTAATTTGTTAACGAGAAAACTTTTTGCGCGATTAAAATTTTAATTGGGGAATATGTTTACGAATTGAGCACGAACTTACCGAATCTGGTAAGGAAGATTGTAAATGACAGTTTTAGGATACCAAAAGAAAGGAGGCAATAAAAATAATAATTGGTCTTCGGTTAAGATCACGGCAGTCTACCACCAGAACTAAAGGATTCATTAGTCTGGTATCTAGTAATTACTTGGAATTGTACATCCAGTAGGCACAGCGCCGACGAGCGTACTAAATGTTTTATTATAATTGAGAGAATCGGATGATGTAGACTATAAACCCAGCGATAGCATGCGGAGGGGCGACCCGGGGGCGGCGGGGGGCGGCTGAGGGGCGGGGGCGTCTTCGTAATGGACATAATCTCGTTACGATGTCATAACAAACAGATTTGTAAGCATTTACTTTATGGTCTGTGTCCGACGAGCTAAAATTTAATTCTCTGAAATAATCCGTCAGCGAACCATTAAAATTATTCGGCCGTGCGCCGCGTCGCCTTACATTTTATGGGGTGCCGGAGATGTCGCAACTCGAAACGTACAATTATCCGGTATCGATTCGGACTCCGAACTCGACATACGAGGAAAATTTTTCCAATTCCACTCCTCCGCTTGCGGAATTAACATAAAAATAATAAAATGTCAGTAGACAGGTCCCCCGTGTCATCTCGACGCGGACCGCCTGTCGAAACGATTATCTACCCCGCTGATGTGTTATGGACTCCCGATCCCACTCGATAATAATGACTTTCGCTCGTTATAACCATTTTCTTACCACTAATGCATGCATTTCAAAAATATTTTAAACATAAATACAAGAATTTCAAATAAGAAAAAAAAGTGTGAGGCCAAATTTGCATTGAACCAATAACAGATGACCACATCCTAATGATAAGTCCTTTAGTTAAAGGTCGGATAGTGCTATGCCAGCTGTATGCAATAATATTTCCCATTGAAATTCCTAGTTCTCCCACGGCGAGCGGCACGGGGGGGGCGGCGCGACGGGATCGCCTCGCACCGTATATTGTAGATAAGCGACGTGGCAATAGGCATTCGTGTTCACTGGGGATTCTATAGCAGACTCTATTCTTCCGCGCAGAAAAGGATTTAAGGCATTCAATGTAAAGGAATAAAATCTAAATGCTATGATTTCAATTAGAGATATTTTTATAACACTTCGGCATCGCTTTGCGAACTCTATTTTTAGAAACGCTTCGGAAAGAAGAAATTCAGTTTTTGTCAGACGAAGGACGAGTAACACGATATTACCTACGTTAGCTCCTCGGTTCTTTAATCGAAAGACGAGAGTTTGAGAAAGAATTGTAATGGACGTTAATCCCTAATCTATTTCGTCGTCGTCGGCAGAAAAGACTCTAAATATCCTATTATGCATTCGCTCAAGATTGGCGGTATGGTTAATTAACCCCCTGTTAAATTTCTATACAAACCGCGACTTTCAACTACAAATTGACAACACATCACTTTGTTGACAATCGCGTTTTGTATAAAAAGATACATTTTTGACAGAGGGTTAATGAACCATACCGCCAATCTTGAGCGAATTCACAATAAAAAAACGTAAAGTCTTCAAGTCTTTAAACCCGCCGTTTCCGAGTAGCTTTCCTTAGCAGTGAATACGTCAAGTATTATATAAATAATTTACCCGTGTGTAAATAAAACTAAAAATACCGCGCGTGATTTTCGATATCGATGTTGCCAGAAGTAATAAATAGTTGCGTAATGCGGTCATCGCGATGTTAAAGTGGGTGTGTGGTTGCCACCGGCCGGCCTAAATCGGCCTCTATCGTTATGCTTTGTTAATAGCTCCTTTGAATGCCGATAGCCGGCAGCCGGCCGCAGTGAAACCGACTCCTTGGGGGATTTGGGCGGATTTCCGAAGTATCGGCTTGAATACCTAGCCGGAGCGTCGGCCACATACCAAATGTATTTAAATCGAAACGGGCCATAGTCGTACGCAATAATTAAACTATATACGTTACAGAATGAAAGTTAATCAACAAATACCTATATCTATATGCGAAAAACACACATTCGCTATATATACTGACAGAATTAGTAGCTAGGACGAATTAGTACGACACCGTAATTGCACATAAACTCAAAGACACGGAAAGCATCTCGAAACAGTTTTTGATAAAGAAGCATTTTCTATGAAAAAAATTATGAGCATATTAAATGATGATTCAAAACAAACTTTATTTGCTTTTTGTATGAAAGTACTTATTGTGCTATCAGGAAATTCATGTCTTTATAATTTTGTGGTGTTATATGATTAAGGTCTCGCCATCTGCGTACGAATTCTCAGATGAGTTACATTCGAGTGACAGACTTATCTACTGACTAATATACTTGTTGCAAATTTGAGGGCCCGTTTCAGCGCTTACTGATAAAGTTTCTGATAGGCTATCCACAAATTTTTCGACATACTCTCCGTACAATGTAAAAAAAGGTTGTGGACAGACTAGCCGACACTTATTAGTAAGTGGTTGAACATGCGTAATGTTTAAGTATTGCACTGCAACATTTCACCACGTTCCGGTGTGGATTGATCCTAACGCGCCAGCAGCCTAGCCGGGGGCCTAAGTGGAGTAACGCGGTTATCATGATGGCGTATTACCGGGCTCCGGCATGGCGCTCGCCTCATTACCACACTAATTGAAATTATTATCAATGCCGATGACAGTTAGGACTCTATAAAGCTGCATAGTGCATGGGTTTTGTGATGTTCGTAAAGCGTCAGATTTTTTCTGATGCATGTTTTTTGTAAATATTTTTATGATCGCTACGCCCAGGATACACGAGGCTAGTTTTTCAATCTAGGGTCAGTAAACTAGCAAGCTAGTACTTCTGCTTTAGTGTAGAAAAAACTAGCTTTAGATTACTAGCTTAGTGTGATGGTAGTTTTTTCACTTTCAACTTTTATTAAACTTGAGTTTTATCTATAGATACTAATTCTATACTTATTTACTTACAATAATATAAAGTTGAGGAGTTCGTTTGTTTAAATGCGCTAATCTCAGAAACTACAAGCTGGAACTGAAAAATTCTTTTTGTGTCGGTTATTCCATTTATCGAGGAGCAGTAATCAAAAAATGTTGTAGAAACGGGATCATTTAAAGTTTCGTATTTTCGTATTTCGTAACAACTAGTATATTGCTTTCATTTCTTGCATATTTTTGTCACTGAAACCTATTTTGATGAAATTTTTTTGCGTTTTAGGGGATTCCTTTATGGTTTAGATTTACGAAACAAGACAGGCAGGACAACATATGTCGGGACTGCTAGTTTATATATACATTTTTGGAGTTCATGGCAAGATTTCAGTAAATTTTATTTGCCACCGTGTCTTATTGAAAGCAGTGAAACGAAACCGCGGTCTCCGGATTACAGATGATACCGCGAAGTATAGTTAGGATGTAGTTAAGGATGGCAAGTTTTATACGAGTTAGCTAAACTGAGAGAGATATAATTGGAAACTTGAAACGGTGAGACGGGTGCTCCGGTAATTCTATCTGTGTAATTTACTAGTGCAGATGTGAAAAGTTGATTAACTTTTATATTTGCCGTATTAATGTTATATGTTTGCGACTTGTGTTTAACTGTTTTACAGCTTAATTTTTTTATAGTTTCAGGAGAAATATGAAATAATAAAATATCTAATTTTACTAAGTTAACTTTGTACCTCGACGAGTTTAGTGTTAAAGGTTCTGTTATTCTAAGCGTCTGTTTCACCGCTTACAGATAGTCTATTTATTTGATAGATACAGCTTTATTTGACAGATTTTGTATGGAGAATCTGTCAAAAAAATTGTAAATAGCCTAACAGAAACTTAAACAGTAAGCGGTGAAACAGGCCCTTAGACTCTTAGTCCTTCTACCTGGGAACTGAAAGCATTGGTGTTGAATTTTTAAAGTAGCAATTGAAGTTTTGAAGGCAACGTAACCGTGTTACAGTAATGGGTGCTAAAATGTTAGTGACATTAAAAGTGTGTTGGGATTCTGTTTGTAAATCTTTTTAAGTTAGTAAAAATTGTTTTACGCCTTATTTATTTTCTTCTTTATTTCTAAATACTTTCTTATTATGTGTAATAATAGTAAAGAAGTTATCAAAAATCAGACTCATGTAGGTGGTTACTATTCTGTGTGATGTTCTGTGCGAATTTTCAGGATCAGAGGTAGTATAAAGCTTACATTGTAAAATATTGTATTATTTAAATGTATTTAACTATAAAATAGTAAACAATGAAAAAAAAATGAAGTATACTTAAATAAAATTTGTATTTTAAGCTGATGAGCTTGTTTCTATCAAGCTTACTAGTTACTATAGCTTGACCACAACTTCTGTGCCGCACCCTAGGAACGTGGGACGAGGCGGGGGACGGCTAAGAATACTACCGCCGTCAGCGTTGACGGCCAACTGAGAGAGTATAGCGGCCAGTAACCATTGTAAACCTCCCCTGCCGAGAGAGAGCCGATGCCATGACTCAAGTCATGAGACAAGCCGAGTGACTTGTCTCATGACTTGAGCCATGGCGTGTAACGACAGTCGATTGAGGAAGCGGCGGTATTTGCGGCAAGTATGCGGTATATATCCGCCGAACGGAATTGTTTCCTGCCACACACACATATTTATATACCTCATTGTGTTCTATGTTTGTTTGTGTGTGTTGTCTATTGATTGACAGGAAATTATGAAAGAAATTTGCTTGAACTTTACTTTTTACAGCGTATTTAAAGATATAACATTTTTTATTCATGCAAAGATATATGAACATGTTTAGAATATGCTTTAAGGATACTTATAGTACCCAACTTACATAATATATTGATGCATGTATTGCAGAAGCGCCATATGTCCTAGCCATGCATCGCGATGCATAACATTTTTAAAATATGTGTTTTTTTACCACCATTTCAAATGGTTGAACGCAACTAAAAACTCCTGATAAACATTTTTGATTACTGCTCGGCTTCCTAGCGTGATGTGATATAATTTATATCCTTCCTTAGTAAATGGACTAAACCAACACAAAAAATATTTTTTAACAAACAAAGCTTTATTAGTATAGATAAGCATTTTAACTAGTTACTTGACTAAGTAACCACTACTCCCGATTTATAAGAGACAAGTGAAACTTTAACCCAAACCAGACTAATCTCACACCAATTATAATATGGATCATAACATAATAGTTAAACACAGTTATAATCTCATCTGGCGTGAAGCGATCCGACGCCACGGCACGCCGAGCCACGCTGCGTGTAATTTGTTTGACTTGTTAACTTCCGAGCGTGTTGCTCAATTCATCATAAGATTTATTATCTATTGAGCTGAAACAGAACGCGTCTACTCACGTATTATGAACCCACGTCCCACGTGATACTCATGTAGTTTTACATAATTTATGATGTTCATTTTGGTCATATTTTTTTCAATATTTTTTGTGTGATGGAAACGTTATATCGCAACTTTAATCATAAAAAAATGTAATATCTATGTATAATATCTATGTACGGTTTACACTAAGTCAGTCTGGTCCCGTGGTAAGTACCTGAAGGACTTGTGTTACGGGTACCAGACAACGGAAATATATTTAATACTATTATATTATACACATATTTAAAATTTTTATTATATTTAATACACATCCAAGACCCAGGAACATTGAAAAACTTTTGCTCCGTCGGCGGGATTCGAACGCGACCCCCGGCTTAAACTACCAACGCGCTTACCAACTGAGCTACAGAGGTCGTCAAAGATGAAACTCGAGTAACCCGTTATAGGAAATTGTAATTAAAGTTGTCGAACTTAAGTGACAATTTCTCACAACCGGTGATTATCAGTTACTCCTTTTCAACCGACTTCCAAAAAAGGAGGAGGTTTCTCAATTCGACCGTGTATATGTTATCTTTTTTATGATTAAAGGTGCGATATTGCATCGCCGATACCAGCGATGTAGTATTACTAATTTATTAAGAATGATTTTCATCTACGATTATTTAAGATTAAGGTCGATACACGCCATGCTATTGCCTCGACAACGATCGGGTTGCAATCATAAAGCTGATTCTACATAATCGCCGATAATCGATAATCGTTAATCGGTACGATTATCGTGCAAGCATATACACATTCGTCGCGTTTTTGTTAACAAGTTGATCAAAGGCTATTGGCGATAATTGTCAAGCAAGTTAAGTCTGCCCTGGTGATCGTCTGTAATCGTCGATAACGAAGAGGAGCCATAATAAAAATAATGTGACTCATGTAAGTATCCATGTTTTTCCTAGGTCTTTTTCGTGTAGAAAACCATCATAGAGCAACTTTTCAACTAAATCTAGTTCCTTTCACTTGTTCACGTCATACAAACTAGAAATTCGCCTTTGCACCACGATGTGCAAAAAGTTTTAAATAAATATATAAATTTTTCCTTAGCCGTTCCGGCATTCACGTAAGAAACGTGCAGCGTATAACGCTTCAGACTTTCTTTAAATACACATTTATTACAAAATTTCGGTGGATGTTGAAAAGTCTAAAATATGTTTGCACGTAATATTACGGTGCTTTCCGTTTGAAGTGGCGGCGCGGGAGGGGTACGCGGGGCGGGGAGGAGGGAGGGGGCGCCGACACGCGGATTATTCAACCTTCTTTCAGTCGACGTAATAAAATTCAGCTTAGGAGTACTAGTTCTCACTTTCGTTTATGAAGTGGAAATTTTTACGAATCGATTTGCGATCCGCCGGTATGATTGTTTGCTTACCCGATGTAGAAAGTTCCAGTCTTTAACCCGTGTTCGAGTTTTATTGCAATTTGATAAAGTTTCTCCGTCGCATGAAATGCCGCTTACTTGTGTACTTTTGAATCGAACTCTTGGTTTAATGACCTTTCTTTAAGTCGGGCCATGATAAGGATTATTATCATGATCGTGATTCCCTATATTTTATTACATGCATAAGCTTCGTGCATATTGTGCCGGGTCGCATCGGAGGGAGCCGCATTTTTATACAAGTTTTATCACCGAGTACGATATGACTTATAAAGTTTGTATGAGAAATGCAGGCCGCTACGGTTTGCGCAAAGCTTTAATCACAAGCGTCTTCTGTAGGGTCTGTAAACAATCACAGACGAATAATAATAATCCACGTTTACTGAATTAGTTCACTATATATGTAGCCCATATCATGTAGCTGCAAATCGAACTTAAAGTAAATGTTGAAACTTGAATTCAACAATTAAAATAGTTCACTTCAATTAAAGTTTCTTAGCGTCTGCGTGACAGTGACAGTCACCAACACAAATGAGAACTCATTGTAAATGTATCAAGAGTTGGAGCTGCAGTCGGAAAACAATCCCAACTGCGTTAATCACTTATTTACGTCCACCTCGTTGGGCCAAAAGTACCGTAGACACGTGACCTGTGCGGTTTGAACTATGTATCAAACTGTAATTATGTCTCGAGATTTGGCTGCTGGCGTGAATGACGTCTCCGCGTTTTGAAAAATCGAAGCCCAGAGTATTTAATTCTTAATATGCCCAGCATATTAAAAATTAAATACTCCCCCATAGGACAGGCCTCGCCTAGTTTGGGGGACCGTTAATTTAAAAAGTTGTAAAAATGTTTTAATCAATGAAATATTTGTATTTGTAATTAAAATAAAGAAAGTATATTATCATCTTTAAAGTGAATGCTATTCCAAAACCTTACGCTACGAATGTTTCGACTATGCATCGAAATCTTATTAAGTACAACATGATATTTTTTTTTAGCAAATTACATAGCAATGTGTAGGTGTACATAAGTAGCGCAGACTGCAACGTGCTCGGATAAAACTGTGCTCACGTCAGATCGGACCGTCAGCCCCGCGCGTTTCCCGCAGTCCGACCTTTACGTGTGGTAGGCCCTCTAATTGAACGCAGGGAATTTCGACTAATGATCCGTGAGAATTTGAAGGGTTAAAGTCGATCTCGCAATCGTTAACGGGTTAATTGGATCACTTTTGGGGAAATTATGCGCGAATTGAACATTATAAAATAACTGCAATGGATATAGCTTAGTATTCTTCATAATACTTGCTTTTACACGCGGCTTCGCTCGGGTGGAATTCGGGAAACCCGTAAAATATGATTTTTTTCGAACTTGATGCTTTTCTAAGACAAAAGGCAGTATATGTTACTCTCAACCGTTTCAACTAAGTCTACGTCTATCAAGTCAATTTATTCCTTCGTTGAGGCATCAACAAACACTCAAACAAACAAATAAACAAACACACTTTACCATTTATAATCATAGTATGGATATTACACCATCCCCTTAGGGATACAAATATAATGTTTACGATGCAATAACAATCGTTATAGAATATAAATTACCGTGTAACGAGAACGTGCATCCTAAATTGTATTGAAATATTTAAACTGCTTCCCCAATAAAAGTTTCAATACTTGAAATATTCACTGAGACGGAATATGATCATCGTAGATTATTTGTAAGTCTTTAAAGGAGCACGATAGAGGAACATAAAAATATACCGTCGCTCTAGCATAAATAAGGTATTCACATTATTTTTAAAGCATCGACTTTTATTTTATGATATTTAAGAAGTAAAAGGTTACCTGATGGTATGCAAATGCCGTCGCTCATGGACAGTCGCAACATCCAAGGAGTGTGTGAATAGGGATAGGGAGGTATTATGGAAGTTGGGCCTCAATCAACTAAACTCACTCACTGAGCGAATCACAGCAGAACGCCGTTTTTCTGTGAGGCCGTGGTATCACTCCGGTCGAGCCAGCCCACTCGTGCCGTAGCATGGCTCTTCCACGGCAATGAATATCCGTATTATGTACTTGAGATCGGGAAATGTCTCATAGATACACGCCTCTACTTGGGTTCGAACCTGCACTCTCTCGAGTGCGAACCAAAGGTCTTACCCACCTATAGGCCACCGACGCTCTAAAATAATTGTCCTTTTTATGTAAAACAATTTTATTTTGAAGTACTACCAAAGTAACTTAAATGTTGTTTTAACTAGCCATGTTGCGGCACTAAGGAGAAAAAAAAATCCTTTCCCGCAGTAAAAGTATGTTAGTCTGATTGTCATATTAGTCCGAGAGATGGTAGCAATTTTTGAGTAGGTATTTGGCAAGCTGAAACCTTGTAATACCTCCTATTAAACTCCAATACGGAACTGCAGACCTGACTGGTGAGAAGCGGGGCTAAAAAAAAGAAATTGCCCAAAAATATATCACGGAATCTGATTATTATTTAGTGACGGAAACTCCTGTATTAAAATTTCAAGCTGCCACAAATACATTTTTTATACTTTGCAAGCAATTTTTGCACACGCCTAAAACGCGTTAAACCCTTACTAAATAATCTGGCTTATCATTTTTCTATTTTTTAAATATTCAACTATAGAATATAAAAAAAAACATATTGCCTCATATATATTTTTTGAAAAAAAAATACATTAGGTAAAATGTAGAGTAGGCCCCGCTTCTCACCAGCCAGCATAGGAGAGTTATATAACAAGGTTCCAGCGTACCTCAAATACCTATGCAAAATTGCCATCAGCCCTCAGATTATAAATTTCAGCTAACTCCATGGCAAATCGGATCAAAATTGCTTCAACCGTTTGAGCAAAAGAAGTACAAACATACACTCACGAATTAACAAACCTTCACATTTATAATACTAAATAGAATTACATATTTTTCTTTATTTTAAGGACTTAATATTCCAAAGCATTATTTTTTTGCATTGTTACACCTGGCTGGGTTAACCTCAAGTTTTCCATGTCACCCTATAGCATATAACATTTTTGGGATCTATAAGTAATCTTCAGAATGATAACCGTCATATAACGCTGCAGTGGATTCCTTCGCACGTTGGTATCATGGGTGACGAGAAGGCAGATCGCGCAGCCAAACAGGCTTTGACTGAGGAAATTGATGGAATGGAGTGTGCTCGGGGTAAATCTCTACGTAGTAAGTTAGGTTATGATAGTCTAGGAAATATAGGATGTATGTAAAAAATATATAGGTCTTCTGTCCTCACCTAATTCAGAAGAGGCCCGAATTCTAATTGACATATATTTAGATTTTATGACTAGTCTTTAAGCAGTTGATTGTTGTGGTAACGAGTAGTTTAATAGTTTATATTGTTTTTTTTTGTAATTTGATGCTTCATGGGGGTGGCATAGTCGGTCACCGACAAAAACCCTTAAATAAATAGAAAAAAAAGCATAATTTTTGAAATTATGTTATTATTTCGTCCCTTAGCTTACAACACCGATTAAGTAATTTTTATCAACTTTACAGGAGACGAAAAAAACTTCGCGATGTTGAGAGGCCAAGCGTCTTGAGCGCTGTCACTGTTTTTTGAATTACGGCTTATGACTGTCTGAAATTTATTTAATGTGAGCAATGGTTCGAAGCGCAATGAGCAGCTCAATCCAATGACATTAAAATGTAAAAACCACAAATTTTCGACTTGAGCGGCTTTGTTAGCTATGGGACGAAATGTCCTCTTTACAAAACAGTTTGATATAGTAGTCAGTAGGCAAACAGGCGGCCGTATGTCTGTCTCGTAGACAATGCTACGTCATAAGTCGTAGCGTAGAGGCCTCGTAGGCTCTACGCTACGGAGACCTACGAGGTACTCGTTCAGAAATACAATGTGGAATTGCTAAATATACAGAGGTTACTATATTCGAATTCACTAGGGTTTAGGCAACAAAACATAATGTAATATTTAGCCTCAAAAGGCGTGAGGATAGACATGAACACACTGATTCTCTCAAAGGAGTTTAAAAAAAAGTTTGTAAGAAAATACGAGTACTTCTTTACGCGAGCGAAGCCGTGGACATAAGCTTGTGTCGTATAAAGTAAAAAAGTTCTTAACGTAAATAAAGTATACCGAAAATATTGTTGAAATTTTACATTCGTGTGTTAAAAACTTAGATATAAAAATGAATAAGACTTTTGAACTCGAATAAAACTCACATATTTAGAAGTAAGAGAATCCAAATAGCATTTTATAGGAGCCAGTGAACTGGCAATCCTGTTTTTATAATTTTGCAGTCTTTTCCGAGCTAGTGTTACGTGAAGGAGTATTATCTCAAGTCGAGTGGTGGGGAGCCCTGGAGGGGGCGCTCCTGGCCCTTTGTTCGGAGCCTCTCCACCGACCCTCGCCTGTACTCTGTATTAGGAAGTTTAAGCGTAAAACGCACGATAACTTGCAAAGTAGGTATCTTTATAAAGAAAGGATGAATTCTATGTTCAAAATTCGTAGCAAGGAGGTCTCATATTGTAGATCGTCTGTGCTAGCGTATTTTTCAAGCCACAGACTATACAAAAAGTTTTTATTCAGGATATTCAAAAGCTACACAGCTCTAGTGAGAAGGACAGAACATTGTCTGGAGAAGTTATGTCGGGTATATTTGTTCATGTAGCAGACTAACAGTTTTGCATCGATTCCGTGATAAAATATGAAACATAACGCCAACAAATCCAATTTATATTTTGGCATGTATTCATCTACTGTTAGAACGGAACACATGTTACGCGCCGAGTTAAATGAAAACACGACTTCATACGAGAACGCCGCATTTCGTAATTATAGGGAGCTCCAGTTTCTAAGTGGAATGAAATCATTAGTAAATCACTAGTTTTTGTCGCGGCGTGCATTTTTAAGCTAGCGAGTGGCGGAGCTTCGAGATATTGCCGGTTGTAAGTTGTGGTTCAGGGTAATAATTTCATGAGGTCGCGGAGTTCGGGCGGGGTCAACGCCGAGAGGTTCAAAGCACGCCGAGGTCGAGGCACTGCCAACGACGCTCTTTTGTTATGTAACATTTTATGTTCTCGTGCTGCGTATCGCTTTGATTTACTTAGTGAACATTCTGCGACTTTTTAAAACTTCACGAGTTATAAAACTTTGAATTTGGCGTTTTAACGTCCTTTGTGTGTGGTTTACTTACCGCCAAAAGGAATACTGCGATTTCTCTTCGATGTGTCGAATTTTGGAGTGTGGTTGTATTTTTAGTTGAAATGTTAGTTGGACTTCCTGGCGGCGTTTGAGGTGTAGTCTGCACCGCGAATATATTTCGCTGGAGGTGCGCGTTATTTAAATTAAGTCCGCGCTACAAAGAGCCTCATTTGCGTCCGCAGAAGTGTAGATCATATTTTTTCTTGTGTTCGAAATTCGAATTGAAATGGCGCAGTATTCTTTTTTGTCTCGAGCCGAGTGGCGCAGCACAAAGCCGGAGTATCACTCACCTGGAAAAGAAAGAAAGAAAATGTTAATTAAGAGCCGCCGAACAAAATTGATATCGGCGGGATGGAGTTACTTCAATGTAAAAGATTATCGGTTTGTTTTTTGAAGTATCCAAGATCAATTTCGCGCAATTGTATTTTTCATTAAGGGATCTTAATAAGCTTTGAGACTTATCGATTTCTAAGATTGAAATAAATGTAACGAGTCGGGATCTTTTACAGTTGCAAAATTAATAACTAACTTAAAAAGCGGTAAGCTGCTCTTGCTACATAAACATGAAGTAATATAAAATTAATATTTATTATTCTAGTGCCTACCAAATCATACTGCGACAACATTAACCAAATCAAATATGAAATTTTGTTTCCTGTATGTTAATACACCTAACAAATGTGGTCGCAACGCGTTCGGGTGTACACGCCAAATAATCGACACCTTATTACAACGAACGGGCTGTCGACGTTGAGTTACGCGCTGGTAAACCGAGTCGTCAATGTACAGCATATTTAGGAACGCGGGCGGCGAGCCGCGAACTAGCATTTGGCAGCGGCGGCGGCGGCCAGCAATGTAAACTAAACAACTCGTAAAAGTGTAAAAGTCGTAACGATAGCAGCTAATATGGCGGCTGGAGCTCCGCCAGCGCTGCTCATTATCAGATGGGACCAACCCTTTCGTTTTACGATTGGCCTCTAATTACAACGGTGCTCAAGGCGCAGCTTTTTTCGCCGCGTTGTGCCAAATATACATTTATTTTTTATTGTATTGGTAGCGAGTGATATGGCCCGAGGTATTGTAGTCAATTCGTTTAGTACAATTTAAAAAATTTAAGATTTTCTATTTCAGGCAAAGAAATAGTATCTTCAATCGAATATATTGAACTCAATATTTTTGTTTATAGTGTTTTATATACAAAGAATTAAAAAGCTATGCTGAATGTGAAATCAAGGATGCAGAAACAGAATCGGATTGCGGATCTACGTTAGTCGGTATAATATTACGACTTACATGGTGTTAACATGCAAACAAACCAAATGTTGTGGGTCCGTCAACTGGCTCTGTTTCTATTTCCCCATGGCATATATTAAAATGTATGATTAATAATCTTTACTTGTGCTACAGCTTAAGGCGTTAATGACACGAGAAAAAGAAAAAAAAATACTGCAATGGCCGTTTTTACAGCGGCGATAACGCACCGCGCCGCGCCTTACGACGTGTTGCCAATTTATGCACGCGATAAGCAGTTTGTTTAGCCGCCAGCGAGCGACGTCGCTATCCCTCATTCATATTACTCACTTATAGCCAATAAAACCAACGTATTTCATCTTCGCTAGACGATATTATCCTGTAAATACTGAATTACGCTCTCGATATTAAAATCGATACAAAATATGAATGAAGCCTAATCATAGGGGTATTTGTGTGTAACTGACATAGGAAAAACTTAACGTTGCTTATTTTAGTTCATGCTAAAATTTGTTGTACCGCTAGACCTTGGTTAGAAACATAAAGTTGCCTTTTCTTATTTTGTCCTTTATACTCCATCGTTTAACCCTAATTAAAATAATCGTGAGCTCATAAACATGAATTTTGTATAATTCAATAGCCACGCCCTTAACCGCATAGACATTGGATGTACAAACTCGTTCGAGTCAATCTCGGATGAAGTGAGGTATTCGGGGCTATCGGAGTATTATTGTAACATATTCAAGATGCTGGTTGGCGCTCAATCGGGCGGCGGAATAACTGGCATTGAGGGGAATCGCTCGCCGGGGCCGGGGTATTAGTATGCAACTGACGAACTCCCCCGCCCGGAATGAGCGCGGCGTCACGTCTGTTGCCACGTCAAAATGCATTGATATGGATATCGCCGTAAGCCGAACTTGAGATATGCCGGTAAGCTGCCAATTACTCACATATCGATACGGCTTAATCGCACCTAATATGTTTCTACGCCTTGGATGACACACGAATGACGTCATAAGTGGTTTAGTTACTGGTGATAATAGTATTTAAATATTTCTATTATGTACTACTTATATCGGAGTATTATTCCCGGAACACACGAGGACAGTTTTTCAAGCAAGAATGTAAAGATGGTGTCAGAAAGCTAGCAAGCTAGTATTTCTGGTTTCTTGTAAAAAAACTTACTTCACTTTTAAGCTAGTAAAATCTAAGTGTGGTTGACATGCCAGTTTCAGTTATTCAAGACAGTGCAAATATAGCTTGCCGTGGCTTGAAAAACTAACCTCGTGCATTCCGGACAAAAGTTACTTTGACAGATGTAACGGCGTATAGCAGTAATAAACTTTTATAATTAAAATTATGTATATCGCCAATAAGGTGTCAATTTTAAGGCCCGTAATATTTAGGGAAGAAAATGTAATTGGAATTGTAAAATTATGCGTCAGTTGTAGGGCGCGGGGCGGCGCTAGCGTCGCCGGTCGCCCCCCGAGTCCCGACAACCGTCAACTCAATCTTGCCCCATTACGCGCGACAAATTGGAAAAATATTCAATTACACCATGCTTAATATCGGATTATATCATGGTAAATTACAATCTCGTCGGGACACTAGTCACTTGGATGGCAAAAGTGATTACGGCGCTAATACACTCATAGTAACTAAACGACCGGATATTTTATTGGTTATTATGTTGTAAATCATTTTGAAGTTTTAGCATTGTTCATTCGATTATTTTTATATGAATCAAAAAAAAATTTGAAGATAGCAAAAAGATTCACGCTATGCTACTTTAAAAATGTGAAGATAGCAAAAAGATATAGAATTGATAAAACGAGATTGATTCAAGTCGAATCAGTTTTACTGTTATTCGGGTGTTCGAAATTATCAGCATCGTAACGCGTTTTCTATGTACCACCATAAACATTTATTAGCTCTGTTGGTCCCGGAACGACAATCGAGGCGAGTCTTCAATACATCCGATTTACAACGACGTGCTACGTTTCGTGCTCCATAAACGAATACTATCCAGTACCCCAATTCCGCTATTTTAATGAAGTATTAAAGCAGAACCATTTCTTCTTTTAATCCGTTTCCTTATGTAAAGAAAATAGTATTAAGTACTTGAAATAATTGACAAAACGAATAACTTTTTAAGTTGTGGCCATTTATTTGACGATTCGTTAGAAAAACTGTTTTAATAAAATGATTACTAAGGTTTATGCGTTAAGTATCACTTATGATTTATTAACACTAACGGATTTTGTCACGAAGCACTTTTTTGATTCCCGACGTCACCCTTGGTCACGCTGGAAAGCAGCGAAAACGTCGGGGATCAAAAAAGCGCTCCGCGACAAAATCCGTAAGTGTTAAGAAACCAAAACTGTTTTAAACTAACAGGTCACTGATTGAACAAGAAACAAGATTCTGGATTGATATTAAATTAAAGTACAATCGGGGTATTGATCAACAGCCACCAGATGCGTTTTGTACTCCATAAACAGATACTATCTATATACGAGTATATAGAAATGTTAGAAATATTAGATTTGAATTAACTTGAATGAATTAGAGTACGTAAACTCTATTGTAGCGAAAGCGCGAACGAAATACATAATATCAATAAATAAAAAAATTATAAAACCCCCGAACGACGTGAAACTAAGAACACCACGTCTTTATTTTGGGGGTCGAAAGAGCCTTAAGTTTATAATATAATGTTTCGTATGCCAATTTCACGTACACTCAACAAAACGTTTAAAACTTTCAGCCATTTCATAAATCAACGCGCCGTTATCTCCGCGTGAAAATCTCGGAAATATTAGTCAAAGATTTTCAATAAAAAGTCAGATGTACGTGGTTCGGGATATATGGTGATTGCAGTTTTAACACTTGCAGAGATATTTCCGACAGTAGGGTATTTCCGAGTGGGGTATTTCCGAAGTGGGGTTTTCTCGCGCAAATTTTAAAGATATGAAAGATGTTCGGGTCGAATAGTTTAAGCGTTACTGGGAATAATATTTGTACGAGTTTCCGCTCTCGAATTCCGCAGAAGTGTTCGAGTTTTATTCTTATTTTTGGAACTGGATGCTATTCGTGAGAACTAGATGTAATTTGCCATAAAGTACTTACTATATACTACTATATATAAATATAGAACTTCAGATCTTGTATCTGAATAGATAGGTGTAAAAGGACAATAAAGCTACCTACAAAATTTAATTAACCTAATTTGGTTCATTTTAACGTTATTTTATTATTGGGGCTTGGCGTGTATGTAAATTAAGCAATATGTAAGGCGACAACTTAAATCATACCTACAAAGAGACACGTCGTTTACTAATTATTATTAATATTGGTATATTAAGTATAATAATGTAATGAAGTGTTCTGACACATACGATGCTCTTCCCCCCTTCCGCCGACGCCCGGGTGAAATAGAAAACGCCTCCGATTAATTGCCAATTACGAGAGCCGGCGAGTAGCTCTGTGCCCACTTGCCCCACCCGAGTTTAGTTTTTCAATAAATGACAAGTATATAAAGGGCAATGACAATATCGAAAAGATATTAAAACAAATAATAGACGTAACAAAAGTAGAAAAAAGTCAAGTATTTAGTTCCTTCTGTCTTACTAATTTTACATCTACATAGGCTGTTATTCCAAAAACAAAGCGTTGCAGAACACTGCTACGTTTTATTTGGAAACGCACGATTCCTGCGGGATAACTTTTAGACCGTACGTAAAATACAAAAGCGGACGAGATTGATATCCCTAAAGCAGTTTTCGATTTAGCAACAAATGGAGTCTGGAGATTCATCGTGCGGACTTCACTCGGGTGGATTGCGATTCGCGCGACACCTCTCAAACAAATTGTCTTGAGACCGAGCCACGTAAACAACACTATATGCAGATCCAAACCAAACACCTCTGCTCACGAGTGCTCACCGAAATTGCTCCACCGAAGTGAATATTTTGCACCCTTTCTGTTTAATCTGCAAAGTAAGCTTGAATTGCGTTTGCGGTTTTATCGCATTCGTTGGAAAAACAACTCATGTATTTGTAATCCAATATTGCCCTAGCCTAAGATATCTAAACGGTGAGTGAGAGTGAGAGTATTGAGTGAATGTTCTTGTATCAGGCGTGTTTTCATAGATCGAACTCAAAGTGGAAATAAAATTAGCCCGCGTAACTTAAGGAAAAACTTTATTTTTCGATTGCTTAATAAATAAAGTCATATTTATTTTGTCGAAGACTCATGTCGGGGTTATGCTTTGATGTAGATGCTAGGTGCTGGATGACAGGTGATAGGATGTTAGGATGCTGGTTGCTGCTGATATGCTTGCTGATAGTGATGATAGAGATTCAATAACACCCAGCTGATGCTTGATAGTAATGTGTTATATTTTATTGTAAATGCTTACATTTAATAGCTACAAGTATGATGATTGGGCAAAAAATACGAGTTTAACGACATGCTGATCCACACACCATTAGTGTTAAAGTCAAAAATTTTCCCATTCATGACATTAGGATAGATGTCATATAATGTATCCATATTAATTACTTTAAATGAAAATCGCAATATAAACTAGTCAATTAAAACGATACTTCAGGTTATATAAAGTCACGTTTGTTAAGTTTCAGTAAAAAATACAGAATTAAGTCTGCAAACTTCAACAGTTATTAGTTGTTCGGTATAACGAAACAAGTTGATTAATTACAGGACACGACTTCGATTGTCGACAGCGGACTGAAACGCACCTCGCTGCACATTTTATGACGTGGTTTGTACTATATATTCGATACAAAATTTCAATTTGTATCTTAACTACGCATTGAAATCAAAAATCATCAACAATTGCCGGTTAAAATCTGAATATTGTGAGATGAAATTGAATGAAAATAAATATTTTGACAGGGTCGTTTTCAAAAGCTACGTAATTTGAATCCTCAACGTAATCGCCTCCAAAGCATTACTCATAAATTTGTTACAATAACAAAACGCAAACAAAAAACAAAATTTACTGCAAGAAAAATCTAAAGAGAAATAACAACAAAACGTTGCTTTAATCTGGATTTTTACTTAATTGAAAATCTTATGTAGTTTAGTGCAAGAACAAAAAATAGTTAGATGCAGCGCGAAATTGGTTTGGATGCAGACTGGCTGTCACCACTGCCAAATTACTAAAAGCTGCGACCGAACACCGAGCTCTGCTACACTTAAGAACAGCTTCAACTTTTTTACTAATCTGATATTAGTTTTTTAATTAAACTCGTTAATTTATTTTATGCGAAACGCAAATTTGTGTTTCTTTTAAAGTGCATTATACCTAATTTCAAACACAAATATTCTGGAACATAACACTTACATAGTAAAAGTAACTTGTAATGTGAGAAGATAAATAATATAAAGATTTGGGTAAATACCTAACACAAATATTATTGACTACAAATTCACGTACGCCAACCTTAAAATTAAAATACATATATTATTTAATCATCGTATTGTTAAAAGTAGAACATAATAATAATAGTATACGGTCGAAATTTTATATGACATCTCAAACATTATATTATTTCTATTGGCGTAACGTGCTACGCCGTAGCACCTCTACGCTAAGCTTCGTAGGCCACAAGTTGGCACCGGCTACGAATCTACGATTTGCCAGCTACGCGGACAAAGCCGGGCCATTAGAACAGATCTTAAGACGTGCGTCTTATACCTACCTACCTACCTGTACAACCTATTATAGTTGAGACACTTGTAAGAAAGATTTGATCGGTAATTTCTGGTTACTTTCATTCGATTCTTTAGCTGTAAATATTGAGATAGGTCTTGATAGAATGAAAAGAAATTATCGTAACCTAATCATAAATTTAGCACAGAGTTCGAGCCCATATACAAAAGGGAAATAGAATTCAAATTTTATACGAGACGCTCATAATACGTTACAGAACAGTATCAAAATGTACTACATGTCTCAAAATCTATCCAGTCATATGGAGTTGAATGTAATCTGCAGACAGATGTAGAAGCAATCGTGAGCAGTCGACCAGGTGTGGTAAAGATAATGGCGAACGCCAGGTCATTCCGCACCATATAGCAAAAGACATAAGGCCGATATTATCTTAGCTCGACCTCGCCTGCATCCTGGCCATTGCTTAGTAAGAAAGTATTTATAAGGAATAAGATACAGTAGTTTATGTAAACTCATTTGCTGTGTTTTTTTTTATTGGGACTAGTGTAGACTGTAGACCTTGTACAATGTACATACCTACAATTTGTCAATTTTTGTGCCAAATAAGATTATTTTTAAAAGTTACGTAAAAAAACATACAACCTATTTTGAAATCTTTAGGAAATTTTTAGAAAATTTTAGGTTCAAAGCTTAGGATTTTAGACCTGTATACCATAACAGCTTAAGCCATCTCAAAATCATTGTTATTTTAGCGCAATGTGTATGCACCGTACTTGTTTATCCAACTTATGATAGAGTCGGTAGAGAATGCTCGGGGAATGTTGTCTGGGATTTTGGGCATGCATACCGTGCATTGCCGGCCAGAATGAGCAGGGCTAGACACCGCAAACCCGCCTCGAGTGCCCGCACTCGCAGATCTTGATTAACACTAATACACAGCATTTGTGTGACAGTTGACAAGTGGAAGAAGAGCATAACATTTTACAACTTACGAGTAAATACAACTTTTTTAATCTCGTAAATTACTTATTTCATTATTTAGCAAGTGTATCTAGCTATACATCAAATCCACATTATTTTAATTACAATTCACTTTTTCTGGTCTTAAAGCGTCCATTTACGCAAAAATCCGGGAGTTTTTTCAAAGTTAGTTACCTGCTTCTTTCACTTATGTCTTTAATTGTGATTTTAGAAAGGTTATGGCTAGTAATAATTTTTAGGTTACAGAACATGAGATAAAGATAGGTAAACACTTCGTACATAATACTTTAAAACAATTTGGGCCATGATAGATATTGCTTATCTACTATCATTTCGAAGTTGTTTATATCATGCACGATTAACGTCATTTATGTGCATACACCGACCAACATATTGTGCCGTATATACGTTCACAAACGCCTGTATAGTTCCACCAACAATCGACGTATAGAGGCTGCGTTGTGCCTAACAAGTTCAATTAGTGCATTTTCACAAGCGATCGCCGCACGATAGACGTGGCCCGCAAGAAACTAATGTATAAATAACTATAAGAGCTTTTGAGTGAATAAATTTGTACTTGTACCGTATATTCGGCCTTTCCGAGCTTAAACCGTAATAATTACAAATTACTAACACCTTATTTAAATCTGATCATATATACATTATCTTTATTACATAAACTTACATTATAACTGAGAATTTAAAAAAAAAATACAGTTTTTATATGTTTACGAGCAGTTGCCTGGGGACAAAAAATGATCCAAAATTTGTATGGAAATATGGTTTTGTCTCCTGGACCACCGACTTTATACAAAGAAATGTTTTGATTTAGTATTTATTTGGTGAATTATTGGTTAAGATATCGAATAAACTTATTTTATCAAAGAAAGTTGATTCTCCCTTTTACGTGGCACGGTAACTATAGTTATCTCAAGTTAATTACATCCTTATGAGCATGTCATTTGCTAGTACTTTTTGGATTATGTTTCTAGCGGATGGAAGTGTGAATTTCCTTTGAAGAGTGGAAATCACGGAAGTTGCGGAGGGAACTCGCTGGTAACACTGTTGTAAATCTAATTTCTCCCGGGGTAATGTGTTGCCACACTGCATATGCAAATTTCCTCTCCTCGTCGATAAAGTGATTTTGACGGGCATGTGTAGAACAGAACATTTTTCTATAAACAATTGTTGTCTGGCTGATAGTATACTAAAATATACCATAGGTTTACTACGCCGGTTAAGCAATTGAAAAATAATCTTGATACACTATGTTAGTAATGTCTGAGAAATTAAGTTATAGGCAGATTGCCTATGACTTCATTTCTATATAGTATCTCGTAATTTTAATATTAACCATTAGTTCTAGTTGTGATTCTTTTGTAGTAAGAACGTTCACTTAGTAATATTATAAATGTAAATATAAAAACAAAGTTAGTTGACGAATCTACGTCATTTGGTCGGAAAATGTCAATTCCATGCAAGCTCTCGGCCTTCTATCAAATATTATAAAGATTCACAGTTGCCGTCTAAAAGTGGCACCGGGAAAACCGCGCTTAAGCGCTATTTTGCTCCTAGTCGCTGCTAACCCCGATTTTATCTTTAGTATGATTGTGAGCTTTATTAAGCTAAGTTCTATTTTTCAATACACTTGATTCTGATTTAAGTTGTTTTGTGCCCATTTTTGAAGTGATCTGTGCATCTTAATAATATTTCATCGAAGCTACTGGCTGAGTTTGATACACCTCGACCAAATTACTTAGATCCACGATTTGTATCTATTTCAACTTCTCCGATTGTACGTAAGCATTTCTTTAACACTATATTACGCGTTGCCGTTCATCAAAAAGTGTATCGTGTCAACCCGCTAGGGTGCAGTAAGCGTCGCGTTGCGAACATAGACCGGGAGCCGTTATCGAATAAATCACGTTATATCTGCGCCTGCTTTTTGTACGTCGGCCGATCTATTTCTGGCTGTCGGCATCTGATAGTTTTTCCCGATCAATATTTCCGCACGTAAGTGTATAAATGTATACCGGCCACCTGTTGGTCGGTATTGTTATGAAATTCTAGTTTGTCGGGCTTCGTTTTTTTAACATTTATTTATTTACGCTTTTTTTTCAGAAGAATACATTTTGTAAAATAATGGAAAATTAATACAGCGCTCGGAGGTATTTTACAGTAGGGTGTAAGTTGCGAGGGAGACTGAACACTTCAGTATCTACTCGAGACAACAAAACTGAGTGGGTATAAAAACTATAACAGGAATAACATGATAATAATACACAAGCATTTTCAAGAAATTCCTTTTACAATGGAGTCATAATGTATTTTTTCTTGCAATCTGTCTATAACACATGTGTTGTTGCTACAAAAACTTAGTCAATTAATCGATTGTCTAGCTCTTAAACTATTTTATTTCTGATGTTCTCCCAGCCACGATCGCTCACTCAAGGAGGTTGTGATGGGCCGAGCAGCGAGTGCACACATCACACCCAGGTTGAGTGAGTCATCGGAACCGGGATCTCTTCTTTCTGCCATCTTCTTTCGTCTTCTTCTAAGATAATGTAGTATTTCTTGATTTTTCTAATCCCAATAGTATCAGGGTAACTATTACGTTATTTTTTACATGTTTTTGACAGTCTTACATCTACAAACTACTTTTAAACTGTAAACCATTGAACGCCCATATATTTTTTAATAAACTTACGTTTAGTATCAGGTAACTTCTCTTCTTGCAAAAATAATAAAATAAAAAAGTATAACAAATCGTATTTCACACCAGTACTTTTACACGCGAAACACAAACTAATCACAATGATTTACAAATGCTTACATAGTATGTTGTGTAAATCTGTATATTATTTTTACAGCTGGTATAAATCCTATAAATCCAACTGGGTATAAACTGCTGATAAACGTTAATATCGTTTTTATACTCCACCCTCACTTTGCATTGATACATTTTTAAAGCTTTCTGACGGGCACTTGGATGGAACATAAAAGAAAATGATATCATAGAATTAACACCAACTTTAACATGCTAAAAATATTATTGTATTTTCTATTATATATTCTAAATACTGATAAAAACTCTAACTTGCTTAGCAGCCAAGAATATATCCTTAATTATGTCTCAGTCGACGCGACGAAAATCCAAGAAACCAAAGTTAAGTATAAGCTAAAAATAATGCAAAAGTATCCATTATTTATTGTTTAACATCCTATTTCCTTGATAATTTTACTTAATATTAGGTTGAACTACTCCTAGATCATTGACGCAAATTTCTCACTTGGAAAATATGATAACACTTTAAAATTCATACAGTATTGACACCGAGGTCGAAATCATTATGTGTATAAATCTCAGCGCGCATTATCGTATGGGGCGTTTGGCACGGGGCGATAAAAATAGACATACATCGCCTTGCCTTGTCGATTCACGTCTTAACGGCTATTTCAGACTTGTAAACACGAATATCGGTTCCATACAAATTAATCACTATTTGACTGCCTTAAATAAACACACTTACACTTTTGAAAAAGTACTCAAACTTTAATCGACTTCCAAAAAGGAATGAGGATTCTCAATTCGGCCATAGTATAATATTTGTCTTTTTCAATGTTTTCGATTTAAATTAATTATTCTCAGCAACCTTTAACGAATAAGTTTTTTATCCATTAATATTATTACTATACTGAGATTTTTAAAATATCTATAATAAAGTGGTGATTCTAAATATTTGATATTGTTTAAGTACTTGGTAACTGTATTAAATTAGTGAACTATCGAATTTTAAGCATTATTATTGTAGAAACTGCGGTACCTAAATCTAATATGCAATTAAAATATGATCCAGCCGGGGGCACACCAAAGTCATGAAGCATGCATGATGCAATATGTCTGATACGTGCTAAACCGTCTATTTCAGATATTTCTAATTACTCATGCATTAATTAATATAGCTTTAATGAATTAAAGTATTAATATAAACGTAGTAGGACCGAAAATATTTACATGCTACAGTTTCTTCAGAGTTTTATACGTAGTATATTTGGAAGCACATTATAACAAAAGCTGAAGAGCTGACCTTAACGTGGTATTATAATAATATGAGTAGTAAAACTCATGAAAATCATTTGTAAATCAGTAATGTAATTGCCACATATATGATGCTATTTTATTATGACTAAATGAAATGCTTGTGAATGCCATCAACTAAAATTATCTCATAAAAAAGAATGTGCTTATAAA
Source organism: Cyclargus thomasi (assembly GCA_026546445.1). Taxonomy (NCBI): domain Eukaryota; kingdom Metazoa; phylum Arthropoda; class Insecta; order Lepidoptera; family Lycaenidae; genus Cyclargus; species Cyclargus thomasi. The sequence goes on along the minus strand of JAOTAV010000005.1, from coordinate 696,580 downwards.
TTTCTTTGTTGCTATAAATTGGTACAGTTAAATTTTTAAGTGAATTAGCGTATAAAGAAATTTATATTTTTTTAATGGCTCCGGAGTAGAATCGAACCATTTATTTAAGTGATGAAACGCGAATAAAAATGGCTTCCGTCTCCGATCGTTATTTATAACTTTGCAGCGCCAATACTTTACTATTTAGGGTTCCGTCGATAACTTTAACTTGGTATCTTTGAAAACAAATCCGAGCCTCTTGCCAATACGTTTTATTCATTTTTTTTATAGAATCGTCAATAAAATCATTAAAATGTACAATCAGAGAGTTGAAACAGATACAGGTCGTGCATATAAGTAATTTGGTCGGGTTACGTTCAACTCAGTCTTTCAATTGCTGATTATACATCATCATGGGGGCAATTGAACCACTATGGCATGTCACTATCATATAATATTTTATTAGGCTAATAAGCTGCGAAAAGTAAGCGTGTTGGCTAGACAATTACAAAAACGTTATATAGGTAATATAATGAAGAAAATAGAAATACTTTTGTGCACTTTCACCCATTTAATAATTATTTATTAACTCACCACCAATGACACAAAAACACAAGCCTTATATTTTGTCCATCGACGACAGACTACTAGCCCCAGCAAACTTCCCCCAAACTATATTGTAATTCAATTATAATTGGGAAAGCCATAGAAAAACGTGTGTAAATAAAATTTCCATATACGCCGAGTTAATTTGCGTTTAAGGGGCTTCGCGGGTGCGAATGCCCGTTTGGTGACTGAGCGAGTAATTATGGTGGTTGTGGGATTTCTCCGTCTGTTACTGCTTATTACACTTCGCGGCTTGTTTATTAAGTAATTAAATCTGTTACAGACCGTTCGAAGAATTTTTACCCTAGGAGTTTGTTTGGAAGCTTCACTTGTTGTCATACGTCGTATAATTGTTAATTTGTTAAAATAACCAAAGCAAAGAACTAAATTAATTTTTAAAAAAAAAAGCAATCTCTACACTGTACGGTACGTTATTGGACTCGTTGGAAAAACGCATAAAGCTGCGTTGCTGCGACGCGCGACAGTATAATATTATGATGGTAACGTCTCTCATCTCTCCACTTTATTCGTCCGTCGTTTCCTTAAAAATACAGCAGTCGACAATGCAACGCATCAACATAGCATAATGACACTATCACAAAATATTTAACAGCGTGAAATGCAGCGAAAATTCATGTTAGAAAATCCTCTAAATACATTAAGTTTATTTTCTCCCTAAAAACATTTTTAGCGCGAAGGATCAAAGTCATAAAACTTGTTATAAAATTATGGTGTCTTTGTGTAAAATATCTGGTTGTATCGATTACGGCTGCGGAGTGTCGTGTCAGGTGTCGCGACACCCGAGCCCGTGCGGTCAGTGTCGGGTGACGGTGTTGTCTTCCTGTAAGACGGTGTACCGGCACGATAATCCATACGGATTACGGCAAACCCTACCATACAGGGGGTGATTAAAAATATGATAAAGTAATAATTAAAATAATATGTAAAATGTAATAAAGTAACACAAAATAGAAATAATACAATATATACTTAAGATTTTAATATATGACCAGCTGTTGCCTGCGACTCCGTCTGCGTGGTAACTTTATGCTTTTAAAATTTTTCATTTTTTTGTCTGCAAACCTCATGGAGCCCGACACCTTTCCGACGAATAAAAAATCGTGGAAATCTGTTCGTGCGTTTTACAAAACTTCAGGTCAACAACAGGTCTTACAAGACCTGAATTATTTTGATATAATAGATACAAATATATTTAATACACATCGGGCGGGATTTGAACGCACGACCCCCGGCTTAAGCTACCAACGCGCTTTCCAACTGAGCCACAGAGGTAGTCAAAAACATAGAGACATTGCCTAGTACAAACCGCTAGATCAATATCAATTTATAAATTTTTTGTTTGTTATGAAGTATTTGCACTTGAAATCAAGAAATTAACAGGTTTTATACCTAAAAAAAACAGTTTCTGTGGAATATACTAATCATCGAAAGGATGTTAAATAATAAACATCTAATTTACTGTTTAAAATTTGAATATTATTAAAACAGTAAAGTTAAGTGATTACATTTTCGGAAGTAAGTTATCGGGTGGCGCGTCAGGCGGCGCGTGCGCACACCGGACGCCGCCCACCGCGTCCGACGTACGGCTTCACGATAACGATATCGCCCAGCGGAACTTCCGGAGCAGTGTGTCAGATCCTGTTCGTCATGTAAAAAAGCAATATACAGATGTTATTCACATTTTGCAACAACATTAATTAATATTTAACTTTCCTTATAGTATATTTATTATGAAATCAAAAAGTCGATTAACAGCGCTATAAAACAAACAAAACATACCATAAGATTATTATAGATCAAAATGAATTAACACGGTATATTTTTCATTTCTATCTAAAATGTTACTTACAATGTCAATAATATTACATAGTAGTTTGTTGTAAGTTGGCAGCCATGTGCGGAACCCGAGCGATATTTTTGCACATGACGGCACAGAAGTCATTAATTAACTGCAGTCGCAGATAAAGCCTCTAGAAACTGTAACATATAGCGTGGACTTCGCTTATCCTTACTAATGTTTGTAACTTTGTCTAAATTTCATATTGTATCTACAATAGACCAATATTAACTTGTAATGGCTAACATCTGCAATCTGCATAGGTATTTAGTGATTTCGTTAACTTGAATTTCATAACTGTTTAAACTTTTCATCTTACTATATAATCAATTTTTCCCAAGTTGCCTCTATGGTTCATTGAACCTACCGCGTACTATGTTTTATAAAATCGTGGCGGTATTTATCGCTCTCTACACAAATCACGATGGAAAGCGACAGACGTTTCATAATCCTTTTTCTAAAGGCGTACCCTACGTTTTTTAGTTAACTCAAAAATTTGTAACTTTTAGTGTTGGATTTCCTTAATACAATGTTTTCAGCCAATTCGTGTTATTTTTAGTACAATCATGATAAAAGTTGATATTTTTCTAAAAAAAAAGATTTCATTTTTAATTGTACGTTTTCCTTAGTTCTGTGCATGTGAAATTAAAAAAAATCTAAACATTTCAGCAGATTTATACCCAATGAAGCTACTACTACAGTATTCATGTGTCTCTTTTCGAAGTTGTTTATGAAGCGGAGCGCAGTGTAATTTAGCATTATATATGCAGTGCAAAGTTGTGATAAATCTTCGTCTAAGAGGCGAGCTAGTCTCGGCACGCGTCTCGTCCTCAATCTAACTTGGTCCGCCTCGCCTGCATAATGAAACGGGCACTGTCCCTGAATTCTCAACACTTCGTCGATACTTGTTATAATTACGTTCAACTCATTTAACGTTACATATTTTCATTATGCATCAATCTGCATACGAATTATTGTTTAGGGTAGTAGAGTGGGATCGTACAGTTCGTCCGCGTCTACGTGAACGCTAACGAGAGAATTAATTTGATATATCTAGACTAGCGGACCAAATACACATTGTCCTCACGAGCTGATCTGTGAATCTTAATCATTCTCTCCTTTGAAAACTTTGGAAAATTGTATCAACGTCGTATCAGTCATTTAGGAGTTCTTGTATAATTATAATCTGTTTTAGCGGATTTTATAAGAATACTTTATTATTTACACCACCACTATCTTATAAATAACTTTCTTAAAAAGAAACTTTCTTTATAACGTGTCTCGCAGTTACTGGTATCTTTCAGTTAAAAGTTTAATTGAGTGTTGGATGTAGTTTTTGCGGGAGTTATCAGCTGGATGATATATCTCCCGCGTCGTCACCCAGCGCTGGAGGCAGTCGGGGTGTGGCACGACCGATCTATACCACACCGTGTAACTGTGTTCCTTCCGTTCCTGAACTGGACATATTTTAGTGGTTTTTTGTATTTGTTTCAGGGGATGATTTTGATTTACAAAGTATACCGGCAAGACAGCGTCTGACGGGTCCGCTAGTCTTATATATACTTTCGATATCTTCGTAGTTCAAACTAACTTGCTTTATAAACTTTAATACACGAATACATTTTATAACATAAATATTAAAATCTGACCTTTATTTCAACATTTTGAAATAGTATCGTCCGATAAGCTTTGCTTTTAATGAAATTGCCAATATTTTATGTCGGAACGGATACGCGGATAAAAAATGTTATTGTTTCAGAACACATTTGATCCCAAATTATTTTAGCGCCTACACCAATTAAAGTGCAAACATTTTTGGTGAAAAGGTACAAAACAAATCACTTTGTATCGGCTTACGGTCCTGTATCAATAAATTTTCATTTAAACGTAAGCAATTCTTTGTCCGTTATAATAAAATGAATGGATTACCTATTATTTAATATTATAAGCGAGAAAGTTTGATGTTTGTGCGTCATTTACGCCGTAACGAACGGATTTTAGTAAACAGAGTATTACTTTAGTATGACTTGTAATGTAGGTTGCTTTTTTTATTCTAAATCCGCGGCCGCTACGATAGAATATAATAGTTTATAAGTTAGTAAAATGTGTTGATTTGTTTATTTGTTTTTTGTTCTTCCTTAATATAATAACGAAGCACGATTGCTTAATTCATCAACACATCAACTTAATTTTTTTGCATAGCTAAAAGAATGAAGAGTAATGCTATCTAAGAGTAGAGCTATCATTTTCTTGAAAAGATGTTGTGTTTCTAAAGGAGCTTACAAGAATATTCTAATTTTAAGCAATTTTCTTGTAGTAAAGTATAATAAATATATTATATACTAGAAGCCATATTCGACAATCAATGTAATTTTTCATCTTTATATAATAACCGTCATATATGTGAAGAAATGGTACGGGGTTGGACGAGACGGAACGAGACGGGACGAAACGGTACGAGATGGGACGAGACGGGACGAGATGGGACGAAGCAGACAGACGGGACAGTCGAACATTATGAGTGGTATGATGGATGGATCCCGCTAAACCCGCGTCATATTATATTAAGTACGTGCAGGATTTATGCAGACCACTAATATATTATCATATCACCGCTGTAGTTGTATTATGTAACATGATTTTCTCGGTATATTATATATTAGATTGAATATAAACTACTATCTATACCTATTTTAATAAGGATGTAAACAGAAATATCTTTATAGTATATTACTTGAAACTATTGACTAAATGTTACTCTAAATATATACTGACTTACTAAATATAATGTTACTAAATATATATCGCAGTTAAGATCAGAAGTTGAAACATAAATGAAACATATAAGTGACTTGTCTTCTAGCCCCTTTGAACGCATAATAAACTGAAAAGGTGTTGGAAAACTTCGTCACAGTGACCTAAAAACTTGTCTAGTAAATTAAGTTAAATTTGAAGACTCGTCGTCACTTCCCCACGACTTAATACCGAGTGGCGCGGCTTCCCATTATTCTCGAGTGTTCTGTCTTTATTTTGTGTAACACTTTTATTTTTAACCAAAGAAAAACTTTAAAAAACGTTACTCGCTTTTATTTTCTTTTTTGTATGTCTCGACGAAATTGCTCTATCTATAGTATCTTTTGGTTTGACTCCCCGAAATGAAACTGGATTGTCGTTTATCTAAATTATACGTGTTAACAAGATCCAAACATTGAAGTTGTTTTGCTTCTTAGATAATTAAAAAAATAGCTGTCAGCAATTTCCCACCTGTTCTAAATTCAAATTTGGGGAATCACCGGCGACGCTGTCTTACTCCGCGTTAATTACTTAATTTCGTGAGTCGAGAGCAAAATATATGATTACATTAGAGGACATTTTATCAAAAGTGCTTTCTAAAGCGTACACAATAATGTGTCTATTAGAAACGCGTTACATGTTATGCTCGCTTAGTGCTATGTATCACGGCAGCTATGTATTAATAGGGTTGCCACTAAGGTACTTAAAATATTATGAAAATCATTAAGAGAGTATTAAATCTTATATGCTTATTAAATAATAAGCCGAGTAGCTAAGTACGCAAACTAAAATTTAATACGTGAAAAAGTTTTACTTAAACTTTTTTTACTTATTTTGTGCATAGTACACGGAATCGATAGCTTTAAGCAATATTGTAACCCAGCATTATCTAACACGCTTCAACATGTTTCCGAGTAGCGCAAGACATGAAATATAATGGTAAAAACTCATATGGCACAGCCCTGGTATAAGCGACACCACGACAGAGCACTTAGGGCGGCAGGGCGGGCGGGCGGTCGGGGCGAAGTCGCATCAATCACAACACAATTTTATATCAAATGTCGCTCTCAATCAATTTGTGCCAGGATCATGTTCCCGCACCAACTTCGCCGTTAGATAGATGCTCTGTTTAGGTGCTAAACTTACTGACTCTATATAAAATACTAGAGATGGTATATTCTCATCTGTCGTGATAAAAACAAAAAAGTTTATTATCTAGCAGGTGTACCCATTTCATTTTCACTTATTTAAATCGATTTAACTATCGAAAGTTAGCAATATATTTATAATAATAAATTTAGCCGGCATTTTTAGTTTTTGTACGTACATATTGAAAATTTAATCGTAGTCAAATAAGCCTTATTAAAATAATAAGCCTAATATTGATAAAGAGTTCTTGCACTTACAAAAATTCGGATTTGGTAAAAAAATAAAAATAAATAAAAATTTTGCTAAATAAATAATAAGATATCATAGAATATATTTTAAGCCACTTAACTTTGATTATTTTATATTTTTTTTAACTTACATTTTAATATGACATCTAAATAATAAAAATACAGTTTATATAATTTAATACTTATATTTTAAGTTTGTATATTAAAGAGAATTTATGTATGTTGTCAAATTGCTATTGATTATAATAATAAAAAAAACTTTAATCGTCAGTGAAGTTTAGAAGTGTTCACATTTCTATCGTACAAAAATATTTCTAACGTTATTTAACTGGCTCGCACGTCACACTAATAGTATGTACGGAATCAATAGTTGTTATATTTTCAATATAAAAGTGTATCGCATGTTTAGAACGTATGACAGACGTGATGAATGCGACCATTCGTTGGAAACGTATGAAAAATGGTTCGTATTATAACAGCGTTTGTGACAACTTGAAAAGGTTTTGATTAGACTGTCGACTCTGCGCTGTGTACTCTACAATTTTTATTGTTGTTGAGATTTGTAATCTTGTAGTAGCGGTTCATCTTGTGTCTGTAATGATTGATAATTTATATATATTTAATACGCAAGCGTAAAACTTTGTCCCCCTTTTTTAGACAGGCGCGTTGACATAATAGCATGAAATACCAGTTATAGTTGATATTGAGGAGGCGCATGGAATACCAATATTATTTTAAAATATGCCTTCATCTTACATATTTTTAATAAATAACGCGCTACGCACATTACAACATGCACACTACAATATTTTGACATACACACTGTTCTCTGTTAAAGTAGCAGCACTGCCCGACAACATATTATGTGATTGAGCTGTTTGAATATCTTCAAGTGACGATAGTCAAGAGAATCATTATTTTATATTACTTTACAAAGCAATAACAAAAAGTCCCAGGTGCTCCAAATATTTTAAAAATTAAAATAAAACAATATCTGTTCGCAAATACAAAAGCAATCAGCTCGCAAAAATGAATACACATTTGAAATATCATTTACATACGATAAAAATATCGATGCAAAACCATTTTAATGTAACAACTCGCATCGGAATGATGTATTACCCATCGATTATTCTAGAAGAAAAATTCCTTGAGTATGACCAATTATAGGCAGTTATTTCCCACGTATTTTCTTTGTTTACTTATAATCGGTGTGACGTCACTGAGTATAAGTGATCTGGACTGCTAACTTTCTTAACAAATTAACTTCGAGGAAGCGGCTAGAGATAATTAGCTAGTTGGCCGAATTTCCTTTATTGGAGATGACACTAACTTTCGTCCGTTGCCATAACTAAGTAATTAAAATTTAAGTGTTATTTTGATACTCCTAGTCGACACGATATTTGTAGACAATAGCAGAGAGTAGAAGATTATGTCTGTTTCTTCATATGCTAATTTAGATTTCGATGAGTATGTAGATAATTTGAGTCTCAGGATAAGAACAGGGTAGTTTTTATCCTGAAAAATAACGATTTCAGCGTGATCAACGTAACGGGCTATAATTTGGGTAATAGATTTTTTACAGTCAAAAAATTAAAAAACAACTCTTAACAAAAGTTAAATTGAACGTAATAAATGAAATAATTGCGGTCACATACGAAGGGTTTTCGATGCAAAACTCGCTACCATTTCAGTTAATCGAAATTTCTCACTAATGATATCATCAAAGAAATTACAATTCGTTTACCGATACGTGTAGTTTCGGGTTTTTAGCTCGTGTTCTATTTGTATTGGGGTATTTTTAGCAAAATGTATACAATGTAGCGCTAATTAGGAATAGGTATGTAAACACTCGGCTTGAGACTTGCGTCAGTATCCTAGCAATGTGACTTTCTGGCTAACTCTACTCTGTGTACATGAGCTAACTCCGATGGCATGTTTGGTAAACATAACTGGGAGTTAGCTCATGTTTTTACGGGGTATAAGCCGCCAAGTCTCTAAATATTTCAACGCTTTTCCCATAAAAAGTGAGCCAGATGAAAAACACGCGCCAAAAAAACTACGATCCATCTTTGCGATAAGTTTTTAAGGAGAGATTGCGTACTTCACAAAATATTGACGACATGCAGGGGGCGTGAAACACTTTATCACTACCCTTTGTACTCGACGGAATTATTTGATAGCTTAATAAAGATAACATTCGTGGCCGCCCGTCGACCGCTAATAGATTTTGATTGGCTCACAATGCCCTTAACTATTGATATCCGATAATCAAAAATGGAACGCAGAAATTCAAAAAGAGAACATCTCACCAGTGTTGTCCGCATGATCACTAGTCACTATAGTATGATGTTGTTATGCAGCGGTAATGCGACCGTAGCGGTCTGCGCGCGAGCGTGGTGTGACGAGAGACCGTCAGGACCGAGCGGGGCGGCTCCTGATACCGTCAGCACGCCACGATAATAATAATTGATTGATATTGTACTGCCGACACGTCCTGCCCAGTATCTCTGGACTTTGGTTTACCGACTACGACAGTAGGGATATTGTAGTTTCTACAGCTTTAGTATGGTTACTTGGCACAATCGTTTTCTTAAAAAAACTAAAACAGTAATTGCTAACATAGTAATAAGTGATACTAAAATTAAATTTGTAAAACCAAACTAAGTAAAACATAAACTGTTACGAGTATGTATAAAACGTCTGTTTTATACCTAGTCTTAGGTAGCGCCCGCAACCCCGTTGCGTTGAAATTCATTTATCGTGGGAACAGTTCATTTTTCAGAATAAAAAGTATCCTATGACCTTCCCCGGAACTTAAAATATCTCCATAATAAGTTTTAGCAAAATCGGTTTAGCATTTTTGGCGGAAAGAGGGTTTCAACAAACGGACATACTAATTTTCGCATTTATAATTTTTATTATGGCTGTCATTTATGCGGACCTTACTTTCATACACACATTTTAAAACGACGATAGAGATACGTATCCGTTACTAATATGCCACTATCTGGTTTTTTTTAATAATTACTTATCATGAAACCCATCCTGCCATGTGGTCAAAGTTTCATGTGTTCATAAAGATAAATAAATAATATTTATGAACATTGAACACTTTAAAACGGTTTAATAGAGCGATAATGGTAATAATTATTATGGTGTGTTTTATATTTAAAGGAAAGGAGGAAAAGTTTGTGATTTGAGAATGTTTCTTTATTATGTTAAACAAAATACGATTTTAACCGGTTTACCTATTATATCAAAAGTTCGAACAATAAAATATATAAGCGGAAACATATAAGCGGATATCCAAAATCATTACCCTCTCTCCACAGTCGGGTAATTAATTGGTGACAAAACACAAATGACTTTAGGTCGGTGTGCGTGCGTAGGGCTTCGCACTTGCGAGGGTACCCGGCTTCGTATCCGTCTGCTAATTACACAGCACGTGACAGGATATACGCGCAAGTTGTGATGAGCAGCACCGGGGCGGACCACATTTGTATATTATGTGCATTATATGAACTTTGCAATTAAAAAAAAACTTTGTACCTTTGTGTACTTTCTCAAATATAATTATATTTTTTAAATGTTTTTATATATTTGATTGCGCACAATAAAGTATATTTTCATTTAATTTAACTATGCTACTACTAATATTACTATTCGCCTCATTAAGTTTTGCCGTAATGTGTGTGCCGTAAAGTTTAGCTATAGGTTCCATTTTGCTCTACGCCACTTTAAGGCGGCCGCATCATGGGCAGCTAGACAAATGTTATTAGAAAATTAACCCATTGCTTATATCACAAAGTGGCATTTTGTTCGATTTTTTATGTGTTATGAGCAGAAGCGCTGCTTGCAGGTTCGGAACGTTAAACTTTAGCCGCACGTCAAATATTTTTGAGAATAATGAGAAATACCTACTTAGGTATAAAAACATAGTAGCGAATGGATAATGAACAATAACTTTAATAGCCACACAACTGGAAAATAGAATTAGTAAAAATACTATAACCCAAAAGGTGCCTTATAAAATATTAAACAACGAAAGTGTGTGTAACATTTCTTCTGCGTACATATTTCTAGATTTTTCATCTCCCTATCCCTTTTAAATATTAATATGCGAAGGTCTCCGTTTGGGCCATGATCGATAACCATGATTGCCACCATGACGAGTATTCGACGTGGAACATGGGAAATCGTACACGGATATAACCTGTAAGTAATCGCTTGTAAATATCATTCTAAATCTATCATTATCATTTCTAAACTAATATTATTTAATAAACTGAGAGCTTCTTTACAAACACAATCATCACACGAATTGCTTGACTGATTATTATTTAATTATTTTGCAAAGATAAAGTGTCAAATACGGGGCAGGGACGAACTGTTCTCTAGCGTTCTTTATTGTAGTCTATAGCCCAATATTATATTACACGTTTATTCTACAGCTCATTTCTGTATTTTCTGTGCGTCCCTTTATTTTAATAAGTCAGGTCAGATAGGATTTGTGTGCGCGATATACTTAAATTGGAAAAGAGCTACCGTAATCGGGGTTTACAATAATAAATGAACACTCATGAATTTCATACGACGTCGGATCGACGATATAATTTTACGTACCGGCAAAATTTTTATTGCTGTTCGTATCCCTGCTCTTTATTACATGTAACGCCCGAATTCAGTTTAGATATCATTAAAATAATTATCTTTCTGGTGTTATACTAAAAATGGGACATTTTTTTTGCGCCTGATTTTTCACCCGACTAAGTTTGATAGTTTATGTATGCTAAGCTACTAAAATACTAAGTGTAATTGGATGATTGTAAAATGCGCAAAAAAAATAGTGGCAAAATCTTAATGTTCCTTTGGGCCATCTTAGGACACTTCGATCAAATATTATAAAGATTCACAGTTGCCGTCTAAAAAGTGGCACCGGCAAAACCGCGCTTTTCCGCTCCTGTAGTCGCTCCGAAGCTGCGATTTTAAGTTTAAGTTTTATTTTTCAATATAAGTTTGATTTTGATTTAAGTTGTTTTATTATTTTACACTAATTTGATTTAAGTTATTTTACATTATTTGTATTTAACAAAATATATTTTTAGTAAAACATGGATTTAAGCACAAAATAATAGCATTATTTTTACATTGGGCGGTATTAAGACGAATTGAATATGTCAAGTCAGCCATGTTGTGACGTCACGGCTGTAATGACATTTATTACGGGCAGTCCGCGCCACGCCCGTCTCCGTAAAACACAGGAATGCATCACATGGATATTTATTGCAAAAATTCTTATACATTTAAGCCCGACCAACCAATATTCGTTTATCGCACGGAAATCATACAAATTTCCGAGATAAAAAGTACCCTATGTCGTTTTCCGGGACTCAAAGTATCTCCATATTAAATTTTATCAAAATCGGTTTAGCGGATCGGGTGTGCAGAACTTGCATATTCATAATATTAGTTTCGATATTAAACTAAACTTACAAAAATTATTGATTAAATGTTTATTTATAATACTCCAAAAAGCCTGAGTTTCTAAATACATAAATATCGAGAAAGTTCAGCATTATGCAATATACAAAAGTATTGTTCACAGTTTTTTACCAACCCGCCTATAATATTCAGATTTGGACCTCTCGAATACCGACGTCCCCTCAGAGACGACGTGATTAATTATCCAATAGACTTCGTGTATTGACGCCATTGGAGTTTACTTGTCCACTAAAATCACTCACGTGCGGTCACTCCCGACTTAACCTACGTTTTATTACGTGCACTGTTATTTATTGATCTAATATAAGTTACACTAGATTGTTTGGTTTAATAAAACTTTCGGTAAGAAGAAGTCTACAGATTTTAACAGATTATGGGCCTGGTTCACCGTTTACAGATAATTTATCCACAATTTTATTTATTGGTAGAGTAACAGAAACTTTATCAGTAAGCAGTGAAACAAGGCCTCAGAATCGCATATCTGCTTTAAAGTCAGCCCTGGTATAAAAAGCTTGTTTCTTTTATAAGCACGATGGAAAAAAGCATTAATTTTCATTTATGGCTATAGCCATAACATTAAATAGTATGTTTGTTTGATTTTCTTTCCTTTACGCCTTACGAAGCAAACCAATCGACTTCATTTTTGTAAGAATGTTATGTTTGGAAAAGAATCGTATTTTTACGCGATTTTCGAGTATGTATATGTACTTACTTTAAAATACGTGCCAAAAATTCTAATTGATTGTTTAAAGATACGAAATTAAAATCTATGCAAATACCATGACGCGAAAAAACGCTTAACACGATTTGAGCAAAACGGTTTTACTTGGTTATCTTTGCCAGATATCGAATACAGTAAAAACATTGGTGAGGAGGAGTCGCTTTGAAACCTGTCAAAAGTGACAGGAAAAAGGGCGGCAAAATGTCGCCATAATGGATGTGTCAGCGGCAACGCGCCGAACTCGGCCTATTGGCATGTACAGGCCACTCCGGACGAATTAACCATTTAAATCCGTTAAATTTCCTCATTCAGAGCCAAATAAAAATATATTGAGTTTTGTGGTTGGTAAGGTGTTTTGCGTTAACACAGGATGTAATAGTGTTAAAAAAGGGTGTTTAGTGCTAAACAAGTTGCATTAATGGATCATTTAACTCTAAAAGTTCTAAAGCACAACTGATTGTTTTCTATTATATAAAAATAAGTCTGTTTTTCCTTCCTGACGCTATAACTCCAGAACGCATGAATTCAGGGTTTTGCATTCGTTGAAAAGGTCAGATTTCAAACTCTGTGAGGTTTGTAGCAAAGAATTTTCAGAAAAGATTCGAAAGAAGAGGAGGAAAACAGGGAAAATCATTTTTCACAAACAGCGTTGTATTTATTACATAGCAAGCACTACAACGGCGCTTTACAACTACTCATTGTACCTTGGTTAGTTAGAATAAAAAAATTTCATTGCGGGTTATGTTAAGGGGTCACTAAGAGTTGATGTAAGTATTTAATTTTTCCAAAGAAAATAATGATTCTCATCTTCTTAGCCATGCGGACGGAGTCACAGTCTTCAGCTAGTTACATAATATAATATCAATACCTTTTGCTCGTGGCTTCTCTCGCGTGGAATCACGTTAAAATACGGCTTACTCACTTGTAAGTTTCTTCAGAATTATGATGTTCTGCCAAGTATTAAAAGTAGTTTAATATGTTATTCTCTATCTTTTTAACTATATCTATGCCAAGAATCAAGTAGCTTCGTAAGGCTGTGTATGAAGGTGAAAATAATAAACACATTTTTTGAGAAATGTTATGATATTATAGATGTGAAAGTGTGTTGAGTGAGTTCTTACTTCTTTCTATTAGCTTAATAACGAGTTACGCAAAATGTTCATTACATTATGTAATTTAATTAAAAGCATCAACAAGGAGTACAATAGAAATGCCATAATCAAAATAATGCATCCGATCGCTCAGTACGATAGCAAATAAATACACGGTACGTAAATATGTCCAACATGATAGATGATGAAAGGCCCGATATGATGAAATATGAACAGTTCGTCTATTTCAAAAGTGGACACTCCTTTATTAAACCATATTTTTCACTACGAAAATATCTTGTATATTACGAAAAGTTTATACAAAATGTTCAAGATAATATTTTATACCGTTCCATCGAAGAAACTTTGAGACTCGTGAGTCGAGATTCGTAACACATCGAGTAGGCTTTAAACCATCATTAAATTGTGAAGGTCTGCAATCCGCCTATGAGTCCGTTTCTTTAACACCGCTAAATTCTTTTCACGGTATGTCTTCTATATATTATGTTAATACTGGAACAAACAAACATGTGCTCTACATATAAATTAAACTTTGTTTTCATCAAAATAAAAGGGATATGAGCCTTCTTAGAAAATTCGCTACGAAATGGGCAACATTAGATTTTTCCAGGTATAGGACCTGTTTCACCGCTTACTGATAAAGTTGCTGTTAAGCTATCAACAACTTTTTTTTACAGATTCTCCATACATCTGTCAAATAGAAGTTGTGGATAGACTATCTATAAGCCGTGAAAAAGGTCCTTTGTATATTGTGTGTGTTTATTTGACATTATAATAATCTATTACTAAAGACGCTTTACACCACGTAAATATGGCTCCGTGCTAAGTACCCGAATGATTTGTGTTACAGGTACCAGACGACGGAAATATATTTAATACTTGTATACTATACAAATATTTAAGATTTTATTGTATAATACACATATTTAAAACACTTCCATGACCCAGCAGACCCATTCGTACCCGTGAGCTACCAAAGCGCTCAACAACTGCGCCACAGAGGTCGTCACATTATACAAATTAAAATAGCTGCCAGTCGTACATTCTTGTTATTATTTATTCCTAACAATATACTATATATAGAGATGATTCAAAATAAAAAAATATTTTACACCTACCTTATAACAAATTTGAAATCGAAAAATACCAAATGATGTCACGAGCATTAAATCGAAAACCGTTAGGTTTATCGTTGAGTCAAGAGGTTCATATAAAACCCTGATAGGAAGAAATTGCCAACACCTAATAGTATACAGCCATCGGACACAGCGAGAGGAGTTCGGAGCACATCTGGATTTATGAGCACGTGTCCACAGATGGTTTTTACGTGCCCGATATAATTGGGTTGACATCCACCACGGAGTATATCGGTCGTTATCTGTCGCCGCCCCCTGCGCTCCATTTCACTTGTAACCCGATAGGGGGCGACGCCGGCGACCGCCCCCCTCCACCCCGCACCGCCCCCTCGACACATTCCCCCCACTCGCCCCGTAATAGCCACCACGGCCTCGTTTTATTACTGACCCGCTAGTAAACAGATCATTCGGGTTTGTGGTGTTATAAAAACGAAATTAACTCGGACCGGTACACGAATATCCACTGACCACACCTCAAATTGATATCAATATCTTGGGGCCACTAAGTTACCCTCTGAAAGTTACTTTTTTACGTATCGGCCCCCCTGAGGGTAAAATCGAGCCTCCAGCTATATTTAGGCAAATTATTGTTCCATTGTATCCTTTTTGGTGTAAAGCGAATGACATTTGAATCTAACCTTTTAAAAATAGGCCGTAATCTTTTCCAATTTAATGAAGCCTGAAAACGGAGCAACAAAGTTACCTTTTATTATGAAATACACTTTTAGTCTGAAACCGACTTCCTAAGGACTCCTACAAGGTGCAAGTTATTGAAGATGTGGTAAACTCGAATAACCTTCTAGCTACTACTTTTTATGTAAAAGCTAAAGATTACTTTATCGATCTACTAGACACACAGCAGCGACCGACTAAAATTGAAACTGAAATGTTGCTCTACTGTACTAGGGAAATAGCTGTATTATGAGTGCAATGTTCTTAATATGTTTAATGAAAATCGGTTGAAATGTTATGGTAGTATTAGGAGGCAGAGTATCAGGATTTTTGTAAATCATTGGTTGTGGTTTAATTTTTTTTTATTTAGATTTATTTTACTACTCTGTACACATTTTAACATCAGAAATCTATGGAGAGCGGTCTGCAAGTGACGCGAGTGCAGTTATTGTGCCGAATATTGTGTTAATAGATTAATCCAATCAAAATATTAATTCCGCAACGTAGCCCGCTCGTATTTACATTTCAATGGTTCGATTCGCACGTTGCATTTGAGATGACATTCATTGCCAGTCCCAATATAATCTCGCCGATTTTGTTTGGTATATTTGACGTCGCTAACGATTATTTTAAATTTAGGCTCATTTCTTCCGCGAAATGGTGAGGAAAAGATTTGACAATAGGTTACGCCTTTTCTAATAAAGTCATCCATCCATATGTCCGTACTAATATAAATAAGAAAGTGTGTCTGTCTGTCTATCCGATGACCACCTGATTTTAGTGAAATTTGGTATGGAGATATTTTGAGTCCCGGGGCAAGAAATAGGATATTTTTTATTCCGGGAAATGTACGGTTCCCGCACGATAATATATAGGTAATCAGTAATAAAGACGTTTTCTAGGCAATGTTTTCTAAACGCAAGCAAGCAAGTAGCTATTATATAAGAGTCTGTACAAATCTTTTTTTAGGTAAGAGGATCAAAACAGATATTTATTTACACATCCATGGGATATAATTCTAAGAATTACTACCCTCTCATCTGATGGTGAAATGACAGCAATCAAATTGTGATGAACTGTGACGGCCATGTTGAATGTACGCAAATTGTAAATGATAGGAGCGTGCTTCCTTCGCACTGGTGCGGATTAAACTCGCACATATCCCTCTATTGTTTCAACTATTTAAACCTTTCCGTGTATCAGAGCGCCCGCTCCTGTAATATAATTGTATTTACCGTCTAAAATAATAATAAAAATAAAAACCTCTATTGTGTTCCGGTGATATTCCATTTTGTGAATTTATTGCCCATGATATAATGTGATAATTTTATCCACCAACGACTAAATATATTTCTTCCTTTTAATGTTACTGCACTGAAGTAATGACCATGATGCCGCCTAAGAGTGCTTCGCTTGACTTCCTATATCCTTGCCATTCATCGGCAGTCATGCTGTCAATCGAATAAAATATTTCCTTCCATTTTTGAACATGCATAATTACGTGTGCCATCTGAAATGCATTAAGGGTCAGTTCACACCAAAATGAGAAGTGATCATCCAGACGTGACGACGATCGTTTTTTTTTCATTATATAATTAATAATTAGAAAGCCTTTTGCAATTTTTTTATGTTCTTTCATCTTCTTGTGTGATTTACAATTACTTAAATTTGAATGTACCACTCTGCAATTTTTAAGGTGATCGCACATATTTTGCTCAGTACACACGCCATGCACGTCGCACTCGCTTGTGGGGTGCGGGTAGACTATGTTTTTTCGTCTCATGTCACATTTAATCTCGCCTCAGTGTGAGGTGGCCCTAAAGCTGTGTTCACGTGACGGCCACGTGATCGCACCGTGAGATGTGTGCTCCAGCTGGCACGCCTTATTAGATCTCCAACAATGAGAACTTCTGGATTTCCATCGAATTTCCCCCGCATTTATGTGTGATTAAAGTTCGGAATAATGAAATTTATTTATTTTAATAATTTAAATGTTTAATTGAAAATTATTAGTATATATTATAATTGAAATGTATTTAATTTTTCCTTAAATATTTTTAGTTCAGAATTGTTATATTGTTTTATGGTATGTTTTGGAGAGGTTCGGAGCATTATGAAAAGTATTTCTGCGTTGACAGGATAAGCTTAAGTACATAGTTATATAACACGATAAGTTACGTTAATTTTAAATATAGTACTTTTGACCTATCTAGGCCGTAGAGTTCATTAATTCTCTGTCAACAACAAGACTGCCGAGATTAGACGAGAGCACTATAGGTACTTGAATACTATAAATTCTGCAAAATACTGATACACATATTATAAATTCTGCAAAAACAGCATTTTTCAATGACCACAAATCGGTTTAGTGTTGTCAAAAGTAATTATCGATAAAAAGTATCGACAAGTCGAATTCACGAGCGTTTAGAGAGGCCGGAGGTGTGGGACTAGGGGCGGCTGTTTGCGCCCGGCGGTCAACGAGCAAACACCACGCGTGACGTAAGTGCTCGTTCCTCCATTTTAATTAAAATACACCTCGAATAGCCGTGACATTTGTTTGGTTAATGCTCGTTATAAAAGTATGCCATTATTATGAAGAAGCTGTCCATAGCGTGTGACAACATAAATGCTTTAGGTTATATATTTATGAATTCCTAATAAACAGTTTACTGTGAAAGTAGTATTAGGTAAGCTTTTTTGTGAGTGGTTTCGCCAAGTGCCTCAGTGTGATTTTGTCCTTACAAAAGTAAAAGAAAGTTATTTTTCAAGCTCTACTACATTAACAGTAAAATCTATGCAGGGAACTCATGCAAACTTTAAAGTATTATCACTTCGTCATGTAACCTGCATAATCAATTAGCTATTAACCATGTTATAGCATTTGCCATCATTTGTATTTATAAAAAAAATCTGAAAAGAGCCTAAATAGTCATTATACCTTTTATATTAGGTACCTAAATTAAAGTTGAGTTGAGATATTAAAGTTGAGTTACAATGGAATACATTTACAGTATATTTGAGCCTTATAACTATAGTAAACTGCACTATTATAAATTTAATATTTCCGATAAAGCTCAACAACAATAATCCCCGACATTAAATCGAAATAACGTTCAACGAAAACATTTTAAATCCCCATTAAAATTCATTACGGTAACATCACTATTTCATGGAACGCTTTAGAATTTTTTACACTAGACTTTGCCTGCGACTTTGTATTGGGCAAAGTCTAGTGTAAAAAATTTTGCTGCTGTTAGTTAGTAGTTAGCGTATTCCATGCAAGTCATGACCAATGAAAACTTTGTAGAAAACTATATATTCATGAAAATATTTTGTGCGAATTTAGTAAAAATATTTATGTTCTAAATATTGTATGCAGAAGCGCAGTGATAAGGTACATCCGGCCATTTATCATCGTGTACAGAACACAATAACGTTTGTATCAACAACGTTTTTAACGTACAAGAGTAAAGAATATGAGATTTATGGTTCCACAATTCAGAATTATGATGTTTATATATTATAAACTAGATGTTACCCGTGAATTTGCCCGCATAGAAATGTTTTTTTTGATGCTAGTTTTTAAGTCTGGCAATGCCATATTCATAAATTAAGTTTCATCATAATTCGTTAGAAAATTGAGGCGTGACTGACGCACAAACATCCAAACACACTAACTTAAACTTTAATTTAAATATATCTTCTAAAATTTAGCTACAATATAATATTTGTATATAAAAACGTTATAACATTACAAAAACCGATACTTATTATCAAAGCCCCAAAGAAACTACTTTTCTAACTCAAACCAATATTTGTAGTTTGTAATTCGAATAGGTCCAATTCAGAGTTACAGAGGTGTTTTGTGCAGTTCAAATGTCGCCCGTTTGCGGCCGGCAACTTTGTATCTGTACTCAGCTCTGTAATACTATTATCCTGTTTCTACGCCCAAAAGGAAGTGAAAAATGTTGATTTTTTATGTACGGTAATTCAGGATCCTTATCCTGAATTACCGTATCAAGTGTATCCCGTGTGCACTGACCCTTGTCAGTGCACACGGGATACACTTGATAGCAACTTTTTCAGGAAAGTAAAAAAAGTAAGAAGTACTATTTATTGTATAACAGGTAGTTTTTATTGTTAATAACCTGAAAATAAAATAAATGGAAAAGGAAAGCTGTGTCGCATTTTTTATATCCAATTTAAATTCGCAGTCCAAATTTGAAACTGAAATTTAATGCTCAGGATTTTCACAAACAACTTGAGCGCTTTTGTCTATAAACTAGGACATTGTTATTAAATTCATTACATGTCATTAAATTCTAATGCAGGCTCTTCATAATTACCTTAGCGTTTAACCTAACCTAAGTGTCTCCTCAATATGAGTGAGGTTAGGTTAGCGGCTAACCTAACCTAAGTGTCTCCTCAATATGAGTGAGGTTAGTTTAGCGTCTTACCTAATCTAACCTAAGTGTCTCCTCAATATGAGTGAGGTTAGGTTAGCGGCTAACCTAACCTAAGTTTTTCCTCAATATGAGTGAGGTTAGGTTAGCGGCTAACCTAACCTAAGTGTCTCTTTAAAATGAGTGAGGTTAGGTTAGCGGCTAAGAAGCTCCGATTTTCGATAATTGATCGGTGAACCGCGAAGTGATGATACATCTGAGTGACATCTCAAGGCTTCGCGCCATTTATCTAATACCTGAGCTTTGTGCGCAAATTCCAAAGGATTTGGTCTTGATTATTACTTTGAAATAATTTAACTAAAAATACGTCTGTGTTACCGTACTTTTAAATTTCGGTTCAGTGGTTAAGCGTACAGTAATAATAAAGAGATGAACAAAGTTTTGCTGTAAAATAGTTTATTTTAATTGATAGATTTTTTAATGCATTAATACTTCACTAGATATTTGCTAATTTTAGGTCAATTTAGTTTATGTATTTATAAATTACAATTTATTACATTAGTTTAGATGGGTAATAGGATTGGAATAATAATGAATAAAATAAATTTCCAGCTCATCTTATCAATTGGTAATTAAATAGATCTATAGGGATTCATTTTATGTCTTTCGTTGCTCGTAAAAAAAACGATTAGATCTGAACCTAGGACGTACCTAGGTATTAGGTAGCCCTGGGATTATCTTAACTTCACTAAATTAAATAAGCTATTATTTCTGCTTGAAAAAAAATAAGCTAGTGTAGTGAAAGTTCCTGTTTCCGTCGAAATAGTCAAAAATTCAAAACACATTAGCTGGCATTTTGGCAATCAAACTTTAACGGCATATTAACCCCTATCTAGAAACAAAGTTCGTATAAAAATTTCTGTCATGTCATGCTACTGGCACAATACTGGGTTTTACTGGAAAATATAAAATTCGTATTTGGAAAACACTACAAGTTCAGTACTGCCGGCGGCGCCACTTGCACACTACAAGTTTATTCCGTTCCAGTATGTTCGGCCGTGGACAACTTCCACTACTCGTTTTATTCCAAAACACATTCACTGAAAGGATATTTGAAATTGGTCTCGAAATCTGCACATGGATTTAGAACTGTACTCAGACTCTACTATTCTACTCCAACATTAATACAGCTTCGATTCAAGTTCAATTTCAACCTTTTATGAAACAGTGAAAACCATTTCATAAGCTTTTTACTTTTATCGAATCATACCGCGTTTAAATGTTACCAAATGCATAATAACATTTTCAAATGGTGAACTTGCACTCTAGTCCACTCCATGAAATCCAGCTATATTGCATTGTAATAATATAAAACGATCATAATATATCATCAAATCGAATTTGGACGGTTCCGGGAAAAGTGTAAACATAATCAGTTGCCCTTTTCTCACTCATCTCGACAGGATATGGCTGAAATTATAAAAAAATATACCGAGACATTCGCGACCGAAGTCCGAAGGAGCCCTCAGCAATATCAATCCAATTTCCCTACGTGCAGGGTGTCACCGCACAAAATAAAAACGCCCATAACAACCTCCCTCCGTCACGGGGGCCATGAAAATGCAATAAAAAATCGTTAATGCCTTTATTTCAGCATTACCAATAATATTTTAGAACTGTAGGAGGTTGAGAGGGAGTGAAACGTTTAAATTTTTGTTCTGTTCGTTTCTTTTGTGTTGTATTTCGTTAATGATGTACAAAATGTATCGTTGCCCGTTAATATATTAAAATAATATTCAGTTGCAGACCTTTTGCAGATATATAATAATGATAATAATATCTATGGTCGCTTCACACCACGTCAGTCTGGCCCCGTGGTAAGTACCTGAAGGACTTGTGTTATGTTACAACGGAAATATATTTAATATTTTTATTATATTATATTTTTTATATTATATTACACATATTTAATACACATCCACGACCCTTTGGAAAACTTTTGTTCCGTCATTCCGTTCAGATTCAAACCCGCGATCCCCGGCGTAGACTTACCAAGGTGTTCAACTACTGCAACACAGAGGTCATCATAGATAATTATAGAATATAATTGTATTTTCAAAAATATTCATCCCTAAATGTTTCCTGCAATTTTGCTGACGATTTTTTCCACATACTGCTTCTCCAATTAACGTAAGTTGGCACAAAACTAAAACTACTTTATGAGGCTCAAAATATCTCCATGACAAATAAAGTGTACGCAACATAGACAAATTTTCTCGTAAACAATACCATGGATTTCATAGTAACCATTCCTTATTTCAGCAAACGATAATCCCTGTGCGCAATACAAAACAGCGTCCCGAGTCCCGAGTGTATTACTGTGACACAGTAATATGTTTTTAAACAGAGGCAGTTCCGCAGCAGGAAACCCGGCCATTTATATCCGAGCCCTTATTGCCCCAGCCCTTAACGAGAGCCGCATGCCCAGACTCGCATGACACAGGAATTATCTTGCGATTTTTCGTATACATTTGTGTACACTAGTACGTTTTGTTTCATTTATGAGGCTCACAAGACTTGTGATAAAATTTCATCTAACAAATACACATGCGAATTACATTGGGAAACTACACCGGGGTACTGATACAAAGAATGTTTATTATATGTCGTGTATTCGAGAATTCAGGTAGTGGATAGTAAAGCAGGGTGAGATGAAATTTTCACCGTAATAAAATATGTTTACAATGGCCCCGACGAGAAAGCGTCCGCCGCCAAAAACATTCAAAAAATAATTGCGCGGAAAATGAAGTTAATAAACAATTTTAATAAAGTTGGTTTACATCGCGATTACGGCAGATAAGTCTCCTTTAAAAGGATTACGGGTTTGGTGAACAATACAGGCGATTATCTCGCTGAATGCTTGTCAGCCACATGGGCCGTCTACAGGAGTTATTGTAATATGTAAACGAGTCCGCCCACTCGAATCTCACATTTAAATGCTATTCCGAACCTAATGGCACGGCAATACCGGCACTGTTTGTCTATCGTCGATCTCGATGTAAAAACCCGTTGCATCGGATAATGTGAAATGATTTCTAGTGCCTTACGTAGATCTATTACAATGCAAGTGTCTTTTGTCTGTGTTCCATTAAATTATCATAACCATTGGCTTCCTATCGCTTAGCACTAGAAAGACGGGAGCGGTGAAATGACCGGTTTTTCGCTTTTAATTTGAGATATTTTTTTGACATCGTTGCATGAAACATGTTTTCCTTATATAACATTTAATGATTTTAGATTGTAAAAGTTGTCATTACATAATTATAATAATAACTCAATAATTAAAAGATTTAAACAGTCACCTACCTAGAGAGACCGCATCGGTCAGTTGACCGCTTGAATAAAATTGTCAAAGAAAATGGATTAATATTGAAAGTTTTATTTCACTTTTAAATATTTAATTAATATTTATGTATTGTTTGTTTATAATATATATATTTACACAAAAAGAAACACTCAACAGAAAGGTGCAATTTTTAACTTCGCTCGCTACTACCGCGCCGTGAGTCGTGACTAGGAAAAGTTGCGTTATGGAGGTAAATAAATGATGAAACATAAGTAGTCTAAAATGTATAGGTAAATAAGTGTATTTAAAATTATGTACAAATTGGAAAGTAAATATAACTGTAGCTGTAAAACAATATGACATGAAATAAAATGGACTATGAAAATGGAAAAGTAAATAACAATATCATATCTTGTATTATTAAAAAAAAAACAAAAACAAAAATGGGTTAAAAACAAACTAAGTAACAAGTCAAAAAAAAGAAAAAATAACTTAAGAATGTATAACCAAGAAACAGACATTACTAATTTAATAAATTAAAATAAAAAAAATGTAAATACAATCATGTAATAGAAAACAAAATGTAAAACAATGGTACTATATGTGAAATACAGTGAGCTCAAAAGTCGTCAAAATTTGGGAGCAAAAGATTAGGAGACAGAAAAAACTTAAAAACATACAATGAATCATTTGACCGCTGTTGGTCTTTCTAGGCAATTCAAAATTCCGGTGTTTCTAGTGTTAGCACGTAAATATTTTGCTATTGAACTATTGGTTTTATCTCTTGTATTTGTAACTGTATGTTAGCTATCTTTCTCCCCTATTATAGCTCCGCAAGATATTAATAATTATAAGTAGTAATAGGTTAATAGGCCATTGTGTCTGTTTAACGATTTTAAAACTTCTGCTTACATATCTTTCTGCAAATAGACATGATAATTATGATATTTTAATAGATTAAAGGTTGTGTGCTTAATCGTTACTTAATAGAGTTTCCGTATAACTTTAGTACAAACAGAAGTTATTATGGTAATTATTTATAAACAACAACAAAAGTTTGCTTTTGTAAATCTTCATTGTTAACTGAACAAATAATTATAGGGATTCGAGAACATTTCAAGACATTCCCTTCATTTTGTTTTCATATTTTGTCGTGTTATGAGTAACTTAGGGATTATTCGATTTTATTGAAATAAATGTATATTTTCATTTACATTTTTATCTACATATATTTATATGTAAAAATGTTTCAGTCTATAGGTCTTTCTGTCAACTCTTCACAGTGGAATCGCTAAACTGATTTTGATTTGAAGTTGGCTAGGACTAACTTCGAGTTTCGGAAAAACTTCGATGCCTTTTCGATGCATTTTTTAGAAAAAATGCAGAATATGCGTGCAAAAAACAAATGTCTGTACAATAAAATTGGAAAAAGTCATCCATACTCATTACTTATGTCCTAAAAAATTTTAATACCCGAATTTTTCGTCAACTCAAAACTTCTACTCCGTTTCAAGTAAACAGAGCATAGTATTTAGCCTGGTATGAGCACAGGTGTTTGTCGGTACGAACAAAAGGAGCTGCAGAGAGGAGGGGGAGGGGGGGGCATTGTACCAGAAGCCATTTCAACGGCAATTAAACTCTTTAGGCTTTTAAAATGGCCTGCATTCGTAAAGCACTTAGCCGTACCCCGCAAACGTATGCAAATGCACTGTATTAATATGCAAAACATTTTATTTTAATTTAATAATATCGTTCGTTTTAGTTGGTGTGTGGGTGGACACTTTAGTTTTATATTGTAGAGATGTGAAAATAAAATAATGTTTTGTAAATTTTTATTACCGATAAACACAACCAAATATTTTGTTTTATATAGTACTAGGTGGTGCCCGCAACTTCGTTTCGCAAAAATTGGTATATCAAGCGTGAATCGTACGTTTTTCCGGGATAAAAAGTATTCTATATGTTGCCCAGACCTAATAGCTATTAAACAAAAAAGATATATTCAAATTCGTCTACTATTTCCTGAGATAAGCGCGTACAAACAAATAAATAGACAAACAGAGAACTTTTGTCGATATGTTCCTTAGCACCCTCACATTCATTATTTTGTAAAAATATTAAATGTACATAAACTTTAATTTTTCTCTTTTTTTATATGTATAATATATGTAATAGATCAGATACGCCTCTTAATTCATTTTTATAACTTCCTTAAAAATAGCTACAGTTAAACTATCGCAAAACCAGTCAGATCTACGTCTTATATTCCTTATCCTTTTATTTGAGTTCAACACAAGAAATCTTCAAAGGTTCATGGTTAGTAAAAGTACAAAGTGGCCAAGTTGGCAACAGTCTGGTGTAACGGAGCGTGAACCGCTCTATGTTAAATGTCATCGCCTTTGTTACCCCGCCGCCCTCGCCGCCCTGTGCCGCCCTACCCCCGCCCTACTCAGCCATCGCCGCCTTGACGAGTGCATATCAGTTACACTTATTAATTTTGAACTTTAGCTAGTTTATTCAGTTTAATATAAGTGCAACGGAATGTAAAATTTATGCCATGAACTAGATTGTTACTTAAATTCAATGTTAGACTTAGAGGTGGACTAGCTGGTCTATTCATTTTTTTAATAAAAATCTAAAATTATCAAATGACCGAGATCATATAATTAAAAAAAATCTAAAATTCAATTTAAAAATTCAAATTAAAAAAAAATCATACGACCAAGGTCAAAATTATGACCTAAAATCTATTCTAGCATTATATCGGTCAAAGCTTGAATTCACCTTTACAAGTTTTAACATATTAAAATCAATTTTTACATACATTAATCCCACCCGAAAAAAATATTTCGATACACGATGCTTAAAAGATTCCTAACATATAAAAGTCACAGTGAGTTTCGTGGAAGTTAAGAAAAGGGGGCGGTGGGGTTGACGCTAAGTTAATATGGTGGGGGCACCGTGGCAATTTGTTCTAGATAAACCCCCAACTAAGAGCCAGCTCGAGTAGGGTTGCGGACACCAGATACTCAGTGCAGTCTTCAACATTTATTTTCAAGACAATAAACTTAATTAGAACTTGGTAACACATTATACAAGCATAGAACAACATAAAATAGTGTACTTTAATACAGTACTGTATTTCAGCCCGTAACGAGTAGATTTTCGTTTTAATTTTGGCAGCCCTAGATAAATTTATGCCCGTGCTGTCGCTGGAAATCGCGCGAAAAGTGATTATAGATCGCTAAGTCCGTTAGCCTAAAATCAGTTCAGCCCGGCTCGGTAGGTAGTATGAGCATGTCATTACTGCTGTACCTACTATATTGTAAACATCTACGGTCGTAGGCCTTATCACATTTAGATCGTATTAAGATTGACAGTAAGGTTCAAGAGTTCTAAATTGTCAACCATTTGCATGCAGTCTATGGTGCAGAATAGAAGCAGTATATACACACCTATACGACTACATATTGTGTGTGTTGTATAGTGTAGCTACAATATATAGATGTGTATAACTGTACACGTCTACGTAGCGTAGTACTATGTACACGTGATGCAGTACCCACACACGTACGCGCGCACATACACACATACATATAGCGTCGCTGACAACTTCATTAGTAGAAGACGACAGGCGACGGGCGCGCATCGCACTAACGCCGTCTATTCTGTTGTTTACTCTCTGTCGTGACATACAAAATGACGTTAACATTATATATTAGTGGAACTAAACTACGCCTTCAATATTATGAGAAATTACAAAAAAGCCCACGTATTATACAAAATAGATCGAACTCTGAGTATTAAAAGGGCACAACTCGAAAACTCAAATTCAGGAAAAATGCATTTTAGGTGAAAAGTTTTATACATAAAACCCTATTTAGTGTCAAATTTCTATATTTTTTTTATATATATCAAATTTCTATGACTTTGATATTATATTACAAAATCATTACAAGATTTTGAAATGAATATCAAAATTTAAAATATATGTAAAGAGGAAAAATGTATTTTATTTTCGGTGCAGTGCATTTGAGCCAACATCAAGTACAATAAATGTCGTACATTGACAAAGTCCTTACAAAGTTTTATTGAATAGTGATTCATATTGTTGTAAACACTTGAACTTGTAAGTACAAGTGCAGTTTTATTTGCATGCGCTAGAACCTACGTCCTACACAGTAAAATCGTGTTTGCCAAGAAATTTAATAACGCGAAACTCGAGTGTAACGGGCCCCTTTCGACCTTAGTACATAGTTGGACAAGGGACGGATCGCCGAGCGGTTTTATTAAAGTCACACCGAACTACTAAATGAAGCCTTTTTTCCGTCATATGTATCCGACCGCTTGGTCTAACCGGACCGCTAACCTAATCTTTATGAACTTACAATTCTGGTCATTTTTAGAAAACCATTATGACGAATGTAAATCATGTTTTTGTGTAATGCGCAATCTTCTCACAAAACGAAAAAACATGTTTCTCAAAAAAATATCATATTCAAATGCAAATAAAAATATATTTAACCAATAATATATTAAGATAACTTGATATTGAAGTTAAAACTAGGAGCAAGTATATAGTAGATATATTAATATCATACTTATAGGTCATTGTAAACATAGCGCAAATTAAAATATAAAAGTTGACTTATAAACAAATCTATAAATAATTAATGCATAGTATCTAAGTATGTACAAAAAGCATATTATGAATTCGCTCAAAATTGGCGGTATGGTTTATTGACCCTCTGTCAAAAAAAATGTCATTTCCATACAAAACGCGATTGTAAAGAAAGTGTTGTGTCACGTTGCTGTTGACAATCGCGGTTTGTATAGAAATTGGACAGATGGTTAATTAACCATACCGCCAATCTTTAGCGAACAGACAATAGATGAACGTAAAGCGTAGACGCGTCTACGCTGTCTACGCGACGTAGCATGCGCGTAGCAGTCTCGTAGCACCCAAACATTACACATTATGCACCATTTTCCAAAAGACACCTTCAAAACTTATTTACCGTAAATAATTTCTGCAATAAATAAGTATTCATAGTAATTTTGATGCCGTTAAACAATAACACTTAATTCTGTTCATGTTAAATGGCACCGATATCGATTTTACATTGTAACCTGAATATACGACCAATAAAGAGGATCATTACATGCTTTGTATGTACACATACTTTATGAGCGTAAACACATTCGAAGCGTTTAAGAATAGAAGAACTTTTATACTTTTGATACATAAAGTAGTCAAGTTTACGACTATATAATATGGAACGTCCGACTTGTTTTATATCGAGAGGCAATTTACGCAATAACTTTAAGTCATACATTATTTAAGTCTTAAGAAGACGAACGGAAAATCTGGTACTCCTAAAACTTGATGCCTACATGCACTCACCATAAAGGAATATTCAAAGATACTTTTCTAAAAACATATTTACCGACAAATAAGTGGAAAGTTCAAACCTTTTGTTGTAGTTCTTGACGATTAGTCCGCAGAGTTTTTAGACTTACCTGAAAAATAAAAAAAATATTCATTAGACTTAGCAATCCCTAGTCACTTACTAATATAAAAAATGTAAAAGTGTATCTGCCTGTCTGTTTGTCTGTTTTTTTTACGTTCAAACCTCTGAGCCGATTTTGCTGATATTTGGAATGAATATGAATCCTGAGGAATGAAATAGTATATTTTTTATCCCGGAAGAATGTGCGAGGCGCGGTAAACGAATTTTGGCGCAACGGAATGGCGGTCATCATCTCGTGATAGGTTATAAATATTCAAATACATAATGATGGCATTTTATAAGACACTTCAAGTTTACTTAAGAAACTTTTCACTTATTTAGAAGTTGTCGATGCACGTAAATTGTTCCACTACCCACACTGTCAACTACTTACACTTAGGCAGTGTCAGGACTGAGCTATCAAAGTTACACGTCCCCGCGATATTACCGCAAGTAAATATATAACTTCCCCGCTCCGTCCCAAACTGCAATATGACAGTTTGTGTGCTGTTACCTGCTGCTAAATACTATGATGTATTTACCCGGCGCCAAATTATTAGAATTTCTAATCAGGAAAATTCAGGCGCCTGTCAAAACGCACTTTGCTTTAATTATTTGCTGTTCTCCCCGCATACTATTAATTAAAAAAAATAATTGATAGGTTACATTATGGTGTCTGGCGAGTGCATGAATTATTCTGATCAGAAATTCCTCTAATGTGCGGCCGGGCTGAAAGTTTATGAATGTTTGATAGAAGTACAAAATGTAAAAAGTATATCATTTAGGTAATACTTTAAATTTAGACGAATTAAAGAAATTATTGAGTAAAAAGTCTACGCAGTGACACGTAGACGTTATAGTTCCATAATGGTTTTGTCTCTATCCTATCGCTATCGTATTAAACGAGGACAATAAATTCTTACACTTAACTAGCTGTTGGCCGCAACTCCGTCCACGTGGTAACTTTTCTCTTGAAACTTTTCCTAATTTTTTTTGTTACAAACCTCACGGAGCCCGAGACCTTTTCAACGAATGCAAAACCTCGGAAATCTGTTCGTGCGTTCTGAATGTCTAATGCGAGTTTTTTTTCCGACATTCGATCGTGAACGCGTTTCGCGTTTACATAGGATTTTATATGTGTACAGCGCCACCTAGCGATGCTCACGGTTCTAGTAAACGCGAAACACGTTCACTGTCGATTGTCAAAAAAAAAAACTCGCACTCAGAACTGCGGAGTTAAATCTTCATGGAGGAAAACCCGACTTATTTTTATTTAATAGATTAGTGTTACAACTTGTTTATTAATGTATTTTTTCTAAATCAGAATTTGTTTGACAATAGACCAACCAGTCAATGAATTGGCTATGACCCAGTCATTGAAGGCTTCATAAACCTAACGTCTGGACTTAAAAGAAAAGTTGACGCAACACATTACACTCCCAATCAATTAGGGATACAAATGAAATCTATTTATAAGTGTCGGCGAGGTGGGGTGTACGGGGTCCTAGATGGGGGTCGGAGGGGGTAGAGGGGTGTGGAGTAGGGGTTTTATGTAATTGACGCCCCGTCCCGACCAGATTGAAATTCCGGGCCGGCGACTCTCCGGCGCCAGCACTTGTTGCGTCGCCGAAACGTCATAACCACCCGCACGGCCACGTGCTGGGTTGTGCGGGTTGTCATACATTACCAGTGCCCCACGGGAAAGCTTTTTTTGGAGGCTTGAAGTTAATACAAAGCCAAAACTACTATCTTGCTCATAACATTCTCGATTCGAACGTATATATTATGTTTATTTTTAATCAACATTACATAACCTAATACATGACTATTGATTTAGTACTATTATTGTTCTATAACAAGATGATATAATTGATGAGGCTTACTGATAGTAGTATGCTCACAAACTGTATTATCTTGAGCCTTAACACTAAAACTGTAGTCCGCTACGCTTAAAAATCGATAAAAAGGATAGATCCTTTCGTTTGTGAAGGCTCTAGGAGGTAGAGCCTATCTTTTTGGATTTCATTTTTAATTTCAAGTTTAATTTGACTTTGTGGTATAACAATTATCTAAGCTGAATGGTTTAATAAAAACTAGTAACACTTACTGTAATAAAAGGTTTCATGATTTTTCTCTATATGAAATTTCTTAGTCAAGACGCTCCCGCTGCCTCCTATGGTCGTGGCCACACTAAACCGCTCCTACATAACGCTCAAATAGTGTTTTACTCCGCCATTTATTAGCGAAGCATTCAACTTGTTATTCTCGCTGATGGCCCTAATAAAGTTCATAACCTATCGGACAGTTACTGATATTATGTTACTGATCATTGAATAGTTACGTTTATTGTGTTATTGTTTTAATTATAGAGAATTGTTTGAAATTAAACATTGTCATCGTATTATTATATAACGTTAATGATTTCATTATTTTTATTTCATTATTTTTATACTTACAATTTAGATAAGGAAGGGATACCGAGGAAAAATCTTTGCCATTTTGAAAATTGTTTTATTTTCAAATCGAAAGTGTTTGTTTGTTGACAAATAACGACAAGTTCCAAACACTGTTTGCTCAACTCGACAATTTATGACCTGAAATATCACCTATGTAATTTCCACGTTTGCGACGTTATACACAAAAATACTCAGCCCTGACGTGTCCGTGTTCTTGTGATTAATTGCGAGTGTTGGTGCGTTATTAATTAATTTGCGAATTAATAATGAGCGGCTTGCAGCTGACGGCCACTGCACGTCCCTGCACTCTGCGTCTGCTGTCTACTACTAATTAAGATTTAAGCTATATCTTTAACTGGTTGTAAGTTTTATTAGTTCACAGAACATTTGAATGCGCTTATGCTGATGCGGTATGGGATCTGGTTTGTAATGGTTGAATAATTGTATCTCTTCGGCGTTTGATGTCCGTTTTTGACGCTGTCATCGCTTTCGTCAGAAATATTACAAATTTTCTATTTATATATAGCAATGTCAGCTACCAAATAATTACTGACAAGAAAATCTGATGGGAATGTAAAAATCGGTTCAATACTTTAGTCTCTCTTTAATCTCTCTTCAGTCGTGTCTAATGTAAGTAAAATAGGAGAGGAAAAGTGAATCATGATGAAATCTGCCCGGTTACTATATAAGCACTCGGTTTTAACTTACATATATAGACTATTAAGACGAGCTACGTATCGTCTAACCGTTAAGATTAAAGTGCGTCCTTTTATGGCGACGCGGTTTCAGCCATAAAAAAGTTCTATATCGTAAAGATGGAAATCTAGAAAACACGAGAAAAACATACAAAGATATTTGGGGGCAGGGGGCACTTAGCGCGGGCTATTATCCGCCGGCGACGGACGAAACTATAAAACCGTTAAAGCAACGTTTCAGCAGCCGTAAAGTCGCTATGTTGACATTGTCGATCGCCCCGGCCGCGACCGCCCCCGCTGCGACCGCCCCGCTAGCCGACCGCCCCGAGCCATCTCGTAAACCGTATGCACCACTAAAACTTAACGGCTCTATGATTAAATCTCGCCCGCAAGCTAATAGTTCGTATACGGTTGATCAGCTCGAGGTTATATCTCCTTAACTTCTTTTAAATGTTGGGAATCGACTCCGGTTTTATTGAAGTGGTTTGGAGATCTGTTTTTTAGCTTTCATTGCGAATGCACACTTGCTAGTTTGATAGAAGAAAACAAAACGTGTCATCAGAGTAAACCGGTTTTATCTCCAAAACATCAATCACTTGTAATTCAAGTTTATCATTAAAATTTTTCTATATTATGCTATTTTTAGAACATTTAAGGCTTATCCCGCAATGAAGGCATTTTGCTATTAAAAATATTATATTCTAGTAGGCACTAATCGCAGTTCGCTTGTTGACGTAATATGAAACGAATAAACCCACACTCTGGCGTATGGCCAACACTTGTCGGCATAAAATTTCTTCTTTAATGTTCTTTTAAAATTTAACGATAACTTAATAAATATCTTGTACGGC
This sequence comes from Cyclargus thomasi, assembly GCA_026546445.1. NCBI lineage: Eukaryota > Metazoa > Arthropoda > Insecta > Lepidoptera > Lycaenidae > Cyclargus > Cyclargus thomasi. Next base: position 663,540 of record JAOTAV010000005.1, on the reverse strand, counting down.
ATCTTCTAAACTTAAGTATGATCTATCTAGTTTCCAACAACAAGAACTACTAATAACTAATCGATTCGTGATTTTGATATTATTAAAATTGCTTATTTTAAATAATTTGGATTGGATGAAATAATAAATCAACGTTGATTGTCAGTAGCGACGAATATTATGCTTTTCTCAGATATGCGATCGCCGAATCGACCATCATGGGAACGTGATGAAGCCTTACAATGTCAGTAGATATAAACACTAATACAAATACAGCTATAAACATTAAAACTTATAGACGCGAACGACTCTAAAACACCGCTTTTGTGCGAAAACAATTTCTAAAGATGTTATCGCATCGCGACACGATATATTTTAGTGGCACTATAGGTCACATAAAACGGCTAGGGTCCTCGAAACGTAGCACTGGAAATATAACGGTTTAATGGGCGCTTCCGTCAGCGAATGTTGCAGGTCTAATGGACGTCCTAAGTGCACGAGAACATTCATGACAGCTGTTAAAGGTTTTAATGTGCCGGAGTAAATACCGATCGAGGCGACTGATTAGAGGCTGCGGAGCTTTTAGTCGAGTTGCGTTCGACAATTTCGACAGCGAAGAAAAGTTGAAACGTATTCGGTGCAAATGGCGAGGTGCTTGCCTTCTGTCAAAATATGCTTTCAATGACTAAAGGCCCTATATCGCTTTGTACAGGGTCATCGGGGAAAAGGCGCTAACAAAACGCCGAATCTCGCCTTCGCTAATATACCATTAACTCGAACGACCGTATAAAATTAGTTTATAGTATCGTCGAGATGTTTTCGCAATATTTTTACGTGTCGTAAACAAAAATTTCGCGCTAAAATGTTTCCGAGAGATTTGCTGGGAAACTTGTCGCCCGTAATCAATGATCTTCCTTCACGTTGGGAATATTAATGCTATTGAAAGTTGTACGCTCAGATCTCAGAAGTTAGGCTTTTCATTCGATATTTTATTACCTGTGAAATTCATAATTTGGAAGTCGAAAACTGTAAATTGTTAACATTTGCAAAGAAGTTGAGTGCTCTTATGGGTAGACGTAGACAGCATTGAAATGAAAATCTATGGCTGTAAAGATAACTAAAAAGCCCTGGGGGGTTAGCAAAGATCTTAAGGTTTTCTTTTTTTTTGTAGAATTGCCAAAAAAAAGTATGAAAATGACATAAGCGTTCGTTACGCCTAAATTCCTTTCCATACATATTGTTTGGCGATTCTACAAATAAGCGAAAACGTTTAGATCTTAGCTAACCCCCTCCCAAGTAATTACTTCACTTTAATATCGGTGTCATTGCCTAATACGCAATGCCATCATTAAAAGCTCAGCAAAGTTCGGTGCTCTCGTATCGCTTGATTTACATTACCCTGTTTATCTAGTATGATTCATCACATTGGAAAATATAAAAGGATTTTCTTTTGTTGAATCCCGGGCTCGATTAGTAATATGAGATGTCGGTAAATGGATCCCGTCGTAATGAATATTTGATGAGAGTAAATAGTGATTTGGATAGCACCGCAGTTCATATTCAAATAATTAATAATACGTCAACTTCGGGAACGGTAAGAGATGGTGGATGAAGAAGTTGCTTTCAGGGAAATTGATACATTAACAGTAGGTAGCAAAACTTGGTAGGGTTGTGCCAATACTAGTCAAATAATACTGACTCGAAACAAGCGTACTTTATAAGTCAGGTCGCCCATATTTATACTAATATTATTATTAACGGGAAAGTATGCTTAAATTGGCTTGTTTGTCATTTCTTCACGCCTAATCGGAGACATCAATTGACTTGATTTTTGGCAAAAACTTAGTGAAAAGGATGGAGAATAACGAAGACTATTATTATAATGATTCTTGACTTGAAAAAACATCATAAATGTATGCGTATTTTCAAGCGATATTTACATTCCACGCGAGCAAAGCCGCAGGCAAAAGCTCGTATCTGATAATCGATTTTCGTATGATACCTTACTCCGTAAAGTTCCTGAGTATTTACAACTGAAATGCTTTTTTACTGTAAATACTGGGAAATCGAATATTTTTAAATTTCTTGCCTAACGTTCATATTAAAATAGCTTTTATCTTTTAAACAATAAGTGTTATTATGCTCTGAACTTTGTCTACCCCATCATGACACCGTCCCATATCATTATATTGACCGAGGTGTCGCTTCTACATTGTACTGTGGGCTTCACTTAGCAGCTGCTAGTGTCAAATAACGATAATGAAGCCGTATAATGAAATTTAGTAACAAAGAAACAACTTTTTCAAGAGTGTACAGAAATATAAAGGTATTGGGCTAATTTAAGTTATATTTTTAATGTGTAGAGGAGCCGATGGAGGCATACTGGGACTAAGTGCACGAAGCTCTAGAGAAAATCAGCTCTTGTTCAAATTGCATAATAATTATATAACGCAGCTTAATCATGAGCCACACAAACAACTTTAATGATTTCTAAATTACTCATTAATTTGACCAACACGTACACCTACAAAAGTGACAAGATATACAAGTTAGACCGCAACTAGGTAGACAAAAGTCCATTGACTTTCGCAAAAAGCGTGCGCTCGGTGAACTTTCCAAAGTTTCGTGAAACTCCCGAAATATGTAGCCGTGAAGAATGTTAACAAGTAATAGAACAAAAGCGAATATTCTCACGAAACGTTAATTAAATTTATATCCACTCAAATAAATGGAACAAAACAGAATGGTGTGACCACAAGTTAAGTAGGGCGAGGGCGGAGGGGGGCGCGGGGCGCGGGGGTATTGATCAGTCGCTAAAACAAGCCGGTGTCTGTCTGCCCCGGGCTATATAAAGCCTATACCCTGTACCTGCTTCCTGATACACTGACCTAATAGGGGTGCATTTGATTTTGAAGTCTTTTCATTGGTTATTTGCACACATATAAACGACCGGGTTCAGACAGATTAAGTCATAACCTTTGATATAATTAAGATTACAGCTTTTTTATACCAAATTCTTCACAGATTACTACCTAAGTAAATGAGGCCGTAAGATCAAGTAAACCAACGTCTATGTTGATTGTCGCATGTCTTATCAATTAAGCCGACGATGAGCATTATAAAATTACGAAATAGGAAAATTCCTACTTCGAAGTATTTAAAGGCTTATCCATATTAAAGGAAAAGAAACCGTAAAATAACGAGTACGTTTAAATACCACGCCTGCACGTATAAGTCAAGTAAAGCCATGCCAAAATGACCCCATAATAAAATGACCCCACAATTTCGAAACTTGCTTAAAAATGAGTTCTTTTATTTGATCCTTCAGAAGACTAAAAAATATCAGACCAAAACCGATGACTTCCCATTGCAGTTCGTTACAATCAAGTTGTAGGTGCAATTCCCGCACAATGACTTCAGCTAAATGCACCTATATTTTAGCTGCAACAAACCGGCTAGATATTTAGCCGATACTTTAGCCGGAGCTGGTAATCAAGTCCCCAGCGGCTAGTGAGTAATTGATTGCGGAGACTCGCAGACAACAAAAGATAATCAGGCTTCTGCGGCGAATGGATTTGTCACCGCGTAATTAAATAAATAACTATCGCGGGCACGAAGTATTCGGCCCATCCGTCAGTAGTCAGTACTGGTCCGTGTTCATCACTCAATCCCACGACCGTGAGACGTGTCGGGAAAATTGTAAAATGAGCATGGGAAATAATGGGAAAAAATTGTATATTAAGGGGAATACAGGCGCCGGCCTTGACCACACGTTCGTAGTTTTTAAAATGCTAATGGAAAATAATTAATATACAAATAATAAAAACAAGAAACAATAATTCCTCCATAGGCATTATAGTGTTACTTATACTGTATTGTATAAAAAAAAATCGTTCATCGTTACCGGTTATGATATATCGTTGATATAGATACCGGTATCGATGTCCACGATGCATTTTTTTCTGAATAACTTAAGTGATAAGCTAAGCTTAAGGGTAAAGTCCTCGCTAGTGATGAAAGAATAAAGATCATTCTATAATGTATTTTTTTTGGCTAATGTGCTTAACTAGTTAACACGCTTATAAGAGTTTACCCCGCCAGCCCAATGACTATAGGCCTGTATATTATAAGTTAGATAGATTACTTTTTTAAACATGGTTGTAATATCTGTTGTATGTTATGAAGATCAATCTTTAGCATTAACTAGCTGTTCCCCGCGTCTCTTTCCGCGTGGTATGTCGACTCCGACTATGTATCAGAGATGACGCTGTGAAAAAATATTTGCCCTGTTTTCATGCTTTTCTCTTGAAAAATATCCTGAATTTTTTATAAGCCTCACTGAGTTCGAGACCTTCCCAACGAATCCAGAACCGTGGAAATTGGTTCATGCGTTCACTTAGTTATATCGTCAGGAAATAAAATACTACTTATTTTAATTTATATAATAGATAACACTTTTCATGCAAACTCACTTTATCAGTTATGATAGTGTAAGATTGCTGTTGTTGCAAACTCGATAGTTTCCTTTAAACCGAAGTCCTTTGAAAGTTGTAAGTTATAAAACATTTTAATCACCGACTCGCTCAGCACTCTCGATTTCCTTTTAAACTAAGTTATGAAACAAAAGCTTTAATAATATGCAAGCCGCGCAACTGAAACTTGAGCGAAATAATGAAATCAACATTTTACACGTAACGTTTTTACGGGTGAGGGTACAAAGAGTCCATCCTTTTATGCTCTCCGCTAAGACCCGGTGTCCCAAACAATTTGCCGACCAACTTTGCGGGGATTCGTTATTCACTCGCAACTTTTAAGTGACTGCGAAACGGCCAAGAATTAAAGGACGGTTTGTTTAATTTTATTATTTTTGTTTAATTTAATTACGAGATGGCTTCGTGATTCGCTTTGTTATCCGATTGTCCGTGTGTGCGTTACCTGAAAATATTTATTCGTTTGTTATAATTGGTAATTAGGTAAGTGCTCTCGCATTATTTTCAGTTGTTTTATATTAATGAGTATCTGTTTGCGGAACGCCATATCAAATAAAGGAGAAAAAATATTTCCCCGACATATATTTTTAATTGAATCAACAATTCTCGATTATTTACAGGAACGCTTCTGTGTTAGTCATGAAATGTGGTAACTTTTGCAAGAAATTTAGATAAACTTAAATGGTTTAACTTTTAACATTAGCCGATTATAAGAACTAGTTTTTCTTATATTTCTGAGTTTTTTTACAGGAACTGTTTCAAGATTACAACGTTCTATTATCTATGTAACATCGTTAAGTTTATAACGTCAACTTTTCCATTAAGTTACCTATAGTTCACTAAAAGGTGATGGTGTTGTTTCTACATTGTCTCGTCGCGTATAATTGAGTTATTATAAGTCATTTAACTCAAGGCTACAGTGTATCAATGGAAGTTATTAACATTGGAGGAATTGGCTTTCGATTAAAGTTAGTGCCGCCCCCCGGCGCGCCTCGCCGTCCATTAGAGTCGTGTGGCTCCCCCGCGCCGCTCAGCAGGGCTCTACAGTTTTTCTCTGTATACTTTTATACATTGACGTAGATAAATAAAGGTTTATATGCCTTACGATGACTAAAATAACATCGCATTTGAGTCATTGTTGGGTAATAAAATGATGATATATTTCGAATGGATCAAATTGTAAATGAGCAAAAAACAAAAGGGGATTTATATTTCGTGGACGATAATTTCTAATAGCGATTACTTATTTGTACTTAACAGTTTCTGTCTATTTAGAATATTATATTAAATATTTTAATAAAATTTTCTTTCTGATACACTATAATTCATATGAAGAAGCTATCATTGACTTTTCAGGAGAAAACCATTTTATAGTTGGTTAGAAAATGGATTGGGTCAAAAAAAAGAATATTTTGACGTGACAACGTCTTATAATTCGAAAAAACATGACTCATGCGGCGTTACCTCGCTCTGAGGCGTTCCGTTTAAGGCTTGGAGTGCAAGCGAGAGCGCG
>JAOTAV010000005.1:625006-657458 GCA_026546445.1 Cyclargus thomasi | reverse complement strand
GAATCATTAGATGCTATAGTAACATAGTGACCAACAGGGGGACCAGGTCCCCCTGGGTCTGGCTCCTCCATGGTCTTACTTACTACAATAAAGAAAAAGAGAACTTACCAATACAAATATGAACTAAATAATTAAATTACTAAATAAAGAAAAACTAACTAAAAATAAACTATATAATTAACTATTAACACATAAAAAATTAATTTTAAGAATTAGATAAAAAATACCGCGACCGCCTTATTCAAGTTCCCGCGCTTTTTTTTTTTTTCATTCTTTTGATTGTATTACGTTGTGTCAACCGTCAACGTAAATGTTATTATTTAGGCTATAAATATTCACAATATGCCTCATTTTAATTGATGACATCACAATAGCCTATCTTCATGCAAACAATACACAACAGGCACTGCTATTTTTCTGCGAATTCATTCGTCATTCGTTACTAGGAGACATTCAATTGTTTTTCATGAATTAATTAATTACAAATCAATATTCAATAGTTAATTACCATAAATGACCACATTGAATATTCTAAATACGAAACTGTGAGCTTTGAATGGTTCCGACTATTGAAATAATAATTCTCTTAATCAGACATAGAGAGAAAAAACAATTATCAATCCCGAGTTCTCAAGCTAATGTACCAAATGACAATTTGGGCTAAACATAGAATCCTAAATTTAAACTTAGCGTGGGTCTGCTAATGGCTTGCTATGAAAGTTTATTTTTATATTTCCTTGATAAAATTCGTAACCTTTTTAACCGATGTCATTATTGTAGTAACAAAATAAATAATCATTATCTATATAAATATGTAAAACTCAAAGGTATTGACAGACTGACTGACAAAGCTATCTATCAACTTACAGCTCAAACCAATGGAGTAATGGAAATTTGTATTGCAGGCAGATGTTATATGACGTAGACACTCGCTAAGAAATGATTTTGATAAATTTTAAACGACCGAAGCCGCACGCAAAAGCTACTAATTAAAATGAGGAATTTTAAATACTACTGTTCTATTTTCAAGTTCGCACTAAAATAGTTTAACGTAGTAATTAGTTTGCCCTTAATGTTATGATACACGGGTAAAGATTCCCCTTTGCCAAAGCTAGCTAAAGAAGCTAAAACGAACGCATTTTATCTTTTATTGTAATAGAAGTTATATCTAATCAACATTTGTATTGTTTCAGGTACAGAGCGCGAACTATAAATAGACAGCAGTGAGGTGTGCAGAATTCAGATTATTATGAACTTATCCTTACAAAACAAAGTGTATGTTCTTTATGTGAAATAACCAAGAAAAAATGTTAATTTGAACCCGCTTGTTTCGAAAACTACTTGGTTTGAATTAAAAAACACTTATGTGTTGAATAATCCATTTATCAAGGAAGGCTTTCGACTGTACGAAATCAAGGTACGATAATTAGGAATGTCGAATAAAGAATAAGAGAAAATACCAAAAAAGCTACCAGATATTTTATTGATGTTGTGTATGAAACCAATGAATATACGAATTATAGTCACATTTTTTGATCCCATTATTTTTGTTTTCACAATATCTTAATATTTTTATAAATATAAGTTTATTAACATTACATCATTGACCGATATGACGAACAGACAATGTAATATAATGGGATATGAACTAGCATTGAGTGCCTCCCAAACGCGTGCTGAATACGAATCATAACTTTATGAATGAATGAATAACTAAACGGAAGGAAAAAGTCGTCGTTCTTGGAAGTCGCAGTACTTCCAAGAAGTGTGAATTCTAAGTTTATCTAGAATTGCAATTACTTGCTAGGTTTATCCCTAATTGCAAGTGTGTCTGATTAGCCCTCAAGTCAATTGACGACACGGTCATACAGACCGAGAACTTAGATTTTTTTTCATTCTGGGTAGGTTTTTATTTTAACGTAATGATTAAAGAATAAGGCCACTAATGTATAATGAGGCAGGCCTGGATTTACGAATAGGCCGTTTTGCAACGGTAGCGTCCTAGCCTCCTTAGGAGGTAGTGAACTTTGTAGACCTGTACTTGGGGAGACATAAAGTGACCTACACTCATAAAAAGGTGTAATTATGGAAATGATTTGACACCCGGGAAAGAACATAAAGGATACTTGCTCCCGTGTAAGTTGTTGTTTAGTTCTCTTTGTTGTTTTGTTCTCTTTGAAATTGTTTGAAACATTTGCCAATTGGTAGCGTATTGATCCATAAATTATTGAAGCTAGATTATTTTTAGTAAGTTGGGTTATAACTTTGTCAAAGTGCAAACAAATTTTAACAATTATACTTCAAATAATAATAGATACTGCTCGCGGCTTCGGTCGCGAAAAAAACGAAAATCGAAGAAAAATACAAATATTTTGGGAACCTGATGTTTTCACAGACAAAGAGTATATCTCTATCCTTTTAACTACGTGTTTTTCCGTCTTAATAAAAATGGCTCCAAAATAAAGTGTATTCTGATCTGACATTTTTTGCAACAAAATTGATAATTCCTACACAATAGAACACCACGAAAATACTAACCTTGATAGCTTCACGCACCAAATGCACCTGAATTAGCGATTTCTAGGAAACAACGATCGAAAAACTGCGATCTTGCGTTTTCAAGGCTGTTACCTGCTGCCAGTGTTAATGCTTACAATATCTGAATACATTGTCACTATGTTATGAATTATTATAAAAAACAAATACATTTCTATTATTTAAAAAAAATACGTTTGGTAGAGTTTAAAGCGTTTAGTTTATTTTAACTGCTTTAAATGCTACATTCGATAGATTACCACAAATTCATAAAATGCAGAAAGAAATATTATAATCGACTACTTTCGCGCGCGTGCAATACGAAAATCACGTAAAAATATGTTGTGATCACGATGTTTCTCTAAGAAGTAGCCTAAGTTACTCCTAAATAACTATACTCCAAAATTAATGCAATTAGTTGCTTCGTTAGGACGTAAATACAAAAAAATATTAGTATTGATAAGCAACACATAAACGGAAGACATGTAGGTAATATAGAACTGTGGACAAGTATAATATTTTTCTTTGAAATGCATAAAAATAATCAAGTCATTTTTTTAATTTAGTAATAATCGCTGAATCAACAACTCATATGCCTATTCGTCAGTATGTTTAGGTAATCGGAAATTATTCTAGAAAACTGTTAATGTTATTTGTTGTTAGACCAAACTGTTGACTCGTCAGGTCATTGACTTCTGACTCACATCCTGTGACCGACGTTGCCTTCACATGTCCTTCGCTTTTTAAATAATCTCGTTTCTAATGAGATTAGAAAGTATTCTTAATTCAAGTCAGTTTATCTATTTGCTCTAACTTTCGATATAACATAGTTTTTTTTATATTTAATATAAAATACAGGGGCAAATGATGTTACTTGATGGAAAGCAACTACTGTCGCCCATAAACAATCGCAACATCAGAAGAGTTAGAAGCCGGCCTTTTAAATAGGAGACACAAGGGCAGTTTTTCCATACAAAGGTTGTCTCCTGTTTCCTCCGTGGATAAAGCCGGTAGTATTTATATTTCTTTAATAAATATTAATGACCACTGTTCGCATGTCTATATGTTTTTTTTATATTGAATTGTTAAAAGAGATATGAACGTTCAAGAACCTGAAAAATGGCCAGATTTTTCGCTGCGTTCAAACAAATCCAGAAAATAAATTTGGCGAGATTTTATAAAAAAAGAAAACAAACAGACACAGCACAAGCCTTTTTTAAATTTTTTCTTATAAAAAATACTTAAATCGGTAAAGTTTTGGAGAAGGAATCAGGGGACAAGGCATCATTGATTTCCTGTTCTCTTAAAGGGTTTTTTTCAATCCCAGATGCAGTTGTCTCTATCGCGCTCGAAGGTAAAAACTAAATTTTATTGCAGCTCACCGTACATTCCCACCGCTGCATCTTCTGTGTCGCCAGGATCGGCAGCGCCTCTAAAACCCAACTTGTCCGTCCGTACTTGGGTAAAGATATACACAATTTCTGTTATGTATGTTGTATTAGATGATGCCCTCAACTCTGTTGTTGAAATTCGTTCATCGTGGTGGAACCAAACATTTTTCCGGGATAAAAAGTATCCTATGTCCTTCCCCGGCACTCGCAGTATCTCTATATCAGATTTCAGTAAAATCGGTTCAGCGGTTTGAGCATGAACAGGTAACAGACAGACACACTTTCGCATTTATAATATTAGTAAGTATAGAAGTATGGATTTATAAACAAAGTATGATGAGACCTCTCGGACCCCGTTTCAATCCAGCTCAAACCTGACTCAGCCGTCGGGGTCTTATGACACACCTTGCGATCATACCCTTGTCTTGATACGTTTGATTAATGGTCTCTCAAATCCTCTGATTGCAGCAATAAAGTTAAAATTAAAGTTTCCTTTGTCGTTATTTCAATAAGCAAATCAAATGTTTAGGTATAATAGTGGAACTGTATAAATAAATATGTAGTCTTGTTTTAATGATTTCAACTAAACCATATATTTTTTTTCGCGAAAGAAACGAAAACTTTTTATTTTGACAAAATACATCTATTGTAGTAACTCCTAATAATAAATTGTATGTATCTTTAAGGATTGCACATTTTAGGTTTAAAGTATTGTAATATTATAACCGTTAAAAAATAATATACATATACAATAATATATATAAACCGTAAAATTTATTATTATTCAATTTTTAAACACTAAACGTCTGTTGCTACGGCGTAGCTTCGTAGCACTCTGATCCCACGGGAACACGTTTCTGCCAGTTGCCACCATAATATTATTAATATCTCTCTCAATAAGACATCAGTGAAAGACGCAGATAACTAACACTATACAACATTTATTTTTCTGTTATCGTTTTAACAAATCTGGTAACTTTCTTATAATTGTTATGATCTAGTTAAAAAATTTCACAAAATTTTTCTCGTCCTAAGATTCTCTAATTGTGTAGAAAAATGGCAGTTATTATATTGTTAGTTTATTCTTCTGTTGTTCTGTCTGTGTGTTTCATATAATGCTCATAAAATCTTTATTTCTTAATAAGGTATCTTTATTCAATGTTTTTAATTTTGGCACCCCCTAAAATTATTTAAGTCGTAATCATAATTGTCTAACAATATTTAGGTACATTCAGAGTGTAAATTAAAATATGTAAAATCTGTTTCTGCAAATTTCTCAAATAAAAGTTTTAGTATGAAGCGACAATATAAGATAAATACATATCTCGCATTTGAAAATAATGTAAATTAAGTATGAATACCGTGCTATTTGACAATAAAAAGATAAGACTAATTTGAACTATCTATATGTGAAAAATAACCAGCGTAAATAATTCAGCCATAAAAGACCCGCTGCATTTTTATTATTTTTGTAATTGCGCCACCACGCATGCTGCGTTTTTCCATCCAAACGATATTACACATGCGATCATTGTCATTATAATGAACGTCGGCACTCGACAACTTGAGGAAAATCTCCTGAGGTATGACTCAAAAATTCATTACCAAACCAAGCCGCGCCCAAGTCTCTCGAATTGACCAATCATTAGCAATATTATAATATTTCGTGAGTAATATTTGTAGGTTGGTTTTGGTGGACTTTTTATGATGCGTCTCTTTAATTTTAGTTCGCCATCTTGTAGGTTATGTTTGGCGGGAAATTCATAAATGGAATCCTCGCGAGTCGTGTCTATGACCCGCATCTAACATGTTATGTTTCGATAGGTCACTGAAAGTGTGGCACGGCCGCGCCGCGCGCCGCCGGCGCACGCGTTCCCGCCAAAACTCACAGGCTGTGGCGCGAAGCGCTGTGATTGGCCGAGCGCGCGCCAGCGCAAGGCCGCCGGTTTTCCCGCGAACAATGCCAAATGGTGCATTTGTCAAGGTTCGTTCACCGCCGACGCCGGCGCCGCGCGCGAAGGTCGCTCCGAAGATTATCATTGCAGGTGAAATAAAATTTACCTTATAAATGTAACTGTATTTTTTCATTTCTGTTACCGTTTTATTTATTTTAATATTTTTATATCGATTTAAATGCAAAGAAGTTTAACGAGTGTGATTATGTCATTCACATTTTTGGATATTTCTGTATGGTATTGACGCATTATTTCAATGTTTCATTGCTAATGGTATCTCAATACTTTGCATAATAACATTTTATTATTTTTATTAATTAATTAAGAAATAGTTATGTATTTGCTAACATTTTGTTAACATTATAACATTAATATTTTATTTTGAATGGAAATAATATTATACACTTAATTTATGATTGTAAGAATTTTTATTGTAACAAATATTAAATCGACGACTTACAAGAAGAACCAAAAGAATATTTCGAGAGAAGAAAGAAAAGAGAAGAAAAGTATCAAGTGCTACGCCCGGACGAACTTCCCAGTTCGGCCGACATGGCGGGTCGGTGGGATCTTCGTCCGTTTGTATCGCTTATACGTGTGTTCCACTATCCTCGACTCTGGAATCGACATAAAGCAACGTAACTCTTTACGATGCAACGTGTTTCGACGTGCTACGATGTGCTACGACATGCTACCTCGCGCTACGAACGCTCTACGAGAAGAAAACTTGAGCCTACGCGGCCCGTCGGCATTCGTGATTTCGGTCACCGTTTTTTTTTTGTCTCGTTTTGGAACACCATTGAAAGTTGTGTTAAACTGAATTAATTAATTAATTAATCGTTTGTTGTTCAAAGTAGTACAAGTTGTAGAACCGCATATAAACATAATATGATTAACTGTGAAAAATGAAGACATAAGTGAAAGAAGCGGATAACTAACAATTTTGAAACCTTCGACTATATACTATTTTTTTCCATAAAATATTGTCAAATTTTGTAATTTACCTATCTAGCTAGTGTGTCATCTATACATCAAACCTAAATTATTTTATTATTTCAATTTCAAATAATTTTTCGGGTTGAAAAGTAGTTTTTAAAATGTTAGTTACCTGCTTCTTTCATTTATGTCTTTAAATCTATTGGAAAATTTCAAATTAGTGACGTTCTTTTTTATTTTTCTAGGAAAGCTGTATTTTTAAGAAAATCATTACCCTGTACAGCCCCGTGAGCTAGATCACGTCAAGTGGACCCCTCATTTTCTACTAGATTATGAAAATTAAGTCAATATTTTTTCTTTATAAGGTCTTTACATGAAAAATCGATACACCAAACGATTTTTAAAAATTTCGATTAGAACAATAAATTTTTTAACTATAAACATTTTATGTATTAAAAAATTAATTTTAAATTGACCGTGAATATAAAATCATGAAACTTTCAGAATTTACTTGTCAAATGTTCATATTTGAATAAAATATTAACAACTAATAATTATTTGTTAATTATCATATTGTTTATTAATATTTAAGTTAACAAAAGAAGAAAACACCGTGCGGCCGAGCGTCAGACTATGCTGCAGCTTTTACTAATTATAATTATAAGCATTAAGCTATAACAAATAAATTATTATTAATTTGCTTGTGACATAAAATATATAAATATGAATTTACTACCCTATTGTTAATTTTGAAATTATTATTATAATATATACAAATATACTCGTAAAACTAAAAAAATATTTCATATTATTTAAATTATGAAGGTCTAATAATAAAATATATTTAAAGAATATTGATTATTTTAATTCCATTAATGATAGTCACATTAAATTAATGTTCACATTTTGTGTTACAGTACCTAGCAGAGTAAGCCTTGTATTTTTGATTAAGGAACAAAACAAGAAGCATAAATTATTCTTGTATTAAACGCATGTTACAATTTGTAAACGCAAAATGTAGAGTGTACAAAATATATTTTTGTTGCACATTATATTTTTTAATTATTATTATTATTAGTATTACTTGGATATTAAGTTTATTATCTACTCAAATTTTTACGTTCTTGAGCTAAGACTTTTTAAGAAAAGTAGTAAAAATTATTACTATATTAAATAACTCCTTCACACGGCGAAGCAAAGTGAAGATATTATACAAGTGTTTTTATATTCTAAATAAAATAGGATTTTACAAAAAGTAACTGTGTACATGCCTTTAATAATTAAAGGCATAAGTGGAAGAAACGAATAAGTCAAATTCAGTAAAATCTTATTTTTTCACATACAATTTTGACAAATCTTTCTTCAAATAACCTACGTCATTATCTAGCTAGCTAGTGTATACATCAAATCCAGTTTATTTAAATTTAAAATATTTTTTTGGCCCTAAAGCATCCATTTACGAAAATCCGGCAATTTTTTAAATGTAAGTTACCCGCTTCTTCCACTATAGTCTTCAATTTAAATCTGACTTGCGAAATTCTTTGTTACGTGTTGAATGTTCTAAGATTGCAAATCATTGCCGTCCTCCTTTTATCACGCAATTTTTAATAGTAATGATAATAATTTACACTGTACAGGGTGTAACAAAAATAAAGTAATGAATGTTTTAGTAATAGTGTGTTTGTAAGCCTCCGTATAGATTTAACTGCAGAAGTAGCGGCGCTAAAAGGTTAACACTAACATCCAAACATTTATAGTAATTATTAGGATGCGAGTAAAATAATAATAGCCTGAATGTTAGCCCTTATGATGATTAAATATTACGTTAACATATAAAAATTGGTTTCTAGGTATAAGTCACATATTGGATCAGAACGAAGAATATCTAAATTCTTGATAGTAGAGGCTCTGGTTATCCTGATATAAAAATCAGATTTCTTTATTCGGTTCTTAAAAAGTAATTTTTAGGTACCGAAATATCCTCGAAACCGGTAGTTTAAGATAGTGGGTGTTAAAAATACGCCAAAAAATACTTCCGTATAAAGCCCTGATGATTTAAACGTAAGGTAAGCCTGTAATATCATAGAACAACAAAGCCTGATGTTTTCATAACCAAGCTTCCCAGATATTTTATGTAACATTCAACTAAATGCTTTAGGCCTCGCTGTCTGAGATCGTCGAATAAATGTTTAATGTACACCATTTTTAAAAGGAATTTCTTTTGATAACCTTAAAATCGCTGTAGTGCCTTATCCCACAGATCTGGCTTCAAATATGCATGCAGGCAGAAGATACAAGGTAGGTATCTGCTAAGAAATGATTTTGATAAATTCTACCCTCAAATTAATAAAAAGGGGGATAATGATATAAAAATACTTAACGCATGCGATGCTGCGGGCAAAAGGTAATGTAACAATAACTATCCTCCTTAGCTTACAACACCGCAACTTTACAGAAGTTGAAAAAAACTATTCAGTGTTTCGAGGCCACCGACTGAGAGTAGAGCTGTGACTATTTATGAATTATGGCTTTTGATTGGCTGAAATTCATATCATCCAATGGTTCGACGTGCAATACGCAGCTCTATCCAATGGCAATAAAATCTAAAAACCTCAAATTTTCGACTTGAGCGGTGTTGTTAGCTAAGGGATGTTATAGCAACTTATAATAAATTATCATAATCTACAACGTGAGTGAAACGGCTTGCAAGACAAGTTTGATGTCCTGTATTCACAGTATAATAGCTTTTACGTAAAGCAGTATCTCCTTATATAAGTCAATGGGTATTTGCTTTACAAAAACAATGATTTCAGATCCTTAAAAGTCCAATCTACAATATAGTTTAATAAAAAATCCATGCTAAAATAAATAAAAAGTAAATTTAAAAAATTATCCATGGTAATCCAACCGTAGCAACTGGCCGGCTCCAATGATTTTATAGCCGTAATAATAAGAGAGGATGATTACCATTTTTCTTATATACTAACCACCACCAGCTTTTAAACACAGTACCTAAATGCTACCTTTTAGGCTTTCACCCGCGTCATTGCCAGTTTAATTTTAAGTTTCCTAAAAAACGTTTAATTACAATTCTATTGTCTAGGTAAGCCAGCTAATATTCTGTCGTAGTACTATCAATTACCGTGCAGTGGTTACAGCGTGAATGAACGAAAAACATTAGCTTTTACGTTTATAATTAGTTTTTGTTTAGTGTTGTGATATTTCCTGTATTTCTGCATAAAGCGACGTATCTTATATATGACTTACGCCGTTTGCAAACTTCAATGTACAATTATCACCTAGATCGCGGCTGTCGGTCGGGTCCGTAAGTTGCGTCTGATCAGTATGTTTCCGCTCTCACGATGAACTCGGTTTGAGGAACACATTAGAACCCTACAATATACTTATTCTTCATTTTTTTACTAGTTGGTGCCCACAACTTCGTTGCGCGAAAATTTGTATGTCACGCGAGAACTGCACATTTTCCCGGGACAAAACGATTTATCAAATCCGTCCAGTACTTCCTGAGATTGGCGCATACAAACAGACAACTTTTGTTTGTTGATGCACTCTACATTGATTTTTTTTCATATTAAATGTACAGACACTCCAAATTTACTGTTTTATTATATGTATCTACTAATTTATTTCGATTCACCAAAAGAACATCATCTGATACATAAGATGAGAAAACAATGGTAAATGATAGGTAAAATGACTTTCAATGACAGGTGAAATACAGCACGCTTTGGCGACAAAGAGATTGATCAAAAAATGAGATGAGATGAAAACATAACAGAAATTTAAAGTAATTCAAGACTTATAATCTATACATGACAAAAACAAAACTTAAATACGTAGTACTAATTGCGAAAAAATGATATGTCTTTTAAAATGTTAAGATAGGTTAAGTTATTGTTAGGTACTATTGTTATAGAGAATTTGTTTTAATTTTCGTTGAAAAAAAAACAACTTATCAGAAAATATACATATGTCGCGGCAATTAGATATGGCATTGTAGAATCTTCTGAGCGGTGCATAGTGACCAAGTTGGTTCTGGCAAATTTGACATGAAACGGCTTGAAGTTATTTTTTCTTGGGAGCTTGACAGGGATATTAAATGTGATTCTACTAAAAAGTCTCTCATTATCAACACCACCACTCAGAATCTTGTGTAGAAAGATAAGTTTTAAGTATTTTTGACGATCAGAAAGCATATTAAGCTTGAAGTGTTTTTACTTGTCGACATAGTGTGGTAACTTAGTAATTAAGCCATGCTTGTAGGATAATTGCAATGAAAATCTTTTTTTGAACTTTTCCAATCCAAAGAAAGGATTTTGGTAAATTCCCCCAGGCTATAAATACAAAAAAAGGTTTGTATAAAAATGCTTTTTAATATTTGTTTCGTTAGTTTACTATACTAACTGAATAGAGCTTAGGCATGTAGGCGGCGCAGGATCTTATAGGTAACCTAATCTGAGTTTCTCTTCAATTTGTTTGAGGTTAGGTTAGCTGCTAACGTAACCTAAGTGTCTTTTTAATATGAGTGAGGTTAGGTTTGCCACTAACCTAAGTTTCTTCTCAATATGAGTTAGGTTAGGTTAGCCACAAACCTTCCCTGTGTCTTCTGAATATGAGTGAGGATAGGTTTGTCGTTAACCTAACCTAAGTTTCTTCTCAATATAAGTGAAGTTAGGTTAGCTGCTAAACCTAGCCTAAGTGACTTTTTAATATGACTAAGGTTAGGTTTGCCGCTAACCTAAGTTTCTTCTCAATATGAGTGAAAAACCTAAATGTCTCCTGAAGATGAGTTAGGTAAGGTTAGCCGCCAACCTTACCTGAGTGTCTTTTCAATATGAGTGAGGTTAAGTTTGTCGCTAACCTAACCTAAGTTTCTTCTTTCTGGGTTTGACATAACACAATTAAATTGGTTCTGTTTCAGCTTCCCTGATTGTACAGAGATTTCGTTTTTCATTGTATATTAATGCTATTATTCTTTTATAGTTTGCAACGATGAGTTACCTGATGGGTGTCACCCTAAAAAGGGTTACGGTAAAGGGTACCCGCAGCGGGCCGCCCCATTTCGCTACGTCACTGCATAGTTCACATGAAGCCAGCCATGAGACAATTACAGGGAGTCATTTTTCAGATCGATAATAAAAATATTTTTTATCACTGAGTTTTTCTTAACCCAAATTCGATGTCGACACCAGCTGGTACTTCGAAGTACCAGCTGGTGTCGACATACCTACAGTACAGCAAGGTAAGGCTGCGTGTCCTCTGCATCAGAGTCGAAGGATTGCGTTTTGGATGTTGGTACAATATGTTATAGTACACTAAATTGGTAATTCCTTCATCTGAATGCAGTGGACGCACCATAACGGCCTTTCATGAATGACGACGCTGCGTATGCTTTGATTTCGATGCAGTGGACGCACAGCTTTAATATGAGAACGCAGTACAGCGACGTTTTCCAAACGTTGGTCAGTTCTATTTCGTAGTCTGAACACGAATTGTACAGTAAATAAATCCACGAACATAATTACAAAACACTAGCTAATAATACGCTTGTTATAAACGATGTCATGCAAAACAATAGGCTCACATTTCGCGAGTTTCAAATTACTTTAGGTGTATTCTAAAAATATAAAACAGTGCACTCATTGCACTATGATATAATCAATAACAATTATTTTAAGTATTTAAACTAAATAAAAAAAATTGAGACCAATATAGAGGTGTTTCAAGGTATAAGTCATTCAGAGCGATTGTTGTTCTACGGCTTTTTAAAAATTCAGCAACAAAATCTCCCCCAAATTAACTACTTTTGTTGTATTAACTTATATAAAACACACCGTACATCAAAAACTTCATCATTTCAGTACTTCCTACTATGAAAACATGATGTTGGCGAGAAAAATATTCGAAAGAACAGGGCACTTGAGAGGAATATAAAATAAAACATGTTTTTAAACAAATCAATATTATTTTCAATTAATTTATCAGTACATCCACATTGAACGCCTTATTTACTTTATATAAAACGAAAAATCAATCGAAGTATTAAAAATGAAACATAAGAGACGTTACATTATAGTCTATTTACAATCAGGTGGTATAAACACAAATAAAACATCGAACATAACAATAATCTGTGCAACAATGAAATAATAAATATTCTCAAAAGAGTGTTCCAACGTGGTAAAGTTAATTCTAGAGATATCATTCGTTAGTAATACATATCCGTTACAAAATTATCTATTGGCCTTCACATCACAGGGAAAGCGAACCCGAGCCCCGAGCGTCGAAGCTCGCGCGGTCGGTCAAATAACCACGAAATGTACGACTACCCACACTATTTATTAAAATTTGAAATCGATTGCGCACATCGATAACTGCATTATTAAATAATCGAATAAGCACATCGATAAATTCATTCGTAACACCTCAAGCGTTTCGTGTTCAAAAAACGTGGACGATCACCGATGACTTAATGGAGGCTGTACAATCTCGCCGAGGGCTCTCGGGCGAGAATCTTGTAGCGAGACTCTCGCAAGTGACTGACAGGTGAAACGAGGTGACTTCAACCATTTACACTCTAGCACTCGGGCGGTCTCGCTGTGTCTCGGCGAGAGTTCACAGCCTCCATTACATCTAAATAATAAGATATCGACGCTCAAGCGACCGGCTAAATAAAAACGATTAGCATAATTCAACTAAGGATAAATCGTTACAGTCGATAAGTATAAAACAACTAAACAGCTCATTATTATTAACTCGTGATAATCCTAAAAGAAATCGATCCTCCTTGGTATAACATTATAATTCATTGATTTAAAAATCATAAACATAATACTCAAAACAAATCTATAACATTAGGAGCTGCTAAATTTGATACACAATAAGAACATAATACCAATTCTAGTAGCGCCACTCGAAAGAGATGCAACACGTACATCGTTAGAGACTAGAAAAATGCAAAAGATTTTTAACAGACGTGAGCCCGCATCGAAGTACCCACACACTTACATATATACGAGTGATATGTGTAGTTTATTACGAACCGAGCGAAAACGCGACAGCTGAATTCCGACGACCGGCGAACTCCGATCTCGATGAACACAAGTACAAATATCAACGAAGTATCAACAAGAGGGAAAAGCTTCCGACTTCCGTCGACTCGAAAACGTCCTAACAATAATTTAGTACGACTCAACAGAGCCGGTAGGCCTTAAGAGTAATAATTTACAGTATTATGGCAGACGAGTCTATCGATTACGTACACCCGAACGGCATTAGCGCGCGACGCAGAGCGGAGCCACGCTCGTAATGGCACTTTCTATTAAATTTCGAATAAAACCTCACCTCGCACCGATACAAAGCTCGTAAAATATAAAATTACAATTCATTGAAAATATTATATATTAATTTGTCTAGACTATATACGTCGGCCTCGGGGGAGAGTCGTTCCCGCGGGCTGAGAGAGGTCGCAGAGTGTAGATATATCTTCGTCGCTCAGAACATATACAATTTGGTTAGTGCGAATTTCCAACCCGTCGCGTATCGCTACTCGTACCCGGGCGGGTCCCAGGTGGCCGTCAATCAGGAGGCCTGCGGTTGGAGGAACCACACGAGGAGGGCTGCGAGTATGGGCAGGGCTATCACTATATAGCGGGTGATGTCGGGGCCTCGAGCTTGTGCGAGTTGCGCTGCGAGTCGCGCTCGTTCCGCGTTGACGACTTCCCAGCTCTCCTTGACCCGCACCAGCTCCTCTTCTAGCGCGTGTAACGTCCCATTATTGAGCGTTACCTCCAAACGCTTTTCGTCGTCGAGTCGCACGTACTCGTCGGACTGGATGTTGATCTCCGTTGCGACGGAATCGGTATCCTCGTCGTCATCGTAATTCAGTTGGAAGATCTCGTCGATCTCCTCCGATATTCTCTTCGCATCGAGTTTCTCGTCTGTCTCGTCTCTCAGGTCTTCCAGCGAGGTGGAAGTTTCGACGGCTTTGTCGACGCCGTTGTTTTTCCTCTCGATGGTCAGTTCAAGGTACTTGATAGTTTTCTCCCGCTCAAGTAAATCTTCTCGAAGCTTCCCGATGACGGCGGTGAGGTCATCGACGTCGGCACGAGTGGGTCGGAAGGCGAGTTCGGCCTGCATCTCGGCGGCGCTGGACGCTAGCCTCTGTATTTCCGCGATGTTCGCCTCCTCCGCCACCGTCGACCTCGTCAGTTGCTCCTGAAATATTACATGTTTATTATGCTTCATTCAGAACTATTTTGTAAATAGAAAATATTTTCTCCCTTTTCACATTCACTCGCCTCTATAAAGTTAATACTACACATAAAAAGAAGCTCTACTATGATAAGAAACGGTTACAAATTTTTTGCTGGATGCAAAAAGAACATACTGACTTTAAGTACCAAATGCCATATTATGTTATCCCTACAAATACTTTCCGATAATATGTCGACGTTTCGACATTAAAAGCCTGTTTGCAACTGCCTCAACTTATCAGATTACACATACTTCATCTGTGAGATATGTTGTGGATAGCCTATCCAGCACTTATCAGGAAGTGGTGAAACAGGCCCTAAAACAAACAAGACGTAGCATAAAACTCACTTGTAGATCAGCGAGCCTCGCTCTGACGGCGACGGCATCCTCAGCGTCAGTATCCCGCACGTCACCCGCAGCGAGCAGCTCGTCGCGCGCGGCACGCAGCTGCGCGTTCTCGGCGCCGCACGCCGCGACGCGCTCGCGCAATACTCGTATCTCCTCGTTGAGCCCGCCCATCACGCGGAGTATGTTCGCCATCTCGACAGCCGCCTTACCCTGGAATTATATATCTTATTATAGTTTCATGATAATCAAATGTTAAAGACTGGAAGGAATTCGAGACAAATGATATACTTCGACAGAAACAGCATTTGTGTTATATATCTGTAAAATATCTGTCTTGTACTGAGTGCTCTAGCAGCTGTAATGGGTAAAATGACTTTGCCTGATACAAATACGTAAAATATTTGTATCAGGCAAAGTCATTTTTATGAATCTATCATCTAACTCTATAAAGGTTCAATACTTAATAAGGATCTCGTCAAGATTAAAAAATTTACAATTTTTTTTAATAAAATTTGATATAATAGGTGAAAAAAAATAGTATCTCTCAAATTTTAGCTTTATAACTTTTACATATTTTTTTGTAATAAGCCTTCAAAGTTGGGCAGACAAGTCAATTTTTTAATACTACATTTTTTTATATTTATATACCATTCGATAAATTAGATAATGAACAACAACTTTTGTTATGAAACCACTATCACGAAAGAAATATTTAACTAACTATGTTAGATGTGTGTGTATGAACAGAGTCTTCCCGCGGTGCGTACAAACTACCTAAAGGTGACATCATAACTAGGTATCGTTTTGTATGGAGTGTTTTAGGAAGGTCAATTTTATGTGATTTTTAAATTGTCACACCTACAAAAAAATATTCGACTAGCGTATTAGGCTTCTTCCACCTTTAAACAAGCAATGTCACCCTTGATTTTGACTTCATAATCGGGTAAAGAGTGAAAATATACTCACAGAATCTTCTTTATTATCTGAATCGTTGAACTTGGAGTTGGCATTGTTGTCGGGCGCCATTTCACCATCCAAGTTACTTGAGGATTCTGTCTCGTGTGCTGCATCTACAGATAATGTTGCTTTTAGCTTACAAGTCTCATATTTAGCTCATTATTATCGGTTTATGTATACAATATTCACACGGATTTAACTATTAAGAACAAAACCGTGAACAAACACTTCACGAGTTAAATATCCAAAAACAGAAAATCTGACTGCATTTTAAATATCAAGTTATGTAAATTTCTAGAATGGCTATTTAAAGCCGTTCATTTTACTCGACCTAAATGGGTCGAAAAAGTTTTAGAACCTCACATTTTCTACTTCAAAATCCGCCATTTTGTTTTTGTTATTTTTAATGTGCCCGGTGTCACTTGCGAGTTGGTCTATCAAAACGAATTTAACGAAACCTCATACGTTAAAACACATCAAGCCGTTAAGGCCGTAGAGCGTGTCAAACTATTATACTCTCGAAAAACATAACCTTCCTGCGCCAGATCGCAATCGAGTAAAAAAACAAAACATACCATGGATTAACATAGACAACCGAGTCACCATTGCTATGTTTGCATAAAAACGAAAACTTGGTCCTCTAAATTATTCTACACTAGCTAATCTCCGCGGCTACATCCGCATGAAACTTTATAAATTATTTTTTTATTACTGCTCGGCTGGTATTGGTCGCGTGCGTAGCGTGATGTTATATAGCCTATAGCCTTCCTCGATGAATGGACTAACCAACGCAAAAATAATTTTTCAATTCCGGCCAGTAGTTCCTGAGATTAGCGCGTTCAAACAAACAAACATACAAACTGTTTAGCTTTATATTATTAGTGGTATAGATTTTTAGTATTTTTGCTTAAAGAAATAATCCGATTTCTCCATAGCGGTTCTTTTTAACAGGAAAATTAGCACATAAAATTATCTATATAATATTATGTGTATAGCGAAAGCATACCATTGTTCAGTCTAGAGTTTTTCTCGTCGTCCGTGCACGAGTCTGTGTCATTTGGCTTTGCCTCTACTGCATTTTCACTCTCCGTCATTATTTCTGTAATCAACAAAATAATAATGCTTTGAACTTTATATTAAAAATTTGTTACAAACCTAAAGCATCATTAACAGCTTAAATTTCGCACCTTTAAAATCGCTTTATATTAAATGAAAATACAGAATAATACTACAAATAAATGACAAGACTTACCGATATTGTCGGAGTTAAAATTATTTGACTTCAATATTAATTCGATTTCTTTGGGAGATTTTCCGTCGGCGGTTATCGATTTTATTCCCACCTGCGATGAAAAACATGTCATATATATTTTATTTATTCATTTCTGACTATTGCAGTATTCTTATTACTATGTTTATTATTATTGGTATGAAAAGATACACTAAATGTAAATATTATTATAGAAAGAGGATGAAAGAAGTGATCTAAAATTCAAATGGCACTTCATTCAGTCGCATTCACTCATAATGCTACTTTTCTCGGTTTATTATGACTTTAAAATCTTATTGTAATAATATCTATGGACGCTTCACACCACGTCAGTCTGACCCTATGCTAAGTACCCGAGGGACTTGTGTTATAGGTACCAGACAATGGAAATATATGTAATACACATATTTAAGATTTTTATTATATAATACAAACATTTAATACACATCCAAGACCCAGAAACATTGAAAACTTTTGCTCCGTCGATGGGATTCGATCCCGCGACCCCCGGTTTAAGTTACCAACGGGCTTACCAACTAAGACACAGAGGTCGTCGTTATAACGATAAGGTATAAACTTCTGTTACAAACACTATGATAGAAACCTTATTCAGTAAGTTCTGCGGCAGCAGTAGTTTGATGTAATCTGGCAATGACAGAACAGCATCCTCTAGGGAGCCAGCCTTCTTATCCTCTTGAAGTTTGTTGCTGTCTGTGCACACCACTAGGATTTTTGCTTCGCCGTTTTGTACAGAGTACTGGAAATGTATACAAGAAAATATAAGTTCAGAATCGAACACTTTATGGAGGTAAGCGTTTGGGCAGCCATACGCACAGGATTATTCTAATGAGTGTACGGCGAGGTACTTAGCCACAGTTTAAATGACCGGCAGAACAACGTCCGTCGGGTTCGATTGCACTAAAAAAAAAAAGCTTAAGTTGAATGAATGTTACCGCGAGAGGCAGATGTTTCCTCAACGTGAGTTCTCGTTCCTCCGCGGCCGCAATCGCCAGACGCGCAGCGCACAACTTGCGCTCGCATCGTGTCGCCAGTTTCTGAACATAAACATTATAAATGAGAAAGTGTGTTAGTTTATCTGTTTGTTACTTCTTCACGCCTTGGGGCCGGTTGTTTGATCTCTAGTTAAGGTTACTAATAGTTAAAAACAGTTAGCTAATTGGTTAAAAATTACAAAATATTGTCTTTCAATCGATAGTTAAGCTAACTTTGGTTAAATGTTTTTACAAATTGTAAAATAAAATGACTACGCTCGGACTGGGTAGTTAACAATGACCACTATTCCAATTCGTTCGTTGTTACGGATAATATCTAGCCGAATTGAAATATTTAACTTTCCAAAATGAGCGCTTTTATGACAAAATAATGGACTTATGTTATTTTTATGTTCGATGACTCGGAATGTTCTTCTGATTAGTCTCATCAGTCAATTTAGACCATACCTCGTCTTATCAACGTCATTCTTGATGGTTGTAATTGCATGCGTTGTGGAAAACAACACCATATGTTATATACTATGTACTTGCTAGTTTTGTTTTCCATGTTAATATTATTACTAGAGGATGCGCGGGAACCATACAAACGTACTGGGATATAAAAGTATCCCATGTCCTTTCCCGAGACTCAAAGTTTCTTCGTACCAAATTTCAGCAAATCAGTGCAGCGGTTTAGGCGTAGAGAGGTAACAGACACACTTTCGCATTTTAAATATTACATATATAAGATAATTATTAATATAATTATAATTTAAAACAATTTCATTTCCACACAAAATAATGTCATTATAATTTAAGTTCCACGAACGGTTAAAACAATAAAAACACTAATGTTTAGAAGTTGAACCACAAATAAAAGGTACATAGCTAGTTGAGACAATCACACATATGAGATTTAAAGCTAACACAATGATGTTGGTCATTGACAAATAAAAAACAATGCCAGATGTGACGATTCTTAACGCAATATTAACAGTAGTTAAAAATGTCTCCCGGCAAAATTTGGGTTCCTCCACCTTCAAATGGCAATACAACGATTGTTACATTTAACTAATGTCTAAAATCTGTTGAAACAACGTGTTTCCATTTTAAAAACTCGCTAAGGTCCTAACTATAGTCAATTAACAAATGGTTACCGTTACTATTAGTAATTTTTTACTATTGATCAAACAACCGGCCCTTAACGAAGCAACCAGTCGACTTGATTTTTGGTATAGCCTTATTTGAGAGGATGGAGGGTAAGGTGTGGACTTTCCCAAAATAATTTTACGCGATTTCCGAATGTCACGCGAGCGAAGCCGCGATTAAAGCCAGTAATATATATTTTGAGATACGATACAACAAACATATTATGATTAATATAACTACAGAACTTAACTCTTCCGTTTGGATTCTCGGTAGACAAATAAAATGTAAGCAACACTGGCTTATGTTCTCATTAGCCATAAGTTTCTTTCATCAAATTTTTTCAGTCTTGTCATTTCTATGAGTGAAAACATGACTAGACTGACATGTTTTCTCTCATTTCTAGTAGTAGTAGACTAGGGTCAGCCTGTAGAACGACGCGGTCGTCCTACACACTCTGTACCTGTAGCTCCTGCAGCGCGTTGTTGGCGGCCATCCGGAGCGCGTAGTTGTGGTGGTGCAGCGCGGCCACCTCGCGGTTGCGTCGCTCCACCTTCTCCTCCAGGGCTAGGCGCTGCTCGTGCGCCGTACGCAAACTCTCTAGCGCCACCTCCTGAAAAAGTAAACATCAACGTGAAGCAGTGATGTATTTACAGTTTTGTAAGCCACATTTCTGCTGCCCCATGTACCTACAAATTCTGCTGACTTCCCAGGATTCTATGAACCTACCACCTATAAGCCATGGCCTATAGTAACTTCATATAAACCTAGGCCTGACGTGAAGGTTTGTTATGTAACTTTATCTTTTTTACGCAAAAACACATGGAAAGAAGTATACTCTCCGTTAAAATTAATAAAATCCTCTCTCATACCTGGTAGTTTCGCTTGTCAGTGAGCAGGTCGGCTATATGGTGCTGGTCCGGCGCGCGTCCCGCAGCCAGCATGTGTTCCAGCGTGTGCACCCTCATCAGCAAGCGTTGCTCGCCAACAAACAGTTCCCAGGACGCTGCGGCTTCGGCCCGCGTTTTCTCCACGCATTCGCGTAGAGTTCGAAGTCGGCTTTCGAGCGCCGCCTCGCGCTGTATCGCTTCCTGAAATCATATTGTATCTATGGTTAGGTTTTTACTAAAACAGCATGTCACATGTACAGTGAGAGAATGCATTATAATATTATTTAATAGGCAGAAAACGAACCGACGCCATTTGGTCGGATTAGATCAATTCAACCACAGCTCTATTTCAATAATATATTATGTATCTGTTGGTTGTTAGTGGTAATTCTGTTCAACATTAATAAAACATACTTTTACTCTTAATCCTATTAGCATGTAGACATGTTACCACTCTCCTGTACAAAGTCATTCTTGCGATGATTAGGCGCCGAAAAGGAAGATCTTCAAACAGAGCGAAACAGCATGCTCGGCCAGGGCAGAAGCCCACTGGCGTCGTTTTAGTCCTTGTATACATTACGGCGTTGTCCGAAATTTCAGTAGCGCGATTTACGAAGTTATTAAACTGTATCGTACCTGGACGAAGTTGTTGAGCTGGTATATTTCCTCTAGGTGTAGCGGAGTGGTCATGGTGGTATTGACCGACAGCTTGGCTTCCCTCCCGTCCGGGTGGAACAGCTTCAGCAGCGCTATCACCGGCGGGAACGTATTCTGAAATATAACACAGTTATTAAATACTTTGACGTTATTAACATTACTATTTATTTTCCAATATTGCATGGATAATAGTTATTTCATTGTATTTTTTATTGTTGCCAAGTATGTTGCAAAAGCCACCTTGTGCCTCAAGACACTCTGGATCACGATCATTGCTTGTGATGGCGATCCAGTTTCACTGTGTAGCAATGTCTATAGCAGGCACGTCACCTCACCTTCTCCGTGTTGCCGACATTCTCGACGACGGGTATGCCGAACTGCACAAGGTCGCCGGAGAAAACCTCATGCGGCTCCTTCGACAGCGAACACCGAGAGTTGTTCACGAACGTGCCGTTGCTGCTCTTATTGTCCTGAATAAAGAGTTTGTTAAGTAAGTGTATGAACTTTTAAAGGTGCGTTTACACTACGACACTATATACGGTCATAGAGGAATTATATCTAGAGTAGCGGATCCCATACAAATCAGCGTGTCCGTAGTTTTTAGTACACATCTGACCGACAAATATTACTAAAGGTATCAAATATGCCATAACGAATAAAAATTTAGTGTGGAACGTGCCATCTAGTAGACTTACGGTTAAAATTCGTTGCAAACTCAGATACACAAAAATTATTCCCCAAAAATTATATATTTTACCGCAAATGGCATTTGTCTCATAAACACGATTAAAATTAAAAATACCTTACAAATGAAGAAGAAAAAAGAGGAGGAGAAGGAGAAGAAGAAGAAGAATTCTCTTCTTTTATTGACAGCAATTAGGGCCTGTTTCACTACTTCCTTATAAATACCATTAAAGCTATCCACAACATGTCTAAGCGAATAAAAAAAATATCCAGGAGAATCTGTCAAATTAGTCATAGATAGTCCATCCGACACTTATCAGGAAGTAGTGCAACAGGCGCTGTGTCATTTAACTCCAGTATAAACAGTAGCTGGAGGCCTACTCTAAAACCGTTTTGAGACTCGAACGATTGAACGATGATGCCGCTACTCTAACAACGTCATTCCTCATGTTTTAGTGTAGGACGAGCCATACTGCCGTCCTTAAGCTAAAATGCCGCAAACAAAAAGTACTTTTTGAGTTATGAGCAAAAAACGCCGTAGTTTTTCTATGGGCTTGGTACTTCATAACGGCAATATTAATTTTAATAACTCGATGACTATAAAAGCTACAAAAATGTTGCTAATACTCGTCGATAGAGCTTTTTCTCCGATTATGATGGCATCAAAATGTCAAAAACGACTAGATGTTGTTTAACGGCATTTAAGCTTGAGGACAGCAGAATTGTGCACCCACAGATTAACCATTAATTAATTTCGAAAGCAATTAGACTACGCGTTAATCTGAATACATTTCAACAGATTATTTTAGTAATCTAAGTATATGAAATTACTGATAGTAATTTTAATAAAATAAACGTTAATTTTGTACATCAATTACAGTTGCTGTCTCGGACAGACGTTGTTCTGCCAAGTTTAAGGAAAATGAATGAAACAGAATATACTTATAATAGATAGAGGTATACTTTACTCAAGTTACTGAACCTAGCTTATTAAAATTTGAAAAAAATATCGCAGTAGAGCAATGCTTTGCCATAAATGGGCTGACTTGACTGAAGAAGTACTAAGGTCTCACAGAAAACCGAAGTGAAACATCGGTCGCGCTGTGTTTTATCCTTTTTACGTTTCGCCGACCGAACTAATTGATTTAAAATTTAGTATAAAGTTATTTGGATATTACAATATGGGTATCAAAAGATAGTTATTTGAATTTTTTAATATGGGTATCAAATGAAAGATCTTGGATCGTACGATGCAATACACTATGCGAAATCTATATATTTGATAATCGTATCGATATAACAACTATATTTTTCGCCAGTTTTAAGCGGCGGCCATCTTGGATTTAGATTTCGCATAGTGTATTGCATTGTACTATCCAAAACCTTTCATTTGATACGAACATTGAAAAAAAAACTACATTTTCCGCCATTTTTAAGCGGCGGCCATCTTGGATTTAGCTTTCGCAGTGTATTGCATTGTACTATCCAAGAACTTTATACCAAATTTCAAATCAATTGGTACGATCAGCGAAAGGGAATAAGGATAAGACACAGGGCGATCGATGTTTCACATCGGTTATCTGTGAGACCTTAGTACCTATTCTGTCAAGTTTATG
Organism: Cyclargus thomasi; assembly: GCA_026546445.1. NCBI lineage: Eukaryota > Metazoa > Arthropoda > Insecta > Lepidoptera > Lycaenidae > Cyclargus > Cyclargus thomasi. The sequence continues at coordinate 633,804 of JAOTAV010000005.1, read as the reverse complement.
CCAAACATTGCTCTCCCACGGCCCATTTATGCCAAACATTGCTCTCCCACGTTAATTTTTTTCTTAATTTAATAACCTAGGTTCAGTAGTTTAAGCGCATAGAGTACACTTCCTATCTTTTATAAGTCATTCTGTTACTTTGAAGTATTTTTTTTTAATTTGGCAGAACAAGGCCTGCCCGAGCCAGCAACTGTAATTACTGCACAAAATTAGCGTTCAGCAAAAAAAAACATCAAAATCCGTTCAGTAATTTACCTACATGTTCCAAAAACGACAAAAGATGCTCCTACTCAGTGGCCTTATTTTCTACGAAGAAAAATTGTATCAATTTACTGTAAAATTATTAATTATGTTATTAGTCGAAACCAAAGTATTCGTTTTGAAAAAAAATATTTTTATATCAATCAGGTTTATCCGCAATTAATTACTTTTTATTCAATTGCTTTGTGTAATTTACATAACCTCAATGTCAGAGTAATTTATTACGAAGCAATTAAATTACATTGCTCGCAAACTACTTTGAAATCGGATTAATAATTAGATTTACGAGTATTTTAATTGTGCCCATCTCTGGTTCTATTGCTGTTCCTAAGCCCCCCACAATGATTAGTTTATAAAAATGTCAATTCTACAGACACGCCAATTTTACTGTTTTATTATATTGTGGGAATTAACGTGGTGGCCAAAGAAAGATGTTATACTCGGTCAGGCCGAAGCCCACGTGATAAATTTCAGCTGTCGTATGTATACCGCCGTGTTTCGAAAACTTCGATAGCGCGATGCAGGATTATTACGCTTAATGTGGGTACCGCCACAATATGTATAGATTATGGTATGTTCATGGTAAACAACTATCGTAAGACTTAACTTGTTAATAACGGTCATAAACAGCTTTGGGATGAATTTCGTCTAGTGAGCATACACCTCATGCCTTATCCCTAGTCGCCTAGCTAATTAAAAAGGCCGGCAACGCACTTACAACACTATTGGTGTTGCGAGTATCCATGGGAGACTGCAGTTGCTCTCTATCAGGTGAATCATCTGCTCGTTAGACCCTATATAAAAAAAATAATACACACCCATTATCAACCCCATTCAGTCCCACTTTCTTCCCAATATCTCCGACCACAACCCCTGGGTATGGTTTGAGAGTTTGAGGGTCTCTTATGGGCACAACAAATGCGTGCAGGCCATGGTTTTTGCCCTTTGATATGAGCATCGCGTAGATGATCGCGTGGGTAGCGCACTGCCCTGAAATATTTAAATATTATGTCAGCCACATCATAAAATATCAGATGAAACTCTATTCTATAGAAGCTAAATAAGCTTTATTGTATTGTATTGTATTAGTTTTTAATTTCATAACATTAATAATCATACCAGACATATACATCATTTGAACTATAAGGAACTATCTGAAAGAAACCGCTTTTAGGTGTAAGATCGCCAATATGTACAGTTCCTTTATTATATTTAAGTTTGGTTCTGTACAAATAAATAATTTACTATCTGTGCATTGCAGACAATTTAGAATTCAAATAAGCGTCCTCCATATACACAATTTAGGCATTCCTTACAAAGTGCTCTCGTGAATTATTCAAACGCTCATTGTTTTTTAAATAGTCATTTCTTTTTGGTAATTCGAATATCATAATGACATTGCTAAAGTATTGTAGTATCTAATTATACAAAGTCATTGCACTGTTCTGTAAACAATAGGAATTAATAAATAAGGTGCACAGTTTCATGCAAATAAGGATAAAATAATGAACAAATTGTATAAGAGCCATGATTTGACACAAATGGACCAGCTCGATCGGAGTGATACCACGGCCACACAGAACTGGCGTTGTGCTGTGTTTCTTTCAGTGAGTGAGTTTACTGGTGGACCCACTTCTCTAATGCCTTATCCATATCCCCATTCCATAGGCAATTGCTTACCATCAGGTAACCCGTCAGTTCCCTTGCTCCCTAAATATCATAAAAAATAAAAAAAAAAGATCATACATATCTACAAAGAACTCTGACTGTAGTCAAACTTAAATGACCTTTAGATTATGCAAATTAAAATATGGCATTAATGTTTTTATCATAGCAACAAGGTAGTCTCTTGCTTTTATAATATTTACACAGCTTAAAACATATTACAATATTGCTGCCACATTTTTTTTTGCGAAAAATAAGCAAGGCAGAGACTTGTGAAAACAGAAAATTTTTGTTGTAATAGTTTAGAAACCCACCCAAAGATCCAACCCAAAACTTGGCTGCTTCAAAGTCATCTGTGTGCATTATAAACTGTTTTGTTTCTGGGCAGTATGTGGCAGTTGTTCTCATGCCTTTAGCGTTAGATCCATGGGCAACCTCTGTTAAGGCAAAGCACCCACTAATTTTCCCCTCCTGCACATCTTCTACAAAATGGTAGTGATGGGGCCCACCAATGGCTTGTATGGTGTTGGCGAACATACGGAATGTAAGTGATACTTTCACAGATAGTGAACTGTCATACATAAATAGTGCTTCGGTTTTAGCTTGATATATTCTTGGATCTTCAACAATCTATTAAAAATAAAACTAAGCATTTTAAAATATTTAAATAGTAAAATTGCATAATAGAAAAAAAGCGAATTTATGCAAATTTTTCTCTATAAAATTTAATTAACAATGAATTATACATTAAATATAAGGAAAATTACTACCATTTTTATTACAATTTAAAATCTTCATTTTTTTATATTTTTTTTTAGTTTATTAAAAATATTTATGGTACCTGTAACAAACAGGGTTTCATATTTACTTACTCTTTCATATGGAATGAAGTTTTCATTAAAAATAGTGTACATCCTTTTGACTGTAATATGTCTGATTTCATCCAAACTAAGATCCTTTTCTGAGTGTTGAAATAAAGGGTTATTTTCCATAAACTTCCATATATCATGCTGAAACATTTTAGAAGAACATCACAATTTAGAAGATACTTTTTTCGAATCTATACTATTAATATAAAGCTAAAGAGTTTGTTTGTTTGATTGCTCTAATCTCAGGAACTACTATCTAGAATTGAAATTATTTTTGTGTTGGTTAGTCCACTTATTGAGGAAGGCCAAATACCATCACACTAAGACCAACAGCAGTCATGCAGTAAACAAAAAATGTTCTTAAAATGGGATAATTTATAAAGGTTCATGCGGACATAGTCATGGGCAACAGTTGGTTATATAATAATTTTAGACATAATAAAGTAATAACTTCATTATTTTAATTCAAACCTTAAGTTTTATTGACGATGGAGATTCATAAGCCATTTTGATTCTTCTCCAGTCAAATGATGCATTTCTTCGGTACACATCTAGAGGACCACTTGGGAAATTTGGAAAGTACTGCTGTAGTTCTTCATCCATCATGGATTTCTTTAGGGATGCCATATTTGACAGTAATTTACTTCTTTTTGCTATGTTATTATTATACTGACAGATATATCTATAAGTTTTACAAAGTTTATCACACATAATTTTATTTACAACTTAGATAAGAGCTTACTTATGACAGTTGAGTTATATGTAAACAAGATAAAGACCCTCCATAAAGCACCAGATATCATTTATCTACAACCTAAAGTCACCTAAAATTAAATACATTTTTTTTTTCATACATTTTTAAATTGCAAAAGGTCTCAAGTAGGATTACCAGTAGAGGTGGGCGGTGGGTAAATAAAATCCCATAGAGATTTTAAAAAGCATAAGTCATAACTTTCAAACAATCTAGCAATTTCTATTTTACCCGGGCGCAAATTACATCAATTACTTTTATTTATTTTACTTTATATTTATTTATTTTATTTTGTCACAATTTTATCCACCCAAAATTTTGGGTAGATATGGGTATTTACAGGGTAGGTGCCCATCGGTAGAATAGGCCTGATTTCCATCAAATAATTTTGAGATTATTTTTTTATGACAAACCATCCAAAAGTCATATTGCAAGATTGCAATTGCTAAGCATCTGAGATTTGCCAAGTTTGGCTGCAATCCTGAGAAAAGGTAAAAAAATCCTGAGATCTCAGGACAAATCCTGAGATATGGTAACCCTAGTATCAAGTCACCTTTGAACACAAAATATTGTTGTTACCTGATAAGGCCTTTATGTTTAAAATTTTTAAGATACTAATAACTCCTAATGTAATAAATTATGAAACGATTTATCGTAAAAACAATTACACTCACGATACACAGCACGATAGATACTTAACACTACTTAAACATTAATTTTACTCACATAATATAGTATATATACTAAGATTAAACTACTCCAATATCCAAATTCTTATTTTGTTTGACAACCACAAACGCAAATAAAGGGTATATATACTAAGAATTAACCATAAATCATAGATTACTACGTACTACTAAAATAAAAGGAATTAACAACTGAGTACTGACAAGTGAAAACTCTTCTTTTTTTTTAAGTTATGGCACTCCAAAAGTGGAAAGTCACAAGTCGCACAACTCATGACAACTGTGAGTCAGTAGTCACAAGTAACAAGTTAACAACACCTATTAATGTCATATTGTATTCCGTTTAACACTCCAGTCTAACTAGTAAGGTTTAACCTAACACAATGTGTAAATTTGCAACTAAAATAAATGAAAATTTTTTACTTACAATAAAAAATACTTTATATATCATACTTTTTTGTAATAATGAACAATAATATAATAAAAGTAATATGAAATATCTTAATGATTATAATTTTTGTATTAAAATGGAATACAGCTGCCTTTACCTTTTTTTCTCATCACTAATGTCACAATGACATTTATTTTGTTTGGATCTGTGTTTGTTTTGTGTTCGATTTTTATTACTTTATTAAATTTAGATTATATATTGCGTTAGCATTTATTTGTGTAATTTTACAAGTTCCGCTATTAATAACGTAATTGAAATCCGACACAAACACCACAAAAAACTTCGATAAAACTGTCACAAACGAGTTCACTCTTCAAACCGGCTTATTCTTCATGATTTTACTATGGATACAGGTAAGATATAAAATTTTTAAAATCAATATTAATTCAAAATTAATTTATATAATATATTAATAAAAATTTTAGTATAAAATTGTCCTAACCTATCATAACCTATAGAATCATAAAGATTTGAATGCGATTTTGTTTTGCTAACTAGTGTCTCAACTTTTAATGAGCGGAGATAAAATAAGTTAAAGCAAAGATTTAGCGGTCTCACGAAACGCCACAATTATTTGTCTCACTATCGAAGTTTTCCAAGTGCGTTGGTATACATCTAAAACAAATCACGGGGGTTTTGTCATGACCGGCCATAACACCTCGCTTGATAGTGTTACCTTGCACATATCCCACATCGATGACCCTCGACAGAACACGCCCGCCGTTCATCATCATCAATCCCCGCCCCTCATCCAGTAGCGCATCGTATTGCGGGTTAGGCAAGATCGCATCGCAGCAACGGGCTTTCTCTAACGGTCAGCAGAGTACATCTGTCTGGTCCTCCTGCGCATGTTAACTATAAAAGAATTTTGTTGTTTTCAAAGCAATTCTAACTGGTCTTACAGCTGTCGGGTATAGTTTCTGCTCGAGAAAGCTTTGTCGTTGCTGAAGACTGTTGAGTATTGCCTTTAGACCGTTCGGTACATGCCCTTACACCTATTACATTAAAATTAGTAAATATTTACTTCAATAAATAATATTCCATATACCTAAATGCAAAATTTTGCGCGTCAACGTTTAAGCGGCGATAAGAAAGCGTTTTAGTATTTCCGGTTTAAAATATGATATTTAAATCATAATCACGTATTGCATTAAATGTTATGCGGTTAACTATATATACGTTATACTCCTGATATAATAACCACTTTCGGAAACAGGGTACCAAATTCTAAAAAAAACTTTAAAACAGTAATTGCATTTTAATTAAAAAACACATGGCAGATATTTCATGTTAAACAATCGTTTTGTTGTAAAAAACCATGGGAAGTACTAATTACATGGTCAAAATGTAAGAGTGCGTAGCATCATTATAATGATGATTATGATGATGATGATCTATTATCTATACTATTATACATATAAAAGAAAGTCGTGTTAGTTACACCACTTATAACTCAAGAGCGGCAGAACAGAATTGGCTGAAATTTGGTAGGGAGGTAGCTTAGAGCCAGGAGACGGACATAGGATACTTTTTATCCCGTTCGACAGCGTTCGATTTTTCAATAAAAAAAAACACAATCTGCTTATTTATTGCCATTAAAGCGGAACAAAGTTCGCCGGGTCAGCTAGTTATTGATGAAATTAATTGTGGCATTTGCTTTGAACTGTCTAGATAAAGCTGAAGTCCCCGAATCGTTATCTATAAGGATCCAAGAGTTCTGTACAGCACCTTCTTCCCTCACTTTCTCACCTTCACTTTATGGTTGCATATACCTGGAATCCTTGAGAAAAAGTGAAAATCACTCGTCGTCCCCTCGATTCCTCCTGCATCGCATCATCAGATCACCATTTTTGTGAAAATGGGACCAAACTGCAGCTATACCCTTTACAACAACGAAAAAATTTTCGAAATCGATCCACAAACGGCGGAGTGATGCGTGGTCAAACATAAAAAATAACATATATACGGTCGAATTGAGAAACCTCCTCCTATTAGAAATCGGTTAAAAAATTGTTTCACTGTGTTCTATCATCGAGGAAATTTATTCATGATTGGTTTTACATAACATGACCAAATTGCTGAAGTCTAAATGAACTTTCCTCATTAGTACTCAGTACTAACCTGCCTGGTAGATGCCATTTCGGACATATTTTATTTGTTTTTTGAAATTGTGACTTTTTTGTTCGAAAAAAGAGTTCGAAGAAAGAGTTTTTTTATTAACCTTACTAAACACATTATAGTTCTTCGTTACGCCGAACTTCGTGTAATTATGTACTCCCCTTTACACTTGGAAACGTAAAACTTAATTCTTACTACCGTAACCTAGATGTGGAAATTGAACAGCATAGATGTCTCTGTTGCTGTTTCAAAACTTTAACTTTTGACTAGAAAGCCTAAAAATAACATAATAAAAAACATTTATTTTTAAATTAAAATACATAGTAACATAACGGAGAGTAATGCTAAATATATCTCGCAGAAGCTCCATACATTCGTAGATGTCTTGTAGCTTCGTAGCGTCCTCGTAGATTCGTAGCGGCCTCGTAGATTCGTAGAGGCCTCGTAGCTCTGTCAACGCTACGCGCGGCAGTGTCAGATCAACCATGCGGGAGAATGTACGCACCTTTAACGATTTTCCCGCCAAAATGATCGCGAAAGGTAAAAATTATCGAAGCAATATTATTTGTTGGGATGTATGGCACCGTGACCATGTTATTTTAGGGGGTAATAAGAATGTTGAAGCAATGCACGAAAAATAAATAAATAAATAAATAAATAAAATCGATAAATATTTGAAAAATGTTAATCTATTCAGAACTTATAGAGTCTTGAAGAGAATACAAAATGGAGTAATATTAAGCCGATGTTTAAAATATTGACGCACACAGATTAAAAAAATACCGATTTCAAAGCCAACTCGATTATTATTATTAATTGTTATTTATTGTGAAGCTAAGATGTTAAAATACTTTGTTTTTGTTTCAGTTGCTATAATTTTCTTCACGGTACTACAGTGCGTCATTAGTTTTGGTAAGTAACAAAGACTTACATTTTACAGTTTTTTTTCTTTTGTCTATTTTGAAAACGCTTTTATTAGGTCGACCTTTTTTGTATGTAACTGGATATTGTTATCAAATCTAAGTGTCTGTTTCACCGCTTACTGTTAAAGTTTCTGTTTGTCAAAATCTGACAAAAAAGTTGTATCTGTCAAATAAATAGATTATTTGTAAGCGGCGTAACAGGCCCTAAGAAAACTAATTTCAGCGTCTTGTAAAGATCGTAGCGTCATGAAAATCCTCAGTTGTTTGTAATTTTGATGACAATACAAACAACCAAATATTGTTTTTTCGAGCTGATCTGATGATGGAGCCGGGAGATTTGAACTTTAACTTCATGATCGATGATCGTATTATAGCCGTGTTTGGACTTTAAGAAAGGCTTTTAAGAAATGCACTTTTAAAGACTAACCCTCTTTTATAAAAATATTTAAACAGTGTTTAGCTAATCAAGATTAGGTGTACGGTAACGTACGTGTGTGTTAACATCCTGCGTCCGTCATCCAGCACCTAACAGTAGCATCATCAAGCGAGGGTAACCCCCTACATTAGGTGTCCATTACTGTCCTGTGACGTTTTTAATATTCCAGAAAAAAATTGCAAATCTTAATTAGTTAAACAGTTTTTAAATATTTTTAAGAATAAGGGGGTAGAAATTATATAATAAATTAATAGTTTAAAAAACACTATAACACACGCTTTTCTGAGCTAAATTGTTAACTATTTGCTTTTAATTATAACATTTGATTGTAAAAGCATGGGACACTGGAGCAGGAAAGATTTTCTTATAAACAAATACATGAACGAGAACTCTACATTTTGCCGCTTTTGACTGGTACTTTGAACATACTGTTTATAGTAAAGCCTCCTACTAGTCGTTCTGCAGCTCTAGTTAGAACGCCGATCTTTGTAACTTGCTTCCCGAAACATCGCTTAATAGGGAATATGCATGGTTTTTTATTATTTAATTAAATAAATCTTGCGTTATTGAAAAACGATGTAGTCCAATCAGTTTTTTGATAAAATTGAAAACAACAAAGTTACAAGCCTTTAAAGTAG
>JAOTAV010000005.1:599725-624906 GCA_026546445.1 Cyclargus thomasi | reverse complement strand
ACCTGTAACACAAGTCCCTCGGGTACTTAGCACGGGGTCAGATTGACGTGGTGTGAAGCGTCCATAGATATTATTATAGATATTATTATTATAATACCTACAAAAAGCGCGGGGAATGCGACTGATATGATATAAATATGACTTGACAGACTAACAAAATGATATAGCTAGAATGTTAGCTGATAAACTACTAAAAACAGCCATGCCATAACGCATTATGTCCGACTTTTTACGCCTATGTGTTTTAACTGTGTTAAGAAAATCAAATCTGTTAGAAATATTAAGTATTTTCAAGGTAAAACTTTTAAGTAACCCTGTCGTAACACCCCAGGGCTAAGACTTTTAAAATTCGTGATCATAGCTCATACATCTCCTCGTAGTTTTTGGATCAAGGACACAGCAAGGCTCTTGGGTAGTTTTGAGGCCAGCCAAATGGTAGAGTAAGCTGTAACACTGCTGACCTTACTGTGACCAAACTGTCACTATTTCTGGGCAGTTTTATCTTAGTTTTCTTTTATAACAACTGGGCAGTTAATCCTGAGCTGCTGTAGGCGGACCACTCAAGCAGTTGCGGTGGGTTGATCGTGCCCGAAACTTTACCTCATCTCATTCATTTTAACTAATCAAATCTTGTACGTTAGATTAGGTTGGGTTGTGGAGGGGTTGGTCTTGTGCTAGACAGATCCGGGACACCCCACTATTAGCGGCTGAAGGCAAATCGCAGGTGGTTTTAGTGAGTAGGATTCTCACATACCCCCGGGGCGTCTCGGCCTTCCGCGGCGAATACCTAAAACCCGGGGAACCCATGATGGGTTTCCCCTGCGAAATCAAAAATAAAAAAAGGTTAGCTTAGGTTAGGTTAAACATATTTCCAAAAGCAATAGGATTTATTCCATTACTTCATTTAGAGCAAACCTTTTGCGCCTCTGTAAAACCTTATTCCATTTAAACCGAACCTCTATCTAACCAACAACAATACTAATTACAATTGAAAGATTTTTACTCTTTTTTGAGGTTCCGTACCCAATGGGTAAGAAAGGGACCCAATTATTAAGACTTTGATGTCTGTTCGTCTCCAGGCTGTATCTCAAGAACGGTAGTAGCTAGAGAACTGAAATTTTTAAACTATGTATTTGTGTTGCCGCTATAACAAAAAATACTAAGAACAACAAACATGTTTTTTTTGTTATTTTTTGCTCGATACGGGTAATGACAACAAGCAGGCGCTTGAAATTTTCACAAAATACTAGGTTTTATTTATACTTTACTATTCAGTAATGAAATTTAAACAAAATTAAAAATTAAAGTGGACTCCCATATAAAAAACACAAATTCCACCTTCGTGTCAGTCATACTCGTAGTGTACCGGTTTTTTATCATCTAAGACTTGAGTCATAGTCGACAATTAAACGTAGTTAAGCAGAATGGACTTAACCGCCATACTGAATGTATAGGGTCCATTTTGCTAAACTACGTCCATTATTCTAGCCTGATAAAAACAAAAGTACAAAATTCCTAGGCGCTATTTAGTTCACCCTACCTATTAAAATGAAACATTTATTCGGGAGGAAGTCGTATTTTAAACAAGCAGCGCCCTTATTACGTACCACGCAATTAATTAAATATAAATTATTCCGCCTAGTGAAAGAAAGCTAATTTTCAGTACCTAGAACATTAGAAACTTTAGTCAAGTAGCGTTTGATAATTTCAACACCAAATTAATACATCACTCCAACAATCTTGTACAATCCATGGGAGTATCATGACCTCCAATACTCTGGCGACAAGCGCCATGCCATCTTACGCAATCAAACCCATCTTTCGTAATTTTAACATCCATATTATCGACTACAGCTTGACTAAAGTCTCAATATATTATTTGTTGCGTAATATAAACCCCGTACTCACCACAAGGTAGAAATGTCCCTTGTCGTAATAGAGCGTGGCGTGGTGTCGCGACAGCACGCGACATTCGAATATCGTATTGGTCGCCGATGGGGTGGCTCGGTATACATTTCGCCCAATCTGAAATATGAAAAATCAAAGTGATAAATTTCGATTTACTCAATTATTAGCTAAGGCATTTGAAATATTAAGGGCCCGTTTCACCTCTCCCTTATAAGTGTTGACTTTCTAAGTTTACAGATTCTTTATAATTCATTTGTCAGGTAACTTGTGGCTAGCCTAAACGGCACTTTCCAGGAATTGGTGAATCAGACCCTAAAAGTTTTGGTCTTTCAACAGCAAGATTCAAAATCTTGCTGTTCCGTTAGTCATTCCTATACCTGATGCTTTGAGGACCATGGCGTGACGTTCGGCGGTACCACAGGGTGGTACTAACATGAAGCTACTGATGACTGAGTTTACGATAATAAGTACAAACACAATGAGTAGGATGAAAGAAGAATGCGGCAAGTAGAGAAGTTTACTAAACAAACCTCGACAATCTTTTTGAAGATGCAGGAAAGTTCTGCAGAATGTTTCAGATTGAGGCTTTAGAGTTTTTAAAATCTATACTAATAATACTGATGCTAATAAAATGTAGCTGAAGACTTTGCTTATTTGTTTGAATGCGCTAATTTCAGGAACTACTGGTCGGAATTGTAAAATTCTTTTTGGGTTTGGTTAGTCCATTTATCGAGAAAGGCAGACTATAATTGAGCAGTAATCAAAAAAATGTTGTGAAAACGGTACATTTTATAAAGTTTTACGCGGACGTAGTCGCGGGCAACAGCTACTTATAGATTTTGATATACATATTTTCATTTTAGTTATTTCAATATTTTCAAATCAACAATAAATATTTACCTAAAAAACAAAAACATTGAAGCCTAGTTCTGAGGCATTTCCACAATATAGTACAAAGTCATTACTCTAGGTAAGTTAGACTCTAAGGTTTAGGCCATAACGTTTCCCATCCTCTAAACTTTAGAGGGTGGCTCGTTGTATGAAAACCGTTTAGTACACAATCCTTTTAAGATATAAGAGAAGACACAACATTCCTCGTAAAAGTCATCCATCGATGTATGAACAGTTATAAAACAATGAAATTAATTATGTCAGCTTATGTTTACTTCTCTATGAGATCAGCGTTGCATGATGCCGTTCGTATTTAGAACGTTTATAAATATGCAACGCCACTAGCCATTCATCCGTGAATATTTTTAATTAATAGTTTATCTCTCTCATGGCTTAAACTCTGAGCAGTAAATATAATATTGCTAAGGTGATAGGCAGATAAAAGTTCGTTCATATTTTTTGTTTTCAATTACGTGAGTCATAATTTTTGAACGAGCATCAATGGGAAATACAACTTTAGCCGCACAACGGTCTCTTTCTAAAGTATTAAAGTAAAACTATTCGTACAGTAGCTAGCAGCTTTACGAATTGATACGAATAAGAGGTTGGGCGACAAATGACATGAGTTTTAACACGATTTTATTAGGCCGACCTGTATGTTAGTATGTACCTACGTAAGAAACCTAATTTAACCATTTTCTTAAGATCGTAGAGTTGTTAAACTGGCTGTTGTATGTGATTTTGATATCATAGCCGTGTTTGGACTTTTCAGAAGTCTTGTAATTAAGGTTGACCTTGATTTGGTTTCAAAGTCTGATGATGAAGCCGAAAGATAAGCACTAGCATTCCATGATGGAATATCGTATCATAGCCGTGTTTGGATTAGTTAGAAAAGTCTTGTATTTAGAAAGTACATTAGTACTTTGACCACGGTTACGTTTCGATTGAGCTGATCTAATGATAGAGCCGAAAGACTTGAACTGGAACTTTATGATGGATGATCGTATCATAGCCGTGTTTGGACTTGTAGGAAAGGTCTTGTAATGAACTTTGACCAAGATCAAGTCTGAATGAGGATGCGGGCTCATTCGTCTATTTGAAATAAATGTTCAAGATATGCCATATATTAAACATTTACTTCAAATAGACGAAAAAGAATAAAACAAATTAATATTTAGTTTAAAAAACACCAAAAACACGCTTTTATAGGTGCATGTAAAAATTAATTCTAAAGCCGACGCTGCCGATATACATATAAAATGACATGTAACAAGCTAAATGTCCAAAAACAGAATACCCTAGAACCTGAACCATTGCAATTTAAAGATCAAATTATGTAGGTATATCTATAGGATGGCTTTTTAAAGCCTTTCATTTTGATACCCTACTTGCCTTAAGGGGCCGAAAAAAAAATTTGGAACCTCATAATTTTGACTTCCGCCATTTTTATTTTTAATTTTTTTATGTACGCAGTGTCTAACGAAAGCTTGTACGTTAAAATCCATTAAGCCGTATAAGTTGAAGAGCGTGCCAAACAATTATACATACATACATAAAAACATACTCTCGAAAAACATAACCCTTCGCGGTCTTTTTACCCTGACGTAGTCGGGTAAAAAGACCGCCCTTTAGAGCTCCTTTCCCTAGGGTCCGTCATACGAAAGACTACATATCCAAATCGAAGAGAAAACGATCCTTGTACATGAATGAAATAGCTTATAATTAATTTAGACGCAGACCTCTGACCCACTAACGCTGACATAATTATCTCGACGAGAGATACCTACACTTCCTGCCCCATACCGATAAGGCCACTACCACACAGGGCTAGGAATAGCAAATGTAATCTCATAAAATTTGATTGCCATGCACAATTGTAACCGTCTCAAGTGGTAGGTCAAGCTGAGGCAGCCTGGCATCTATAATATGATGTATTTACGTCGCAATTGAAAAGAATGTACAGTATGTGACTCCGATGTGTCGATATTACATTTAACGCAGCGGCCCAGCGGCTGAGGGACTTTTAGGAGAGGGAGGGGCGACGAAATGTGAATGGTTGCGGGGGTTTTAAGTTTTGTGACGTCACATTTCAAATTTAATCAATTCAATCTCGAAATTCGAAAATTTATAAAATTGAAAACCTGTGATGTTTCAAAAACGTGAGGTCACCAGACCATAAGGTCATCTAAATTATGAAACTTGTCCATAAAGTACATGAATAGTCCCTTCTTAGGATCAAAGTCATGGGTTCAATTTCCGCAATATCGGTAATTGATATCCTTTGGTCACTTCATTTCGATAAAACTGCTAGATGATCATTAACTAATCAACCTATTAGATGGCGATGGTCATATCACAATCGAATACCGGTTTTTATTTGATTGTCTTGGTGATCCCTCCCAATTTCTCAAAATTTGGCCTGTGATCTCAGGATTTTTTACCTTTTCTTAGGTTTGCGGCCGTACTTTGTAAATATTCGGAAATCTCAGGATTCTTCTTATTTTTAGATTGACAAAATTTTAAAGGTTAAGGGCCTGTTTCACTGCTTACTTTATGTCTGGTTTACACATATTAAGTAGATAAGTAGTTAACTAAATTTTAACTGAATTTTAAGTCATTTAATTTGTAACTTGTCACTGAATTCTGTGTTTACATGCAATTATTAACTTAAAATTAAGTTAAAATTTAGTTACCTACTTATCTACTTAATACAATATCTCCCAAATAAAGTTGTGGATAGAGTATCTGTAAGCCGTGACAGGCCCTTAAGGATGTAAAAACAAAAATAATATGACTTTCAATTGATTTGTCTAAAAAAAATTATCGGCAAAAAATCACAGGTTTTTTTTAATGAAAATCAGGCCTATTCTCTGGGCTTTTGATTTTAAATCTGGTAACCCTAATTTCATTCAGTTATGAAAAACGATAAGGTAAAGTTTATTAGCATAACAAAAACCAGCAAAAACATTTGAGCAACACAAAATGCTGCACTTTTTAACTAAGCCTGATGCTAGCCATCATCACAGAAACCAAGAAGCATTAGTTATCATATTGTGCATTTTCTTATCTAAAATTTTAACATATTAGTTTATTATAAAGTTTATGTCTATCAGTTTCAAGCAGTTAACCTATGATAAACAGTTATAATTATACCTCACTAGGAATAAATTTTAATAATCTTTACAAACATACAAATAACACTTATTATATCAAATTAAGTTTAATTAGACATAATAAGTGTTATTTGCTTACCCACAAGTAGAATTATCTAGGTGAAAATTTTACTTTACTTTTTAATAATTACTGTTCTGATAATGATAAATAATAATAATAATTTTAACATAATTGAAAACATTAGTGGAAGAAGTGGGTACCTTACATTTTAAAACTGCCCAATTTTTACACTTTAGGATCATATTTTGTAAAGGTAAATAATGACTTAAATCAAGCTATTTAATGTACTTATTGGATATAAGGCAGTCTAAATATTGTTTTTTTTTTCTAATTTTAAGTACATTTAAGGTAAAAAAAAATTAAATTACCTAATGAAAATAGACAAAGCCTTACTAGATTCCTATCATTAAGGCATAGATCTTGTAAATGACCTTCTACAGCATGATGTAAGAGACAGTATGGCCTCATAATAATTATGTGTAATGCAAATACTACTTGGCAATATTTGTGTTATGTAATATATTATATTTTAAGGGTTCTGTACCCAAAGGGTAAAAAATTGGACTCTATTTCTAAGACTTTGATGTCTGTTTGCCTCCAGGCTGTATCTCGAAAACAGTAATAGCTAGGGAGTGAAAATTTTTCGCAATAAATAATGTCTTTCTGCTGCTGCTATAATAATAATTTACACTAAAAATAAATGAAATGCTTAGTAGTAGCTCTCATAGAACAAACATTTTTTTTACATTTCATCCTATTGATACAAGATGGCACAGCAGTATGTCTACATATCACTATCACCTAACATGCCCAAATAATGTGACCAAAAAAACCTGTACAACTTTGGGAGAGATGTTTACTCAATTTTTTAGCTCTTAACTAGTGCGGAACACTTTGTGTGCAAGTCCAACTCGCACAGGGCTGATATTTTATACTTTTAACTTTTTATTTATTATCGTTTCTAATTATTTGTTATCTAGCATCTGCCATTTTATTAGGGTGTTGTCAAAGACAGATCTGTTGTGTGCTTTTAATCCCTATTGGCAAGAAAAAAACATGCAATAGTAAAAACTACATGATTTCTAATCTTGATATTATATGCATTGGCAATTAGTGTCTCAATAATAATTCACATGTTTAAAAATAAATATACAAAGATTAAGTTGTCAGATATATCTGGAGAGATTACTAACTCAAACACTGTCAGTTTTATCATGACCAAACTATTGAAACATAGCACTTGAGAATATTTGATAAATGATTTCAGTAATCTTATATTGGCACACTAGAATTCAAACAGTTTTGTATGATACAAAATTTAAGCAAAAACAAAGTATCTGCTAATTTAATATGATGAAAAAGCATGTTTTCCTGTTTGTTTGTCCTTCCCATCCTAAAGAAGCAACCAATCAACTTGATTTTTGACATAGACTTAGTTGGAGGGATGGAGAGTAAAGAAGGCTACTTTTTGACTAGAAATAACAGGCAGGCAAAAGCTAGTAGCTTAATATTTTGTTTCTACTCTATCATAATGTAAACTTTTTTCATCGTTTCCATCATATAAAATGTCCTATTATTATATTTTTAGGACAATTAAAAATATAATAAAAAGATCTTACCTCTGATAAAACTTTGCAGTGACGGAACACTGCAAATTTTTATAAGACAGCTAATAAAGCCCTAAAAGATAGCAGTGAGTTACTAATTTTTGCTCATGCTTTTTGAAAAATCCAATGTACCTATATAGAACTTTTTTAAACTGTCAATATGTAAACCTTAAAATGCACCTCAATAATTAATGATAATCTAAAATAACAATGGGTTCTGCAAATGTCACATAAAACTGTGGATATTATTGAGTTACATAAAATATTTCAAAAAAATTCAACTTATTGTAAGACATGTCAATTAAACTCTATTATTTTGATTATTACAATAAATTATAATACTGAATCATCTCGGTTGACCACAAAGAAAGTAAGGGAAAGATTCAGAAAGGTGTAACCTTTGATGAGTGATGAGGATGTCAGTAGCAATATTATATTGCTAAGATTTAGAAATAAATATCCATATACAAAGAACAAGTCTTTCTTTAGCTGATTTTTTTCTCTCATTTCCCAGTTTGGAAATGAGAAAAAAAATTAGCTGAAGAAGGTTTCTATAGTTATAGAGAATACTTAGATACAAATGTTTATTTTACCTTTAGTGCTTGTTCTACAGTGACACGTCGCTCTTCAAAGGGTAAAGAGTTTGTATGGGGGATGAAGATTGCCCTGGGTACTCCCACTTCTTGGTTGTTGGCTGTTTCTGAACCAGTTGTCCAGTTGCACTCCATAATTGATGCACTCGCTTCTGATGGTGTCGTCACTATTTTACTATTTGTTAACACCATGACACAAAGTGACTTTAATGAATTCATCGATAAAGTACAAACGAGACATTGAGAATCAAAACAGTCCTAGCACTTGTCCAAAAGTAGTGAAAGGAGAACACTTCTTTCTGCCATCTTGTAGCAACTCCTGAGTGCAAATTTATTTAAACGGCTTGAGCAGATATCTTCATCGTTTGAACACATACGAAACACTTATAAAATCAAAAAATGAAACTTGATTCCGTTTCCTAACTGGTTTAGGTTTATTACATACACACACTTTGGAAAAAACATAATACGTAGAAAATACAAACTATTTATAGGATATAGCTAAGTAAAATACAAAGTAACTAAGCCCACGTTTCATAAAACATTAATTATAATGGGCGTTAATCGAAATTGTCTCTCGGAGAACTTACGAAATGGGTGCACAAATCGGACATTTGTTTTGTTGAGTTGGGTAGGTAGATTTAGGCCACAGACAAAAAAATTCTAGACTGTGTCCGTTATTTTCTACCACAACTTGAAAGTTAATTTAGCACAAAAAATGGTTAAATTTTTGGTTTTTATTTTATCTAGCCTATTAATAAATAATTTAAGAATGTTAAAGTTATATAGTTTTATTTTTTAAATACCCTCAAGTCTACACATTTTACAAATTTTGCTGTGCTTGGTAAATGGTGGCGCTAGTAGCGCACTAGTGAGAAATACTGCAGGCTGCCAACTATATTTAAGCTTTGCTTACACGAGCGGTGATGGTCACCTATTTAAAAAATTGGGTAAAGTTAAAGTACTCAACAACATAATAAAATAGCATTTAAAAAATTGAAAATTTATTAAAGTGGAAGGTGCTCGGACAAGAATGATAGAAACAGCAGAATAAGACAAATAAAAGTTCCAGGCAATCACATAATCATCAATAACTTACGCGCCGCATTTTGTAGAGTGAATGTATGTTGAGGCTATCAAGAAATATTGCACGTACTGTACTAACAAATATATATTCACCTTATGGTGTGGCGTGCTCGGTTATTGTAAGTGTGCGAGGCCTCTTCGTCTCCGCATCAATCGGTTCGTCCACTATTATTAAGTCATAGGTTACCTTTGATACTAATTAATAAATTTTGATTTTCCAATCTTCAAATGACTATATAATGAATTAGTTTCACCATAGAGGAATTATACCCAGAATATCGGATCCCATACAAATTAGCGTGTCCATAGTTTTTAGTTGAGACCTGACCGATATATGTCTTTATAGATATATATTTTTTAATTTTAATAAATTTAATAGATATAAAAAACATTTAATAGATATAAATAACACAAACAAACTGAACTAAAAACTATGGATACGCTAATTTGTATGATGTTCGATTTGTGCATCCATTTCGTAAGTTCTCCGAGAGACAATTTCGATTAACGCCTATTATAATTAATGTTTTATGAAACGTGGGCTTAGTTACTTTGTATTTTACTTAGCTATATCCTATAAATAGTTTGTATTTTCTACGTATTATGTTTTTTCCAAAGTGTGTGTATGTAATAACTAATAAACCTAAACCAGTTAGGGACCGGAATCCTTGTTCACTCTGATCGTGTCAAGCAAGCTTTATTTAAAATTAGATCATGAGGTTGCCAGACTAAAATATCAGAAATGTTTCCTATTAGTGAGCACAGATGGCAGTGGAAATGAAGGAAAAGAAAAAGAAAAATCGAAACTCGCCATTTATTGAATAAATTTAAGCCACTGCAACGAAACGGTTTTCTGCCTATAGTCTTGTGTGTATTGTGTTTATAGTGTGAGTGTTATTTATCTGTAACAAAAGTGCAATATTCAGTGATTTCTATTTCTTGTAAGTATTGAATCGTAATTTATTATCAAAAAACCCTTTACAGTGACTGTTATGGACCATGTCTAGATTTTTTCAGCTGGATTTAGTTCAATATGGCCGTTCCCCTTTTCACCGATTTTAATAAGCTTTAAACTAACTTAAGCTTAAATCTAAATTAGTAAAACCGTCGATATCGAGTTTAAAATGTCTTAAGAAAGTAATTTTAACCATTTTAGTTGATGTGGCAAATTGACATTACATTTTGACATTTGATTTCTGAGTCATTTTGGAATTTGGAGTACATAATAAATGTGCTATTGCAGCTTAAGAATTACAACAAATATTGTCAGTAAGGTAAAAAGACTCACTTCCACTAAGTGTAAATCAGTATCTACCAAAATTAATACTCTTTATGATTTGTGTAGCTGAAAATCAATAATTTTTATTAAAGCACTTTTTGTGGCACCTACAAGATTAAAAAAAAATGTATATTATATTAATTTACGTTTGTTATAATATATTTTCCACTCTCTAATATCACAAACCATATAGCAATTTCTGCGCTTACACAAAATTCTTGCAGATGTTTCTATAAATAACATGAGTCTGTAAACAAGTGAATGTAAATATGCAAAACATTGTGAAAAAAATTAATAGAGTGTTACAATGTACTTTATTCACTTATTCTTAAAAAGAACAAATTGTTAAATTTAATTTGGACATAATTTCCTTGCATTTTATTTTATATTTTTCTACACTTTAAGAATATTTAAAAAATTCTCCAACAATGTGGAATTCTCTAGAGTGATCTCTAGAGAATTTCACATATTATTTAAAAGTCATAATACAAAACAGATAATTTTATTGGTTAAAATATACAAAAAAAAGTAGCAATCCTGAAGGTTGATTAAATACCTAACGTTAACTGCAGAGCACATTTCAAGAGATCAGATTAATATTGTTAAAACTATTCTCATTCTTTAACACTGCTTAGGTTCAGCATACATAAACAAAATAACACATTATTATGGTTGCGCAGATTGTTTATGGAACACAAGCTATTGCAACTTTTCTGCATCTTGTTCTAGACAAATAGGATATTAAGAATTTTTTATATTTTGTTCGTTCAAAACAGCAAAATCATGTGAACTCTTGGTTTGATTCTAATCAACTAGTTGTTGACTGTTACTTATTATAATATTTGCAAAATACAGTCTAACTCCAATAATCCTGCCCCTGTTTACTCCAGCGCCCCTTGTAATCCGACCCATCACAAGACGCAATTAACACTTTTAAGCTTAGCTTACAACAGGCTGAAGAGAATTGTACATTCTACAACAAGCTTTTACTTTTGAAAATACTGAGATGACAAAGCTTTGATTCAATTAATTGACACATTATTTTGACCAAATGTCATAGGTACGGACCTAGTTATGGCACCTCTTTCTTAAAATTTATCATTAGACATGGATTACAAGGTACTCAAGGTAGTGCTTTGTAATCCGACAAATTTGTTAGCCCTTCAAAACATTTGTCGGATAATTGGAGGCCCACTGTAGTTGGTTAGGTTTAGTGCTGCCAACATCTCAATTGCCATGCCCTGTTTACCATGTTGCATAACCTGGATAGCAAAATATGGTTTCTTTTAATAAATTACTTATATTTTTGTATAGTTGTTTTTCTTCTTTGGCTTAAAAGTGTTTGTTTCCTTTCTAGAATTAGTTAGAAAACTGAGTAATTCAGTACCTTGAACATGAACACGAACAGCTATGAATATTTAGCTAAAACTCAGTATGGATATATATTTGAATATGAATACAATAAAGTTGTGAAATGAATTTCAACATAGTATTTTTATTTGTTGCAGGTGTGATAATGGCAACGGCGTTTCTGCCGGCCCCAGTGTGAATTGTTAAGACTTTAGTGCAGTGAACCTGAGGGCTCGCCGCCTCAAAAGTTAACCAACCACAATGAAAATGGTGTTGTCACAACGGCAGCGAGAGGAATTGTAAGTGTATCCTTAAATTTATAAACTTGTGTTGTATAAGCCCTGAAAGTATTTTAATAGTCATAGTTCATTGTTACATTTTTTAGAATAAGTGTGTAAGACAAAGGTGGTTAATATGTTTCTCATTTGTTTTATCACTAATCACTACATTTTGTGCAACTGTAACCGTGTGAGATGTACAATGCCATGTTTTCCCCTCTGTGACATTACAAAATATATATTTTTTAAGATTATTATCAGCACAAATTCAGTGATTGTATAATGAGTCAGATCTATGATATGATATATGTAATAAGTGGGTATTTTATAAATACTTGTCTTAAAATTTTTTCAACAATACAAAATATTTGGGTTTTAGAAAAATTATGTATACTAGTTAATTTAACACTTAAAAGGGAAACTAATTTTGGGTACAACACTACCTACAAGTAATAACTATAATTTTTACAATTTATTGAGTTTCAATAATATAGTCCTTGCAGTTTGGAAAAAAAAGTAGCTGTGATGTATGGGCAGACTAGATACATGACGAATCTTTGTATAATTATTATTATGTATCAATACGTATCCATCACAAGAATTTTACGGATGTATTTTCAGTAACAACATTCTTACGATGGGATTTCCTATCTTCAATTCCGTGTCGTCATTGTATTCGCCAAAAAAAGTGAAATCAAACAATTTGCTTTTTTAGCGTCGTATTGTTTTGAAGCTGAGCAGCAGGCACGATCGACCTTTGAAAGTAACAGTTCCCAAGTCGATGAACCCACTCGACTGAGCCTTGTGTAAGGGCAACTTTCTTTGCCTAGATAACTCATAAACATAACGACTTCTTGATTACACAGCTTTATCAAGCTTGATCGTGAGCTTATCAGTGGCGTATCGCATTTATCTATTACGTTACGTTGAATCAATGCTTGTTGTCCTTATCTATCTGTGATTAAAGGTGGATTGTATTCCAAATTTAAATTGGTCATTTTCGCATTTGGAGAAAAAAAATACGATACGTTCTATTTTGTGACATAGAGATCAGTATGTAGTAGGCTAGTAGGTAGTAACATGAAGATAGTGACCAAGGGTACTAACAGGGAAGTTGAATCAGAGTCAGATTTCGGATCTAGTTAATTCAGTTAGTCGCGTTATGTCAATTTCCGTGAAGTAGATATATTCCGATCATGAAATGACGTGACTGACTTTGTATCAATTTCTAAGATGGTACAAAAAAATTCAAAGAAAGTATTAAATATTTTCTAATAAAACATTCAATAAAAAATCTAAGTGACTTATAATCTCCATTGCCAGGGCTAGATAATAAGTGTTAATGACTCGCAAACGAGCTTATAAAGTGATAAGCGGGTCTAAAAACCTATTAACGGCGAAGTATTAAGTGAATGCACTTACACTGATAGGTTTTATCTCGTACAACCGTACAAGTTAGAAATTTCTCCCAACTACCTAACCTAGGAGAAAAACTTTTGTTTCGACAGTATCTTTCATTTTAGTTACCTTTGAAATCTCTCACGGAAAAGTCTCATTTAGAGACTTTTCCTTTTCGAATACACTCATATTATACATTATTTAAAGTGAAATTTGCAGTACAGACATCCCCTAACTTTAAAATTTCACTGAAAACTTTGTTAAATGGTTTCCTCAGAACTAAAAGGTTAAGAACCACTTTTAAAATAATATGTAACCTAACGGAGCGCATTGAGGCAGGTCGCATTTTCCATCAAACATTTGCCTAAATACACATCACGTGATCATCACGACTTTTACTCACATTAATAATATACTTGTCACGTGAATGAGAGGTTGGCCAATGATGACCTTACGATAATAATCTTAGAAGACACACGATTTCTGAGAACTGCCCGGATTTCGTACGGCCCTCCCAGATTCCAATAACAGCTTATGTACAATCAGGGAAGTTGTAACAGACAGAATGCGGATCTAAGTAACTTGGTTGCATTAAATGTCAAACTCAGAAAATAGATTATGACTTACATGGAATTATGTTTCCATTTCCCTCGTGGTAAATAGTTTCATACTATTAAGCTTACCTGTTGCTAAAAATTCGCGAAGAAAAAAAGTCGATTTAGTTGTATAGGAGCCCCTCATTAATATTGATTTGGTTTTGCTTTTATAGCGGCATCAAAAATTCATAAATTACGTTTTAGATACAGCCTGCAGAAAGATAGCCTAACGTTTTAACCCGACTGCGCCAGAAGGAGGGTTATGTTTTATGAGAGTATGTATGTATGTATGTATGTATAATTGTTTGGCACGCTCTGCAGCCTAAACGTTTGACAGATTTTAATGTATGGGGTATCGTTAGATTCGTCTTGATAGAGCAAGTAACACTGAGTAAACTAAAAAATTAAAAAATATTTATTTAATACTTAATGCACTATGTACAATGGCGGACTTAATGCCATAACACATTTTCCACCAGTCAACCATAAGGTGGTAACAGGGACAATAGAAAAACAGGTGCTTTCTGTATTATTTACAGGTTTATTCAAAAAACAAAAATATTAACATAATTTAGCGTGTTTTAATCTTTCTTTTGGACCCAAAAGTAAGTTACGATCAAACCCAGATTGATTCTCTCACCTAGAAAATTTCCATTCTCCATCTAGCACTGTCTACCGTATTCTGACCTGCAGTGCCCTCGGTAGCGAGTACTTCTGGCCGAAGCATCAAAGTGAAAGGAATTGACCTATTCATCTAGCACTGACGACAAACATGCTACACTACCCGATTGAGATTAGTTCTCAGAATAATTATACAATCTCTAGATGATATTGAAATGGCTTGTGGTCTTTTACAGTTGCCTATAATGGACAAATATAGACGATCGGACCCAGCTCACTTACGGACGTCGATTATTTATAAGTATTCTGTAGAGTTGTAGACAAACTAAGTATTATAGTCATCATGGTCATCCATCATGGCCCATCATGAAGAAGGCTGCTTTTTGGGGTTTCAAAGGGTAAAACATGATGCTAATGTACTCTAGTGTAGGAGATGGCGCTATTGGCCGACTAGATCGTGTTATCCGTGACACTACCGTTACAGCCATGTTAGATGCAAAATGTATTGATATATCAATTTTTTTTACCCGACTGCGCCAGAAGGAGGGTTATGTTTTCTGAGAGCATGTATGTATACATTTTTATCAAATCTAGGATGTCGGCTATAACCTGAAATATTGATTGAACTACTCAAATCAGATTAAGCTGTCGAAAGTTGGAATTTAAAAGCGACTTACAAATTTACAAAACTTGACGAAAACTAGTTGTATGCGCCGCCGTGGACCATGAACAAGGTTGTCGGTAGTACCGTCAAGGTCCAAGATGTGTATGTTACTACTGAGGTCATTATACAAGAGAATATTATAATGTTTATGTATAAATTGGTCAAACTTGTACATTGTTGTGCTGGCTCTTGGCCTCGAAGTTTAAATATATGGGTTTCCTGCTAAAAATACCTTACTTTAGGTTTATTGCTGATAATTCTTCATGATAATCTTTCTGCTTTTAATATACGTAAACCTTGTTACTTTTCAAATAAAAGTAACACCGTCTATTTCTAGGCTTGTTATTTGGCGAATCCTCGTAAGGAATTTTTCGTCTGAACCGAGAAAATATCGTGACTGGCTACCGTATTAAGACCGACGGCTGTGTATATTTCGCCCAAGTATCGGTATACCATAAATAGAAGTACATACTACATACCGCTGTCGCAGAGGGAACATTATTTTAAGAAATCATTTTACTATAGTAAGAAAAAAAATCCAGAGTCTGGCAGAGTTAGCATCAACAGACCATCGTAGAAATAAAAATTTAGTACAAAACAGTATTTTTTTTACATAAACAGACGATTTTGTCCGTAGAAAGAAACTCTTCGTACGGTCGAAATCCTAAGCATGCTAGTTTATTTGCGTTCACATAAAAAAACCACAAAATGTTATTTTGCACGGTTTCTTCTGTGTGCTTTTAGGCCTACTCCTTTTTTGGCAAAAAATAACGTTTTCCGCATACTGTGACCGCTTTTATTAAATCGGGAAGACTAGAACTGAACAAAAAACAAAAGTATTACAATAGATAGCGAGTACTAGTTATTCAATATTTACTCGACTCATTATCAACAGTTGCTAAACTCTTCGTGAGTTAACAGTAAACATAATTAAGGTTCATTTAAGTCAACACAATAAAGAAATTACTTTGCATAACCTAAGTGGTACATAATACAAAGTTTAAGTCAATGTAGGCAGTTGTGATGTCCGAAAATCTTGCATCACTCGCATTTAGACGGTTATCGTAAATTACGTAACCTTATTGATTATGGTGGAAAGTGTGTTAATATTCATTAAAATTAGACCTGACCGATGTTGTGATAGACATTTGTAACGGATAAGTTGGAGACGCTAATATTATATGTATACGTTAACTCAACCATTGTAGGCTGTAGGTACCGTTATGTAATTACTAGATGAAATTGCATTCGAGATAATTTTTATTTCAGGGTAAATAATATTTCCTTTCCAAGCACTCAAAGTAGTTCCAAATTTCATTCGTGAAAGACAGACGCACATTAGCATCTATAATATTAATAGGTATTAAAGCATGGATTTTTAAAAGGCATTATGTTACTAGGCAAGAGATTTCTATCACACAAGGGATGGGTTTCGTACTCGGAATGTAGTCTTTAGTGATTATAAAAACTGGCGGACGGTACACTTCCTCTGCAGTCGGCTTCCGTCGGGGCTATAGATAAGTAGAAATTAGAACAAAAGTGACGTATTTAGAACAGTTCTAAGTCCGTAACTTGTTGTTGATGATTTGATGAAGCCCACAAACCGTACTTAGTTGCTATGTCCTTCCCCTGGACTCAAAAATATCTCCATACCGTGCGTGAAGAGACAACAGACAGAGAAACAAACGAGATTATGAACGATAATAACGATATGGAAGTATGAATTTCTTTTTGGGGCACGGAGTATAAGATAAAGGGTGCTAAATTTCGATATAGGTAGATCTCACCGAGTTAGGTAATAACCGCTGTTGTCACCCAAAAAGACTCGAATTCTGCAAGCATCTTTCCCTCAAAATCTAAGATCAAGATCCCTAACAGAACAGTATTAACAGCAAATGTATAGGTGCTTTCGTATACTCATTAGTAAACATCAGGGTAACATGATGGATTGTGGCCTTGGAATATCTGTCGCGGTTGAAGTTCGCGTAGGAAGTGCTTGACATATTGCCACTGGTCATGCCTCTTGACTTTTGGAAAGAGTTTATTATATCCGCTTGGAAATAATAAACTCTTTCCACGTTGTCCATGATGGAAAAATGTTATATGCGAATAACGATCCAGGGGTATAATGTATAATACTTAAATTGCAGATGTGCAGACCTATATGCCCTAGTAATCGAGCATGACACTTGCTGATGTCTAACCCAGAAACGGGTATTAGATAAAAGTTCTAATCGCATGTTATCTCTCTACTTTCGTTTTTTTTTTTGATTATTAAATGATTTATGGAGTTACGACAAACGATAACCAGACGTGGAAGTCGACCTCCACAGTGGGCATAATGACATTGACCCAACTTAAAACAGTTTTCGAAATTGGTAGGTTTGACGTAAATCGTAATGCCTTGCTGTGTACTTCGTGGAGAGTGTGCTTAGGTAGAGCCTTGTCAAAGCCCTTTTCACCTCGATTTTCAACTTTGAAGTCGGCACTCGGCATACTCATCGTTATGTCTGTCCTAACGTCCGCAATGATCAATTGTCGTCTTAATTTTTGTGTGAACGCAAATAAACACGGATGAGTCAGTTACCGTCATCCGTGAATGACTTGTTATATCATTATGCGACGATGTGACCTCACACGACCACTCGTCTATGAAAACGTTCACTTCAACACCACTCGTGGTGTTAAAACTTGAGATTTTTAACGTTCTTTTCAGTTTACATTGGCTGGATATAAATATTTGGTGTTGCATTCGACTTGACGCAAACTTCGTTTTTTGTCATGGAATTTGTGGTTCTTAATGTTGTATGTCCTGCTTTAGGATTCAGAATATTTTTAAGCCTTTCAAGATGAGTTAATACGAGTGAAGATGTATTCTTATGACTCTACATCGCTATTACAATGACATTCAATATACTAAAGTATCGATTAGCAATACTTAAAAATGCATTGCTTTTGGATAACGAGCTCAAAATTCATATATAAACCGCTCTATGTTAATTTCGCTGTTGGTAAAATTTGGCCCAGATCTTTTCACTTTCTTTCATAACAGCGCAGTGGTTTTCGACATTAATATTTCAAAAACTTTCTGATTTAACCGACTTGGAGCTTAATTAGAGATCGCTAACCGTTCTTGCCCGAACCGTTGCCAAAGACAACAAAAGTTATGCCTACGGTTTAATGATAGAGTGGCTCTTATCTCTACGTCAGTTTATCTTCTCATTTTATAGATTTTTTTTATAAACTGATTTTTTTGGTAATATATTACTATGTTTTTTATTAAACTGGCCACGCAAAAGTAAGAAATGAATCACGTTTTCGATTATATTTATTATAAGATTTAGGAACAGAAACGAACGAAAAGTCACGTAATCTAGTAGAGTTCGAATATGTCAATCCCATGTAAAACAAGCAAAGCGATTTTCGTGAACGTTAATCGCTTGCCACTTCTAGGGGGTTGGATTAACAATATCTTCTTCGAAGTTTCAAATCGTCAAATGTCTTAACTCATTGTATCCTTTGTATAACGTGTCTGTAATACATAGGATGTAATATTTTTATGTCTTGCCATAACGGGAGTGGCTGGAGCCATTTAGTTTAAGAAAAATCTTATTAATTAAAAGAAGTACCCGGAGAAGGCATTTTACGGCAGCACGTACTATGTCAGGGCATCTATTAAATATTATTCCCGGTGTACACTTGTGTATACACTAGGCGGTATGCGATAGGGTCCAAGACCCGTTGTCCGGGTCCGTGGAATGCGGTCCTCGCCGGCCGCTCTGCCGCATACCGCAATTCGCACGTTGCATCCCCATTAACTATAATCTATTGATATCGCTATGCATAAGATGCAGCCTGATGTAACGAGTTTTTGTCTTGCTTCTTGTCATGGCCATTGCGGAATTTTATACAAAGTATGCTGACTTCAAAGTGAAAAATCGACGCGAGTACGGTTTTGACAACCTCGAGAAGGTTCTAAGCATACTCTTAGCATTCGACAAGGCATTACCCTAAACATTGGTGTATCTATACCCATTTTTATTACAACAGGATAGACAAAGAAGCTGATTGACACATAAATTCTATCAGTTTATCCTCTTACCAGTCAGCTATTCTCTACTTATGTATCTCTATGATGGTCACGCTAATCCTGCTATAGTTCGTCAGCGTTTGCCTCTTGATTTATTGTTTGAGACGAATTCGTTTGCGCTTAGGTAATATGTAATGTAATACAATAACTTACCCGGTGCGCGTTAGGTTACGCACATACAGACACTTCTTCGCATCTCCCAAATACAAATAGTTCATTGCACATGTATAGTTTTAAACGACTTAAAAATGAGGTTGCATCGTATCTGACGTAGCTTAAGAATTTGTAGAGAATGTTGCAAAAATGTATTCCATTACTTGTAATGAGATCTCCATGTGTAAATGTGTTACTTAGAAAAACAATTTATCTTATCTCAAGTAATAAAACTAATGCTGTAATGAATTAATTAAAAAATATACTAATTAGACATTAAAATAGGCAAAGTTTTGTTACTTTTATATGAATTTGTTTCTAGTTGCCGTGGAAGAAATTTCTGATGCTGTTCATTACTTAGACTCTTGGTAACAGACACATAAAAATTAGATTTGGCTAATCGTAACCATTTTGTTTATTATTATATGTGTATTATTATCTACTTAGTGATCTACTTAGTGAAATAAACAAATCTTACCTTAACCTGTAACATTAAACCAATCTAATCGATTTTAATTAAATACCACATTTAGTTAAAGCCGAAAGAAATAATGTGTAAAGAAATAGTGCAACTGTAAAGATAACTTTAAGGAACTGAGTATCCGGATGTATCCAAAAACGTAAAATATATGTTAATAACAATAAACTAATCTAATCGATTTTAAATTCCACATTTAAAGTCGCTGTTATGCCATACCCTACCTTACTGTAAGTCAATAACCTATAAGACCCTCCTGAAACCTTTTTAATTGTATAATGGCACATTAGATTACACGGACAGCCCTACTAGGGCTTCGATCCTGTTACTGAAGTTGCGAATTCATTTAAAATAGGACAACCAAGTCCCTTAATATAAATATCGATCAAATGGATATATATGTAAAAAGGTACAAACTTTTTCGCTCCGCAACGGAGCAATGGAGTAGCAGTGCAGCAGCAAATGTAAACAATTCTCCTACAATCTTCCACAGTTTAAAAAAAAATCTTAGAATTTACTTCGTTTAGCGTTACAAAGTATAAGAATTTTTATGCTACAGGCATACAGTGAGCTGTGAGCATTTCGACAAACTCCTCATTAATGCTTACCAAATAGTGCGCATAATCCACACAGAAATTCTGTGAAAGTTAATAACTGCTATTACAGCTAGCTCAAGTTCCCATGTTATTCGTCTGCGAGGGTCGCCTACGCCATATCGATCGGGCACGGGCGCCGGGCTACGTCGAAACTGCGTCATCGCAGCGGCCCCCGAGGAAATTTTTGTCAACAGACCGTTCGTTGCGTCTTTAATTAATGATGTGGGGTGTTTAAGAACGTTTGTGATGTTCAGTGAATAGTTTAAAGGGTTTTTAACAGACTTCCAAAAACGAGGAGGCGACAAACGTAGCCTATGTGTTAATACAGGACATCGGCTAAATATATGCCAAATTTTTAAAAGACGCTCGAGCCTTTTTAAAAGTGAAGAAGAGACGATAAACGATATAAGATTCACAGACATAGTTAAGCTCAGAGGCCTTTTGCGTCTTGTTCGTCAAACCAAACCCTCAAAGAGGTAATAAATACACATGTTTCCAAAAAGCCCAGTAAAGTACACATTTGATCCGCATACTTTAAAGTCCAACTTGTTAAGTTCAAGTGTTGACGCAGCTGCATCCGAAATGCACCTGACGACGGAAGCTGCCATAAGTACTACAACCCGAGAATACTTTAAATTGTTTTTAAAAATTCGATGTTAAGTATTTACTCGGTGGTTGTAGAAATTTTAGTTATCGGATTTTTCAACTCGTGTCTTTAATTTTATCTTAAGCCCGAGAAACACAAAGTTAGTTTTATCCAGCCAGCATGGCAATCGCGCTATTTTCAAACGTTTTAATTTAGGTTCGTATTTGCTTCGGTTATGTTTCAGCTACGGTTCAGCTCAACTGCGGTTTAAGAAATTTTGGTATCATGCTAACATTCGAGCCATGTTTCAACCGAAACTGAACCTCAGACGTAACTCGAACGCAACTAAACGTGACAGACATTACAGCGGACCAATCAGCGCCCTTCTGTTTGGCTTATTTAAGCCAAACAAAATTAAATCGCGTTCATATTTATCAACGCGACTAAGCCGATGCGCTAATTCGTCAATAGACATATTGTTTGGTGTTTTTGTAATACCAGTGTGATAAGATTAAATGAAAAATTTTATTTTGTACTTGCGAATAGAAATGTGAAAATTAATTTCGTATAATGTGTTACTTTATTTTACGATCGTCATGAGTGTAGTGAAAAGTGAATCACGAATCACTTTTACACAATTATATAGTTTTTGTGACACATAATACGTAGAATTTCGATGGACATGTCAAAAACTAAAATTTCTTATTAAATTCAAAAAGTAACACACAAGCCATAATATCGTAAGAATATCGCGTTTGATTATTTATTATTTTAATTGTTTTATAAGCAAATATACTTTCTTCATCGATTTTTGTCAAGCGTTTGAGTTGCATGCGAGCTAAAGTAGCTTCGGACTAACTTTTCGTTTGACAGCGTCTTAGTTGCGTTTAAGTTCCAACGACGGTTCAGCTTCGTTTCACTCAGCTGTCAAAACGATAGCGCGATACGAAGTACGTCAAAAAGACGAGTAATGTTTCAGTTTCGTTTGCGTTTCACTTGACACTTAGAGCGATTGCCTTGCTGCACTAAAACATTGGGCATAACAAAACTATCATACAACATAATATTACGTCTTTTAATTTAGCTGCAATACAAAGTCCAAATTAGAAACAGCACCAAATCATCTAAGTGCAGTCCACAATTCGAAATGACGATGCAATCTGTGACAGTCCCAGCTTCCGCCCGGCTTGGTATTAATTAATTTCAGTTGCTACATTGTCCTAATTAATTTCCTTTCTAAAGCTTTAGCATATCCCTCGGGATCTGAGGGATCATATCCAAGGGTCAGCTGAGGTTGTTATTATCTATACCCGAGAGAAATACCACAGCTCCCTAAACATTTTGATTCTAAATACAATGTAATATAGGGATCTAGTTATCCACATATTGTATCTAAATTAATTTTAGAATTTGTTAGTTTCTGTAATATTCGAGAACTGTTTGTACTGTATGTACCTACTAGATGCTCTGCGGAGCTCTTTTCCTGAAAATAAATTAAATGCATCACGGGAACCGTACATTTTCTTAAGTAATTAGCCCATTGGCCTTCTCTATGTGTGCTATTACAAAAGTAGTAAGTGAAATAAATGATTACTCGTTCAAAAAATCATTTTGAGCATATTTTTACGTTTACCTCTGCCGTCCTAAAAAGGTCACTTTGCAATATTGCTAACAGCAAATTCATTTTGTAATATTTTGTATTGTAAATAACTACTAATTTTGCAAAACAGTGATTTCACTTGAAATAACTGTTTTATCGAAACAATTCGATTTTTGAACGAAATTTACTAAAACGAACTGTACAGCAATTCCTTAGCAATATTGCTATTACGACCTTTTTAGGTCCCTTGATTCTTCGCCCTTATTGATTACACATTTATGTCTTACAGCCTATGCTATAAGCTATATTTTGAGCTCAGAAAGCCTTCCCACATAAAATAAGTTGATTATGTCTGCAAAAAGAATTGAAGGTTAGCGCGTTCAAACAAACAAACAAAACTTTCTTAGTAAACTTTCTTTTCTCTATTAAGAGAACACGAACACACAAGAACAAAACTTTCTTAGGAAACTTTCTTTCTCTATTAAGGCTTTTATCTAACATCTGAATCGTGAATATAAGTTTTGAAATGGCTGTAATATTTTAAATGGAATTAAATTATGTTTACATACTATATGGACGCAAACGTACCTCTAGTTACAACTTGGGCCCTGATTTACGATGTGCAAATTCTGCTTCGGAAACTTTACACTCGGTGAAGCTCCCGAAGCAGAATCGACAAGCATTGACCAATGATCACGCGTTAAGTTTCCGAATCCAAAACGGAAATCGTCAATCAGCCCGCCGCGCCGATAAATATATTTCCACTTCAATAGCTTGAATATACCTTCCTGAAAATCCGAATAAGCGAAACACTCCTAAGGTAGGTAAGGGCTCTAAACGCCTGGCATGTGATGTCACGCTTCGTGGAGCAAATAAAAGACGATCGGATCAATTGTGTTACATCCCTAGCCAACACGCTTTCTTTATAGCTTTACAGAATCGCTGGTCACCAAAATGTATGGAATTTTCGACTTTGTATAAATCGTATGCTTGCAACAGAGACGAGGAGAGAAAATGAATAGTATAAACAGAATTTAAAGCACTAACTATACTTAAAAATAATTATTATTTTCAACATTTATATTATTAAATTTTATTAAAAGAACATTTATATTGGCTAAAGGTTCCGATATTCAATTCAACGGGTTCCCTGACGGAACTCAACTGTCGTCACCTATGGGCACTCGTGACATCCGAAGAGTCGCAATTTGTGTTCCGGCCTTTATGATGGAATAGGGAATGGTAAACCACCGGTAAACTAGTGAGTTTCAGTGTCACTAAACGAAACACAGCACAACGCCGTTTCACGCCAGTTTTCTGTGAAGCCATGGTATCACTCCGGTCGCGCCGGCCCATTCGTGCCGTAGCATGGCTCTCCCACGGCAGAAAAATTCAAACACTTACGAAGAACATTCGACCAGGTGCCCCGGGCGATTACCCAACATCGACGATAATCTTCGCCGATTGTATAGAGTCTATATACTTAACATATTGTATGTTTTTCAGCTGAAACAAGTGAGGACGGCGTTTTTCATAGCCGCCGGCACCGGTATCACGCCCATGCTGGGTCTGCTGCGGTTCGTCTTGTCCAGAACTAATCCTAAATGGTAAGTTACTCTGCATTACATAGCATGTTATGGCCTGACCACAACACAACCTCTGAGCCGCGCCCTAGCGACGTGGGACGGGCGGGGGACGGGTAAGAGTACTGCTGCCGGCTATGATGACCAACTGACAGAGTAGCGTGGCCAGTAACCGTGGTAACCCTTCCCCGTCACATATAGCGCTTGTGGCCAAGCTATAACATGTAAATTGTTATTTTTCACGCCTTACAATATTTTAAATTACTTTAGTTCTAAAATATGTGTAAGAGTGTGTTTTATTAAATGTGAAAGCATTTTTGGCTGTTGTTTTAAGAATGTTCGTATGTAGGTAGGATTATATAATAATACTTATTAATCCGATTCGCTTATCGGACAACTTCATATACAACCAACGACTTATTAGTATGTAGCTTTATAGTCGACATGTTAGTTGCTATCATAGTATTAAATTAATATTGAGTAGAGAATGAAATGTTCCTGTAATCGAAAATATAACAGAAGCGCTTATTACTAATGTGTGAAGGTATTCTGTAAATACTGTATGCACACATTCATTAATAATAATAAAATCTATGGACGCTTCACACCACGTCAGTCTGGCCCCGTGCTAAGTACCCGAGGGACTTGTG
>JAOTAV010000005.1:581210-599625 GCA_026546445.1 Cyclargus thomasi | reverse complement strand
AGTTGCGTGCGAGCTAAAGTAGCTTCGGACTAACTTTTCGTTTGACAGCGTCTGAGTTGCGTTTGAGTTCCAACAACGGTGAACCGTTGTTTAAGAAGCTGAAGTTCCACTGAGCTTTAAAAATGATAGCGCGATACAAAATGCGTCAAAAAGTCGAGTAACGTTTCAGTTTCGTTTGAGTTTTACTTGAAATAGCTTAGCGCCATTGCCCTGCAGGACAAGAAGCTAGTTCCCTTTTCAACTGTCTTGGCTATGGCTTGGTTGACAATGGCTTGTCAACGAATTCACTTAGACTACTAGCTCAGAAAAGAAAGTAATTTTGTCTACATGAAGCCAGAAATACTAGTTTGCTAGCTTACTGACACTAGCTTGCTAATCTGGCTATAGCCAGCATACATTGGTACGCTCTACGTTTAAACGTGAAGGGCTCATTGATATAACAAGAATGTAATTGTAACAAGTCGGTTACGTTAACTCAAGCATTGGTTCATTGTCCAAAGCAATATCAATAAAAGTAAATGCACTCGTTCAGTTTTCTGTTTTCATCGCATTCGGGTTAAATGCGTTGCGCCACAGTCAATTAGCCACGAATTCGGAATAATGTTGGTTCTGCTGGAAAATTAACAGATTGCAGATTGACAAGAACCTTGTTGGACCAGCGAGGTTGGTAAGTTTGTAAAATTCTAAAGTCGCCTGAAAACATTCACGTTTTCAGGCGACTTTAGTTCTTGTAAACCTCCTTTGGGAACATTATGTTTTGCCAAGTCCACTCAAAAGTAGCCTAAGTTACACTCCATTTTTTGATCTTTGCCTATCGAAAAATCAAATCAATTCGTTTCTTCGTTTAGGTGTAAAAAAAGGCCAAACAAACAAAGACCCTTTCTCATTTATAACATTCTGCAGGAAAATTAACAGAATGCGGTTCTTGTTTGGTCCAGCATCTGGTGGGTAGGTATATATTTTGTTTCAGTAGTGGTTATGCAAGTTTTGTATGCCATCATTATAGAGAAGGCAGTAAGATCTTATTAGCTTATATTCGGTTCATTGTGGGCTTGGTGTCAGTGGATTTCATAAATCTTTTTATTTTAACATCTTAATCATCATCTCTTCTCGTTTGAACGCTGTGATGAGTCGGATGAATATTAGTTTTGAGTACATGCTTTAAATCCCGAGAAAGGGAAACCTAGATTAAACACGTTTTCATCCCAAAAAAATATATCTTCTTCGCACGATTTAAATCGAGTTGCGAGAAACCTTGGACAAGCAAATTTTTACTATGTACAAAAATTTTCTTGAGAATGTAGCTAATAGCTATGGTCTCAATTAGGTGGATGGCTTTATAATTTAATTAAGAATCCTTGTAACTCGCACTTGGAACATGTATCTGGTTAATATTTTGTTCACGTACGTTTGTAAATAGTGGAGACGTGAGTTGCTTAGTGAATATTAAAGGTTTTATGTCGTCTTCGATATTGTCTATAGCTTTTATTGTCTTGCGATATGAGACTCCGTTATAGATGGAAATAATTTTCACACCAGTGCTACGCTAATCTGATGTGGAGTCTTCTCTTATAAAAAACAGTTAAGACCAAAAAATAGCCCCTAACCTATAACATGATTCGGTGGTAACGAATATCCAACCCGTATCCTAGTATACCTATTCACGAGGTGACTTTAGGTACTAACGTTTAATTATTGTACTGTCGTTTATTTTTAAATTAAAGGCCTATCTTTGTGTCTAAAAGGCTGTAGATTATGAGCAAAAGAGCTAACGATGCAAATAAAGAGCGAACCTCTATTGTCCACGAGCGATAAAAACCTCTGGCACACCAACCACATTACAAATATATGCAGTAACGTAACTGAGTCTCGTTTTTGAAATCAAGTTCGCTCATCACGTAATGGCGCTCTTCATAGTTAATATTAGCGATCACAATGTCAGTTGTCCCGCAAGCACGAATGTGTAGGGGGCATACTCGGCTCTGCTCGCCGATCATCGTCTAACTTCGCCTTTGATCAACTTATTGACAAAATAACGATCTCACGATCAAGTATCATCATCAATTTAATTATATATCATCAAAAATTATGCAGAGCATGCATAAGATTTATATCATACGTGTACGCGAAAAAATATTATATAAGCTCGCTTAAGATATCTGAAACGGAGCTTTCATGAATTGATGTACTACTGTATATTATATTTTATTATGTATACAATATTAACACTACGGTCTCCAGCCTACAATACGTAGAGTATTGTGTTCAGACAAGGTGAGGGTCGTGCATTTTACATCGCATAGAACAAAGGCCTTAATAAATGAACATCCAAATGCTGAATGCATTCTGTGGTTAGAAAGGGGCATAATAAATGCCGGTCTGTGCTATTTTATAATCCAACATTTAAAAAAATTCGATGTGCTTCCGATGCAGAAGTACTCTGAAACCACTTTGACGGCTCTAATGAACGAATCAGAATGCTGCGTCCTACTAAAATAAACGTGAAATTATGTTGTTAGAGTAGGAATACAACATTTGGTCGATAAGAATATTTGAATGTGGCGTTTGGAGTAGAGCTCCTGTACCCACAATGCGAATAATGGTATTCTAATGGAATGTAAAACTAACACCGAATGGGTTATGTTGTTCAGAACTATCAGGCTCTTTTTTTTCGGCGATTACAAACGCTTACACGCGAGTACGATTATGTAGAGCTCATTCTCGGCTCTGTTCACCGATCATCGTTTGTAAGGTGTACGTCTTTGATCAATTCGTTGACAGATTGCAACGAACGATGATATGATGACGATTATTGGATGCTTCACGCTTGCACGATGAACGTACCGACTAGCAATCAACGATCATCGCCAATTATGTAGAGCCAGCAACAGATAAATTACGGAGCTTTTAACAACACTATCAACTAATTCTATTATTAAAACAGTAACTGTACAACACAAAAGTAATTGGGAGTATTTTCAGGGTACAACAACCTCGCAATTTCTTAGCTCTGCCTAAGCTATTAGTGCCGACAAGACCATTTCTTTTAGAATAACTTATCCAATCAGTGCTTGTACCTGTAGTGTAGCTTTCTAAGACACGTTTCGCGTGGGCGAAGTTTGATACAATGTCGTAACATAGATTATTCAACTTATCAGATGCTATCGACTGATCCATTGAGATTCGTGAGTGGTGCAACTGTAATGTAACTCCGAGGTACTATCCTGGTAACCGGTAAAGTCTACATGCTCACTGTGTCAGGGATTTCCAAAGTTTCCTTGGCAAATACGTCGGGGTTCCGTCAATAAAAGTTTAACTATGTCTAAATTTGTAAAACTCAGACGACAGACTGAGACATAGTGATCTATTAAAACACAGCACAAACCACTTAACAGATCGGGCTGGTCACGCAGGTTGATGTTGCGAAAAGGCCACTAACCATTCGCCAAAAGACGTGATATTTTTTTGTGTAAAATTAATTCTTAACGTGAGCGAAGCTGCGGACAAAGCTTTTGATGAATATTACGCGATTACTGCGGTTCTAAATGTTTAATTTTGTTTTAGAAAAAAGACTCCTCAGATGTGACCATGATATCATCATAAATAGCGATGATGTATATTATATGCACAACAAATATAGGAGGGAATATACTTTTCTAACCGTTCTTAATAGCTTGTAAATTGTATTGTAGGGCAACGCATAGAAGCCGCATATTAATTTTAGATGAGATTATCAATAGTGTTTTTTTAACTTCGTAATTATCGGGGTTCCATTGCCTAAAAAGTTTTGAAATCCCTGCGCTAAGCTCGACTTTACAAGCACCTTACCGTGTTGCATTTGCAACTGTACAAGGACATGGCTGTGTAATCTTTTTTGCAGCACACGTTCACTAATTTTAAGAAGAACATACTTTATTTACATTTTAGACTCTTACCTTTTACTTTTCCTGTTGTTTACCATTTAGAGCCCTAGTGACCTAGTAGAAACCCTTGCACTCGAGAGATCACTAGGTTCGAACCCGAGTGGAGGCGTGTACAAATACGACATGATCTCAAGTACAAAATACGGACACTCATGCCTATAGTAAACAGTTCGGCACGGATGGGCAAGGGCCATGAGAAATACCACGGCCTCACAGAAAACCAGAAATAATAAAAAAGCTACATAAGTATGACCTACATCATTAAATAAACTCGTTGATTCCTAACATTTTTTTTATTTAACCTCACTACACACTTCCTTCTCAGTCCTATTAGGCGTCCTGTCTTACGATAAGTACCGCTTAGAGAGACCACTTAACAACAACGTGAAGCATTTAATCACCTTTTATGTTCATGTTTCCGCGTTTCCTTTTATATTCGCATGTCATTTGTTTTGGCACTTTTACTTTTCGTTCTGTGCCGGCTGTACATGTTCTAGATCAGTCATTCCTAACCTTAACTACGCAAGAGACCGTCTAAGAAACTGTCCTCCGATGCATAGTCGGAACACTTCAGGTGTTGTTTTTTTGGTACATGTCTAAAGGAATTTATCGACTTATCTAGCTTTTTGTTAGATAGTTCTGGGGTCCACTTGACATGTTTCCAGAGACACTAGTGGGTTAAGGAAAAACTCTACATGGCTTTTCCTTATCATTCGAACAGATTTGTACACAATAACCTCCCAAGAGCATGCGCCACAGGGAAAGTGGTTTTGTCCCAAGCCCGGGAACCACTTGTTACTTTCACACCACATTTCTAGCGATACAATTCCGATTGAAATACGATTTGTCTGATCTCCAACAAAGACACGTAAGTGATGTATCTCAGGTTTAACAATTCGTATATATAACACATCCATACTAGTGTTTTAAATACGACAGTGTTTCTGTCTCTGTGTTGCCTCTTTTCGACCAAATCGCTAAAGCGACTTTGTTGAAATTTGGCGTGTAGATACTTGGGTCTCGGAAAATGACAGAATGTTTTGGAAGACGTACGATTCCTGTACCATAAACGTATTTTGGCGCAGCGGAGTTGCGGGCGTTATATTTTTACAACTCGGTTAAACTCGGTTGATATTAATGATGATGTCATTACAATGTAGCCTTTGTTATTGCATATTATAACCAGAGGGGTGAGCACGAGTTTCTGTACTGACAGCTTAGTATTCACGTTTATGCCGGGATTGTTGCTACTCAGGTGCTAAAATGGCATGTCATCAAAATAAGAGGTTATTTTAATGCCACAAAGAGAAAAAATAAATTACGTACCTATAATGATGTTTAAACGAGTCAATATTTCGAAAATGCTGACCTCTTTTCGGAGGAGCTTATAAATTACTCATGCATTATATTTTCAAAATCAATATCATTTATGAAACAGTTTAGCCAATAAGTTAATAAAGACAAAGGTTTTCTATCTGGAATTTTTAGAAAAATATCACGATTCACGATTAATTTTCTCTGCGTTATTCCATAAAGCTAATGGAAAATTTCACCGACTCCCACACGCGCGAGGTTGCGCGGCTCCAGGGGAATTTATACACAAGATAAATGTAATGTAAGTCTAGGTTTTGTTTGAAATTTCTTCGTACAGATAAATTACGTGAAAAGCCTCATTCATTCGGTCCGCCACATACGAAAATTTAAGCTTTATTTATACGAAAGGATCTTGGATGTTTATATTAGATCTGCTTTTCAGCAACAGCTGCAAGCATAAGCAATAACTTAACAG
This sequence comes from Cyclargus thomasi, assembly GCA_026546445.1. Lineage (NCBI taxonomy): Eukaryota > Metazoa > Arthropoda > Insecta > Lepidoptera > Lycaenidae > Cyclargus > Cyclargus thomasi. Next base: position 593,913 of record JAOTAV010000005.1, on the reverse strand, counting down.
TTAAACATAAAAGTTAACATAAAAGTTTCTTTGAACTCACAAAGCTTAGGTAATAGGTAACAGAGTTTTTAAGTTTGCGACATCAGACAAATGTTAGACCAAATAGATATAAAACTCAGGATAGCGTCAAAAATTCCTTACAACTAAACGAGTCATGTCTGCCTTATAGATTCAAAAGAAATATTAAAAACCCTCATTGCGATACATAGTTGTTAAATAGTAACGTGTGACCTCTTTTTGTCGTTTGTGGGTTGGCTCATTTTGCCGATGACCGACTTTCTGTCCCTGTGATGTACAAAAACTGACTGTGGCTGTTTACTGGGACGAGTTGCTACTTGCTATACTCGAATCATTCTGTAGCCTGCAACAACGAAAACAATACATATAGTACATTCTACCACTTCCAGTTACCTAGCACTACTACCACTTACTTAACTTTACTTAACTTTGGCGTTAAAGCTAAAAATATCAATATTATTTGTCACGATAATGGTGGAGAACATCGTGTATAATATTTAAGTAGTTTATGTATATTAGTAAAATTGTAATGGTGTTACAAATCGGGGCAGTACTCAACAGTGTTTGTTACGGGAAACATGAAATGTACGAAGTGAGACTTAAGTCAACAGTAGTATATTTACTACGTTTGATAAAAATATCCGGTGATACACGTGTTACTTCTAGTCGAAACTTATCATTACTTTATGTTTTCACTCGTAGATAAGAAGCGGTTTCGTCCCACGCGTACAATGCCAATAGTAATTGTCTGAGATCGATTTTCACTTGCTCTTGCTCAACTTGTTTTTAGGCGCCAGACGCTTGTACAATTTATCAGATGGAGCACTATGAAAAGTGAATTTGATTTATTTAAGTACAGAATCGAAATTGATTGTAGGCGTATTTTGATAAGAGTACAGTTTATGTTGTGCTTTATAGAAATGTTCTTATTTAAATGTGCAAAGGACAAACCTTATTGATCAAAATAAATGTTTTGCTTATCGAACGTTAAATACTTTTCATAAGATTCGGTACGGTTTATATCTTTCTTCTTCAAGTTGATGTTGATACATATATTTTTTGTCTGTTGAAAGAGAGTTACTTTTCACACATGAGACAGTTTACATTATGCTGTTTTAATTAGTAGGACAGTGTTCACTTATCACTACTTAGCTTTTTTCTGTATCGCCCTTTATATGACCCAAATGACATCCATGTAAAATACTAAAAAAAAAGACTTTTGCTATTCTAAATTCATATTAAAACCAATCACCCTTCTTGTCAACACGGATCTTGGGGGGAAAAATACCTTACTTAAATTAATTTGTGAAGTCACAAATGTTTTATTGTTTTAATACGTCTTGATATTACATAAAGCCATTCTAGCAGACCGTTCATTTTTCAATGCCACCACATATATGGTAAAAAATAGAAATCCTTGTTACTCATAATTTGAGCAATATCGGAATTATATTATGCTAATGAGTTTCGATTAAATTATGGTCTTTTTATTCATATTTAACTAAAGTCTAAAAAGAATACGGTTAAAACGTAAGGTGCTCGTAGTTTTCCGTATGTATTGTAGCAGTTGATATTACGTCACAGCTCATAGTTCATACATAGGGTTGATGACGGTGCGTTTATGCGAACGGGTGGGCACTTTGATAAGCACGTCTTAGGCATTTCTGGGACATGGGAGATAATAAGCAACTGTTGGAGATCCATACTTCCATACTAATATAATGCGAATGTATGTCTGTCTGTCTGTTACCTCTTCATGCTCAAAACGCTGAACAGATTTGGCTGAAATTTGGTATGGAGATACTTTGAGTCCCGGGGAAGGACATAGGATACTTTTTATTCCGGAAAAATGTATGTTTCCCGCGCGATAAACACATTTTGGTTGCGAGCATCATCTAGTTTATTTTAAATATTTGTTGTCATTATATCCATCTCTTTTCTCTACTTTCAGGTAGAGTCATAACAGGTTGTGTGCTTCGGGCACAGTGATTGTCAATCAAATGATTTTATTTTCATAAAGGCTGTATTTTTACGCGTGTTTTCTAGCATGTGCCAGCCCTGGTCATACGGGCGATAAATGTCCAAGGGCGTCTAATTTAATCTATTTGGGCCAAGTTCAATGCGTAGATAATCCCAAATCCCTTTTGCAATAAACTAGTGATTCACTTAAACAGTATTTACTCGTATTGTAAATCTGTCTGTCTGTGTGTCACATCTTTACGTTTATTTACCCATTATTTTATTATTTTAAATTGAATGAAGGGAAGTTTTATGCCGACAACTGTCCTATTTGAGTTAATTTAGTAAACCACCCGATTGCAAAGCTAATGTGTTTATTTGTGCAAATTAATATCATGCATAGTCTTCGGTATAATAAGGGTATTTAAACTTTTAGGAGCGGGTATTGATTTTGGCTGCAAAGTAAATATAAGTAACGCTGAAGTTTGTTTATAATGTTGGCGAGATATAGCAAAAAGTATGACAGACATGTGCTAATCAGGCAGGTAGATATGTTGACGATGGTATCATTATAATGTTCATTGAACGACTAACAAGACGTGATATATTCGGCTCACTAATAATGTCTTATTTAATGTGTATAAATTAAGAAATTAAAAATAACTATTATATTTCACTTACTTCAAATTAAGTTCGAACTTTAATAATTTAAACTTATTCATTTATTGTTCTCATGTAAGTTGATAAGTGTATCTTTTATGAGAATAAATTCTTTAAACCTTAATTTTTCTGAGGTAGCTAAAATAATAATAACATCAATGGACGCTTCCACCACATCAGTCTGGTCCCGTGGTAAGTCCCCGAGGGACTTGTTTCACGGGTACCACACAACGAAAACATATTTAACACTTTTATACTATACACATATTTAAGATTTTTATTAAAAGTAACACATATTTAATACACACCCAAGACCCAGGAACATTGAAAAACTTTTGCTCCGAAAATTAAACTAGACCCATTTGATTGGGAGCTACATTGCAATAGACATAAACACTGATACACAAGCAGGCACGTCAAACTAATCAATGTAACATACCTTTGTTTTCATCAGAGGTTAAAACAGATGTGCTTGAACCTCTTTAAGGCCAACTCTATCTAGTTCAGTTTCTCGCAATTTGGTTAAGTGATGACTCCTATTAAACTAAATAATTTAGGCCACTTTTACGTTATGTAAGCTATGTAACATTTAAGTTGCTTCGAAACTAATCAATCATCAACACTGTTATTGATTTCAATAACATGTCTGATGATTTCTCGTCTAAGCCGCGAGCGATCGATATTGTTGCATATTGATAGAATAACTGGTTTAGAAGAATCAAGATTACTTATCATAATTTTATAAACAATAAAATCTAGTTTTTTCATTTCTTGGAACTAGATCTTGGAGATAGAATCTATAAAAACACACTATTTCAATTTTTCAAATTTATTCAAAAAAAAAAAATTCATAAAAAAGTATAACGAGTTTTTTTTGTTTCAGAAATAAAGCGATCGCCGACTACTTGGGCAGCAATGGGTACAACGACGCGCTGGAGGCATTCAAAAAGGAAGCGGAAATGACCGGCGAAATGGACCGCAAGTTTGGCGGCCTCCTCGAAAAGAAGTGGACGTCCGTCATCAGGCTGCAAAAGAAGGTGACTTATTACGTCTAACTGTTGCTTTATAACAGGGTTCATCAACCTTTCTTGGCTCAACTGGGGGTCGTTGACACGCCAAAATCTTAGTAATTTCTATCTTTCTTCATTAATTTCTATCACTGAGTCAAAGTCCAAGTCCTGAGCCAAAATTGTGCAAGTCCTTCATAACGAACTAGCTTTTGCCTGCGGCTTAGCTTGCGTAGAATTCACAAACAAATATACTTGTAAGCCTCTTGTGGGAACATGATGTATTTCCAGGACCAAAAGTACCCTGTTACTCTCCTACCCTTTCAACTAACTCTATGCGAATTTTTTTTTTGCCTCATTACCCAGTGGTTACACGATCAGTTAGGCATCAGTTAAGTTTCAGTCAGACTACCGCCAACTAATGGAATCCGGAACTGATGAAACACGTTTTCTACTAAACTATCAGTTTCTCGTCATTCTTACCACACTAATGGAACTGATGCCAAACTGATTGTCTCACTGCCTTAGGGTGTGAAGAAAGGGCAAACAAACTTTTTTGTGATATTGGTACAAGTATTGCAGTTTTTTACTTCATTAAGTTTAGATTGAACACCACCGCCACGATAACTGTAAATTTTTCTGCGATAAAAAAATGGCCCATGTCCCCTCGTATATTATACCGTGCCTATCAAATTCTGTGATTACGGAACTTTTTAATGCAAACAAGCGTTGTCAACACTGTCCTTATAAAATGCACCTAACATGTGCTCTATCATTAGGTATAGAGGAAGATAATAAATACTATAAAGTTTAACAAAAACTATTTCAACTGGAATAGTTCGTTTAGAATGTAGTGACACCCAATACCTCCCCGGCTCGGTCGATCGATACCAACTGCGACATTTGTAGGTCAGACTCGAGCCGAGATTTTTTGCCAGCTGTTACGGCTCTTTTAGAATAATCTGTGATAAATTCATAGCCTGATACGACCAGAGAATATGATGAATCAAATATTATATTTTTTAATATTTCCAAATCGACACAAGCGATATTATACATAGCGAGATTATCATGGCAGAGATCAATTTAGGACCTCATGATATAATGAACCTAAGTTAAACTCTACTATTTTTACTTGCTTGACATTGTTGTAGCGCTTATGTCTGGTTTACACGTATTAAGTAGATAAGTTGGTAACTTAATTTTAAGTGACTTAAAATGCCATTTGCTACTAAATTTTGTGCTTACATGCATTTAATAACTTAAAATTTAGTTACCTACTTATCTACTTAATACGTGTAAACAAGACATTAGAGCAAAATTAAACGCAAATGAACAAAAGACATTCTGTTACAATTTTCGCCGGTCGCGATCGCATTTGACGTGGATCGTAGTCACACTGCGCCCCGCAATTTTGCCTAGTGATCGTAAAATTTCGCGCTGCCTATACGAATAGATAATTTATCTCAGTTATCTTTAATTGGCATTTGCAAGGGTATTAATTTTGTTATAAACAAATACAGTAAGCTTCATTATGAAAGCAATTAGCTTTTTCCTTTACTAGAGTTTGATTGATAGTTATGCCTACCTAATAGGCATTTATGTAATTAAAACACAGTTCATTATCTCGTGTTCGTTATTTTAATGCTCCCAAGTAGCCTAAGCACCAAAGTATTCGTAACGTAAAACCTTACTGTGAATTTAAATGTTCTCGTTGTTTTAAATTTAGATCTTTGTACCCCTTTTTACGAAAGACGCAATGTAAAAGCATGAAAGTTCTCCCAGGTATAGTTGATATGGAGGAGAAGCGTGGAATACCAATATTATTTTAAAATATCCTCTAATCTTGCATATTTTTAACAAATAAAATGCTACGATCACTACAATATTTTGACATGACACGATAATCATACACGAAACTCTTTTGTTTATGGTTGAAGTTGATTTTTTTTAAATAAATTCAAAGGCCTGGTATCAATACCTTATATTTTTCCGCGATAAAAAGTATCCTATACCCTTCTCCGGGAATCAAAGTATCTCCGTACTAAATTTCTGCAAAATCGGTACAGCCGTTTAGGCATGAAGAGGAGAAGAGGTTATATACTGACAGACAGGAACTCTTTCACAAGAACTAATAATTAAATCTTCCATGAAATGTATCAAACAATATTTTTGTAAGTTTTGGATCAGATTCGAACACGGAATCGCGTTCTTCCATTTTAACCCCCTTATGAGGCTAATTTTTAAAAATCTCTTCTTATTATTCACCTTCGTAATACGAAAAACAATCCCTCCAAATTTCATGTTTCTACCGTCAGTAGTTTAGGCTGTACATGATTAATGCATATAGTTCCGGACAAAGGATTTTATATAATAATATAGATTATACCAATATTGTTTCCGGAATAATATAAGAAACAAAAACTGATTCAATCATTATTTCCATATCATGCAAACCACCACCTCTAAAGTGTCCTGTTACCAAACAAGATGAAGAACATTAATATGTAAACATAGCATAAAACCCTTTCCCAGGCTTAAGAAATAATATTTTAAGTTACATGTTTTAATTGTAACTTGCAAGTAAACATTACTGATATTAAACTAGGGCATCGAGACCGGGTTTTGGGGATCGCAAAAAACCTGGGTTTGAAAGATGGAAATTAATTTATTTCTTGTTTTCATCTGATTGATTTATAAATTGAGCATTAAATAGTGATTGTTAAAATTGTGATAAATATTTTGAGCAAACAATGAAAAATGTGATTAAAGAAGCCTTTTTAATTTTCTCATTCTTTTACACTAAGTACTCAAATTGAAGAAAAACGATATATAACGAAGAAGCTCGGAAAACCCGGGTAACCGGGTTTTATTTAGCAAAAACCCGAAAACCCGGGTTTTGAAAATTGGGTCCGGGTTTCGATGCCCTATATTAAACTAGTAATTTTGTCTAATTTGTATGCGCTAGGTAAACTTTAGGTAATCGGTTTTGTACAGTAGAAATTTCGACATAGCAATCATGCACGTGCCAAATGTTGTAAACTCTATAAAAGTGTACGAAGGAATTCCTCGTCCAAGTGGTCTGTTGCAATAGGCTCTGTAAAAATACTGTTGTTACCTTCAACTATGATATGGCCAATATGCCAAGACATGGAGCCCAGAATTTATGTTTAGGGCAGAGAAGTTATAGTGGTTATTTTGATTAGCTTAGGGCTCCCACACAAAACTGCAAATTCGAATCGTATTGCAAATGAAAAAGTGCATATTTTCCCATATTTTCTTTATAAATCTTGCAATTTTGCGATTTCATTATGGAGCTTGTCTATCCAGATATAGGTACATCAAATCCACATTATTTTAATTTCAAACTATTTTTCCGGTCCTAAAGCGTACATTTACGCAAAAATGGAAATTTTTGTTAGTTACTCGGTTCTTCCACTTATGTCTTTAAATATCAGCGGTAAAACTCAATAAAAAATCGATCAAGTGCGAGTTGTACTTGCGCACGATGGGTTCCGTACTTACTTACTAAAATACATGGATAAACGTAAAAATTTATAAAACAAAGTCATAAAATAATAATGAGTTGGTGGGAATCAAACCATGGCCTCTTCGAACTGAAGTAAGCACCATACTTACTCCGCCACGCCACTGATGACGAACGTCGAATTTATCGTTAGTATTATGCATGTTATTATGGAACGAAAACACAGAAAACATATTTGTTGTATTAGAACCACCTTTAAATATTTAATTTATTTTGTTTTTAGTATTTGTTGTTATAGCGGCAACAGAAATACATATTCTTTGAAAATTTCAACTTTCTAGCTATTACCGTTTTTGAGATACAGCCTGGAGACGGACGGACAGACATCAAATCTTAGTAATAGTGTCCCGTTTTTACCCTTTGGGTGCGGAACCCTAATAAAATGACAATTTGCTGTTTTGTGTGGGATAGCTATACAATCATTTTCCTTTACAAAATAATAATTATCATGATTTAAAAGAGAAAATCATGATAATTATTGTTTACACAGGCGTAAAGAGAGAGTTTTACATTTAAAATTTAAAAAAACATAAGTTGTATAATTTCGCTACGAAATCATGACTGTTGGGCTACTATAAAGTCTACTGCAAAACAATATTCACTTAAATATTAACTTGGTCAGCTAAGGGCCTGTTTCACCGCTTACTGTTCAAGTTTTTCTTAGGCTAACCACAACATTTCGACAGATTCTCCATACAAAATCTGTCAAATAAATTTGTATCTGTCATGTAAATAGACTATCTGTAAACGGGGAAACAGGTCACAAATCTTATGTTTATTTACTAACAGAAGCTATACATATAACATTTTACCGAATAAGCGAGTAGTAATTAAACAAGGTAGTGACACCAAAAGACCGCCAGATGTTCAGGGATTAACTTATGGGGCTTCCTACACGTTATGTCCGAAACGTACTATCGCGTTAAAACGTCCATAATATGCGTAACACTCTTATGTTGTGTTAGATATTTCCTTTACTAAGGGCCTGTTTCACCGCTGACTGTTAAAGTTTCTGTCAGGCTATTAACAACGTTTTTGACAGATTCTCTATACAACATCTGTCAAATAAACCTGTAGATAGACTATCTGTAAGCGGTGAAACAGGCCCTAAATATCTTGCATTTTGCCTAGTGGTAATGGTATGATATAAATGCATATTCTATTGATTGACTTATTTATATGATCAAATACTAAACTTATTTATATGATAAAAATACTAAATTTACAGACACGACATTTTTACTGTTTTTTTTTTATTATATGTATAGACTATAGATTAGATTATATTAACTCTTAAGTGTGAAAATTGCTTTGTGGCTTGGCTCTTATAGACAGACAAAAACATGTCATAATTGCGTATTGTCTAAAATTTAGCTTTTTATTATTAGTAATCAGTTGTGATTGTGTAATATTCCAGGTGATGGAATTGGAGTCGAAGCTGTCGGAGGCACAGAAGGAGTTCATCGAAGGCGCTCCCACGCGCGCCAAGAGGACGCCCACCGAGTGGATTCCACGGCCTCCCGAGAAGTTCTTGCTTACCGGACATCGAGCTACTATTACCAAGGTCAGTTTAATAGCAAACAGTCTCTTAAATCTTTTGTAAAGCGTTTTGTTTACCGCTTCTTTTTATGGCGGCTCCAGATTAGCCGTGCCGTGAAGCATTTTTAACAAGCGTGAACGAGAATTTGGACACTGGTCGGTTCAAAAGGCACAACTCGCGCCGTTAATTAACGCCACTAATGAAGAGCTACCGATATTCGACGATCACAATGTACGTCGAATAATAAAACGGAACTTACATGGACGTCGAGTATTGGTTAACTTCATATTATCGAACGCTCACGTCAAGTGGATCGCCTGTTGCCTAGTTAACAGACCTTTGGGTTACGGATGCAGGTTTGATCCCTAGTGGACCAATGAGTTATGAGACATTTCAAATTCTCAAATACATAATACGGTTGCTTTTGGTAAAGAAAAAAAAAATGTTTAGAAATCCAGACATGTCTAGTTCAGAATTGAATTGAGCTATTCTATTCTCTGGACTAAGCCACTTGTGTTGCGAGAGAGACAGACATTGGAAGAATGATCACTTCGCTTTGTAAATTACTGTATACATCTACCACTAATGGACAAAGACCTGAGTTTATATCAGGTGAATATAATAAAGATTCTGCAAATAAATGTTAACAACAATCTCTGTTACCGGTCGTAGCGCCTTATTGATTCCAATTTTTAGCCTTGAGTCTAAATCTTACATAAGGTTAGGTAAGAGGCTAATCTCCAAATCTAATCTAAGCCTTACTTTTTTGTTCTGGCTTGAAAACTGATGACCCAATGTGGCAAATCTTGTTTTTTAGTATAAATAAAAAAATTACAAAGGAATTGCTCTACAATTTTTTTCAGTACATTTTGTTAAAAATCGAATAGTTATGATGAAGTAGTTATTACAAAATCAATTTAATTTTTTGTGAAATAACCGTTTTGCAAAAATTAGTAGTTATTTGCAAGAAAAATGACGAAATCAATAGTTCTTAGCAATATTGCTAAGTGACCTATTCAGAGGGGCTGGTCTATCCTATGATTATTTGGTCTTTCAAAAGAAAACATTTATCTAATAAGTTACGTCGTGTGTTTCAGGTAATATTTCACCCAGTTTTCAGTTTGTTGGTATCCTCTAGCGAGGATGCTACAATCAAAGTGTGGGACTTTGAGGGTGGCGAGTACGAACGAACCCTGAAGGGACATACTGACTCCGTTCAGGATATAGCCTTCGATCATCATGGAAAATTACTTGGTGAGTTTACTTCTTTAATGCCAAATATAAGGTTAGGGGAGGTTGGTGAATCTTTACCCGCGTGTATCCGATTTAATTTACCATTAACCGTGATAGATAAGCACAAAGGGGCAGAAATTTAAACATATTCTGGTGTTATGGATGACTGGACGGATGCATAATTTTATACTGGACGGATGCATATTTTAACAAAGGTAAAACAAGAATGACTGATTTGTTCAGGGTAGTGTCAAGAATATTAATTATCAATAAGAAAATATACCTTGTTATAGTTGTGAACTGTCGTCTGAGTTTGATATAACCCGTCTAAATACGTAGGTTCGTTGTCTGCGAGTCAACTTCTCTGATAGCATCCTAATTCCCAATTACATCAATTCCAGTATCCTGCAGCGCGGACATGTCGATCAAGCTGTGGGACTTCTCTCAGACATACGAGTGCATCAAGACGATGCAGGGTCACGACCACAACGTGTCGTCCGTGGCGTTCTCGCCCAGCGGCGATATCGTCTACTCCGCCAGTCGCGACAAGACCATTAAGGCGTGGGAGGTGGCTACCGGGTGAGTTGGCACTTGGAAGAGGAGCCTTTTACCTCAGAACTGCCTAAAAGACTATGTAAGCGACATCTTTATAAGGTTACCAGCAGGCTATACGAAATAATAGAAAAACGAACAAATTTTTGAAACAGCAGTTTCGTAACTCATAACGCGAGACCCATTAACTTGCATATCAAAATTAGCTCACAAACTAGGACATAGAGAATAGACAATATCAGTAAACCTCAAATACTTGTTGAGGTATTAATATGATTGTTTCATATATTCAGGTACTGTGTGAAGACGTACAAGGGTCACCGCGAGTGGGTGCGCATGGTGCGGGTGTCGGCGGACGGCGCGCTGCTCGCCTCCTGCTCCAATGACCAGACAGTGCGCATATGGAACGCCGACACTAACGAGTGCAAAGTGCGTATATAATATTGTGTACATTCAGATACTGCGTGGAGACGAACAAGGTTCACCGCATGTTGTGCAAGGTAACCCTATCGTCCTGCTGTATCCTATTTATGTAATGAATGCGAAAGTTTATTTGTACTATCAAGGAGGTTGAAACAGAGCCAGATTTCGGAGCTAAGTAATTGCGTAATGTCAAACCCAGCCGTCAGATCACGACTTGCATGAAGTTTACATATTCCGGCAAAGAATGTAGGTACGTCAACTGGCTCTGTTTCAATTCCCCCATGTTGCTCGAGATTAGAAAATATCTGATTGGTTCGGTGCCGCCGAAGTGGAGAAAAAGTTGTCAATGTTCCGCATGAATGTATTATCCGGACCGTAATGCGAGTCATTCGAGAACCTGACACAGAGATATTGATATTATTATCTTCGTCATAATTTCAGATGGAGTTGCGCGAGCACGAGCACGTGGTGGAGTGCGTGTCGTGGGCGCCGGACGCCGCCGCCGCTGCCGTCAACGAGGCCGCCGGCGGGGACAACCGCCGCGCCGCACACGTCGGACCCTTCCTCGCTAGCGGCTCACGGGATAAGTCCGTTAAGGTATAACAGTTAGCCCTAATCTCACCACTTCCTGATAAGTTTTAGATAGGCACACCGCAACTTATTTGACACGTGCTCCATACTTCATCTGTCAAATAAGTTGTGGATGACATTTACGGAAATTTTTTATTAGGAAGTTGGAAAAAAGGCCCGTCATCTTATACATGTCACAGGTTTCAAGACCTTAAATACCATATTTTACAAGTCTCTGAAATACAAACAGCATTTAAAATCCATAGCTTTCAAGTATTTACAGACCTAAAATACCATATTTTACAAGTATCTGAAATACAAACAGCATTTTAAATCGACATCACAATGGGTGCTTTCTTTGGGATATGGGGCATTTCACGTCAAGCGGGCAGCAAAAAAAATGACAGCTTCTGGATTTCGTTCATAATTTGGTTAATTGGACATCTATATGATCTCGACTAATCACCAATCAAATCGATTTAACTGTAACAAAAAAGTGATTATCTCAGAATATATTTGTTTTTTTTTAAATGGGCTAAAGTTGGATAAAAAAATATTCTCATTTATTAATCCGGAAGTTAAACTTAAATTTGAATAACTGCATAAAAATTCTTGAAAAAATTAATCCGCCAAATTTATCAATACTTTCAAGTTGTATAAATTGAAAACTATAACAAAAATATTAGAAATAACTTATTTATTTAACCATTTATTTCGGGCATATTTACCTATATTATAAATACCTTACAGACTAACATACATAATATATTTATACTAAAACTAACTCTAACACTAAACACGTATTGACTGCAACGTGGGCGCGGTGTTCGGAAGTCGTCCTCGGAATCTTCTGAAGACGACTCCACTCGGCCAGAACTCCTCCTTCTCGAAGGTCGTCAGATGATGCGACGGGATCCTCACCACAAAGGAGCTAAAGTTCACTTTAAAGCGGGACTCCAAGCGCTCGACCCTCAAGTGGGTTTTGCTTCTGATGTAGTCCACGATCTGCTCGACCGTAGTGGACCAATGCAGCCTAAATACATACAGCGGCGTCGCAGGTGTCTCACACCACAACAGCTGCTCCGGTCCCTCGGGTGCGGTTCCGCGGTGGTTGCGAACGAGGGGTTTCTTCTTCTTCCTCTCGACTTTTATGAACCCGTCATTATCGCACTTTCAGTCCTTTTTAGAGGGAGG
>JAOTAV010000005.1:541330-565335 GCA_026546445.1 Cyclargus thomasi | reverse complement strand
TCAGCCAAATCTGTTCTGCCGTTCTTGAGTTATAAGTGGTGTAACTAACACGACTTTCTTTTATATATATAGATTGGAATTAAATACAGTGTAGTTAGAGTTACCTAAATGTATTGACACTTCGGTTTTACACAGTAAGTTACAGTTTAAGCCATAACATTTCCCCCTAATTAATGTAAGAGCAGTAAGAAAACAAAATGTCAGTTATAGCTTTTATATAAGAAGTGTTTTATCACAATTAGGGGAAAATGTTAAGACCAATATGTAACTCGAAGCACATTCAAAGAACGTAATAATGTTTATACCATTGATTGAGGTTTGTTTTTTTTTCATACTATCTTTTGCCCGTCGCTTCGCTCACGTGGAATTTCGTATGAAGTCAAATATTGTTGTCAGCTTTTTAAAGACGTTTATCTAAGACCATAAGCAGCAGATTGTGTTACTCTTCATCCTATCAACTAGATTTGTGCCAAAAATTAGGTCGATCGATTGCTTCGATGTAGCGTGAAGGAAGGAGAAAAAAAATACTTTCCTATTTTATTTTATTAGTGTTGGGATGCAAAGAAAGAAGAGAGGTAATAGTTTAGAGTTGTATTATCAAACATTATGAAAACTCTGAAACATTATTATTAGTCCTAATATTTACACTGAGTCCTTGTAGAGACAGTATACTCTTAATGCCAGTATTCAATATTCAATTGACTAATGAAAATGATAACGCGCCTGATAAAAATTTGTATGTTCGTTAACATTTCGGCCTACTTATTGTGTTCGTATTTACGTCTATTGCACGGTACACCTGTTCAAATCTACGTATTATGTTAATTTCTTTAAACGCACATTGACTTTTCATCGAAGCAAGATTTTAGCAATATCAACTATTTAGAAGTTCGATTGGGATATTTTATGATCCCAAGTACATTATACGGACGCCCATTGGAAATGGGAAAGCCATGCTTCGGCACGAATGGGCCGATGCGATCGGAGAAATACCACAGCGGCACAGAAAACCGGCGTGAGTTTACCGGAGGCCGAACTCCCTACCCCTCATTTGCCGTTTCCTATACCTTCTATAAAAGGCAGGGAATGCACTTGCGACGCTTCAGATGTTGCAAAAGTCCATGGGTGACGGCAGTTGCTTTCTATCAGGCGATAGGTCTGCCCGGTTGCCAGCTAATAAAAAAAACGGTTGCCAGGAGACGCTTGCATTTCGCTCTTATTACAATAACAGTAACACTTAAAATTGTACGACCGTTCATGTCCTACTGGCATGATCGCCGGCCACAGTATGTTTCCATGACCTTATTAATTCGGAGGCCGACAGGAGCCCATTGTGTGGGGCTGATCGTTTTTAATCAGCACCTTATGTTGGACTGGTTTCCGTGTTTTCAGCGCTTCAGCGCTTCCGTATTTTTCAGCCTTCGAATTACTACACGTGATTTCGTATTAGTAATAACACTGAAACATGGACGCCAATATGCAATACCATGTTAATCCCGCAAGTCAGACATTTTGAGAAAAACTATGCTAAAGTTTAGATAATCTATGTCAGATCGAGAGATCTCACATTTTTTTCAAATGATATTTCGTTAAACGAAATATTTAATAGCATTTAACCCTTTTTTTTTTAAACGCTCTTTATTAAGATGAGATTCCAGCTAGGTGCATATCGATACCTTACTGCCTCAACCTCGTATCTTAAAAATGGCTACACTTGCGGAGACAAAAAAAAACTGATTATATTTTTTTTCTTAGTAATTGTACAAAACTAGATATGAGGTTATTTGGTAGGTAACAAATTACTTGTTAAATTTAACCACGCATTTGTTGTAATATTACATTTTGTAATAGCTCAAAGACGAAGTAGGTAGCATTTTTACAAATATTCTGTAGTAATTTTTAACAGTGTAGAGACAATTGGTTGCTGCTTTAGCGTGAGTAAAAGACTAACAAACAAACAACTTTGTCCATTTGTAATATTATGATAATGCCATCTTTTCCATTACTACAGAGAACAGGGAGATTGATATTTAATCCAAGTTTAGCGGGCGTTGGTGAATTTTCCGGTTAATCGATTCGTTAATCAGTGGGTACCTAATCGGTTGTACCGTGGGCTCCATTTGAGCGTTGAGCTGTCAAACTTTGTGGTACTCTTCAGTGCACTTCCGATAATTTACGTCGCAACGTGAGAAACTCACACTGCAGTTGATGTTTTTTTTTTAATTTAATATTTTCTTTTATTTAAGGCCATGCTTATTTTGTTTGTGGACAATTGTAATCGTAAATAAAGAAACGTCCTAAAATAAAGCCATGCTCTAGTTAAGGGGTATTTGTTTATGTTAAGTAAATAACATATAGTTAAAATGCTTTGCCATTGTTTGATCTAAATTACTTCTTTTTTGACAGAGGGTTAATGAACCCTAACGCCAATCTTGAGCGAAAAAACAGTAGAAGTTAAATACCTACGTCATTTGGTCTACGTCAATTAAATTTTAATTTTTATCAATGAGGGTTTTCGATATCTCATTTGAGCCGTAGGGTCTTTCGAGTCGGTTAATGCACGTTAATGTATCGAATACTCAAAATTTCATGCCAAATATGATTGCCATATTTTGACATAGATGTAATATTTCCATTTGACACTTTAATTGACACAAGATACCCTATGGCTACATAGCTCCACCTAGTGACAAGTTAAATAATGAAAACTCTGATGGGGGGCAAGCGAGCAGATGGATTACCTGATGGGAAGCAAATGCCGTCTCCCATGGACACTCACGACATCCGAGGAGTCGCAAGTGCCTTGCCGGCCTTTATAAGGGAATAGAGAATGGGAATAGGGATAGGGGATTAGGGAAATTTGGCCACCGGTAAACTCACTCACTGAACGAAACATAGCACAACGCCGTTTCACGCCAGTTTTCTGTGTTTTTTGCATATACTGATTTTTTTGGGTTTAATATAACTCGATCAAATTACGTAGATACGTCTTCTGTCTTCAAATCAACTTCTCTGACATGATCATTCTTCAATCTTTAAACTTATGAACTACAAATGGCTTTAATTTGAGCAAGGTTTTCCACAATACATATTTACGCAAAAGTTTTTTTGTGTTATAACTGCTTTTAAATAAGTTGGTATACAGCATGTTAAATATCCATTGACATTGATATTGTTATTGTCTTGACTTTGTTATTAATGTACCGGGGTTTTAATGTAAATTAGATGCACCGAAATTTTAACTTATTTATCAAGGTCATAATCGAATTATACCATTAAATAGGTAGTTCTGTGCTTGCATATTTTTAATTTAAGTTATCATTAGCGTTTTTTATGTCACATGTATTGTAAAGTATAGATCTAAAATTAAGAATGTTACAAATATATAACCTCTTATGACTTTTCTTGTCCGTTCAAAAGTTTTGGGTAGATTTTTACAAAACTTTCAGTCTTTTGCATCACTATCTGATATGTGTCGGATAGGCTTTCCGCAACTTATTTGTACTTCATCTGTCAAATAAGTCGTAGATAGCTTATACGGCACTTAACTAGAAGTGGTGCAACAACAACAACCTTATAATAGGATCAAACGGAAACACCTTAGAAGCGTTTTTATGTCAGTACATATAAAATCATTCTTTTAAATATCTTTATTTAATTAAAGGGATTTACGTACAAAAAATGACGATGTCAATCCCATCGTTCCTTATACAAAATATGACACAAATTATAACTCTAAATTAAAATTAGAACAATAAAGCATTTTAGCAGATTCTGAAAAGGCATCAGCTAAAATGCTTTGAAACACACCAATATTACACATAAATAATTTAAATTTAACATTCAGCTGTTCCCTTATGACTGCGTTACGGGAACACTCACTCGAACGATGGTAGATGTCATCACGCACGCCACATTGCACACAGTTGGGTGACTCGACTTCTTTCATAAGAAAACAAAAACTATTACAAGGGATGTGCCCGCAATATAAAATCATATTTTCAATTCTATTTTATTTATCAATCATAAGTTTTTATTTTATGATTAGGTTAGTATAAATATGCGTTTGTTTATTGAGATTCAATATGAGTCAAGTAGCCTATTCCTAAAGTATTATCTCGTTTGTTACACCCTGTATAATATCAGTAATTGGTCAGTAACGCTGGCGAATTACGCTCGTCGGTTGTTGATCCCTCTGTTTGTAGTGGTACGGTTTTTATGAGGTATAATGTGGTTAAGCCGTGACTCAGCGATCGAACGACGTTGTCTTGTTAATGCGACTCTGTATAACAAATTATCTTTGTATTTTTGTGGGGCTTTTTGAAGATATTTTACTTATTTATCTAATAAATAAAATTCTCTCGTGTCACAGTTTTCGTTGCCATACTCCTTAGAAACGGCTTGAACGATTATGATGAAATTTTTTGTGCTTCTCAGGTATCTATGAGAATCGGCCAACTTCTATTTTTCGTCCCCCTAAATGTTAGGGGACATTATTTTTATATGGCAAAACAACGTTTTCCGGGCCAGCTAGCTTAAGTATAAAATACGGCCTACGCGTGTAGAGGGTCATTACTTGTAGATAATTATGTAAAAACTATACAAAAGGATGTTTGTCCGTTGATCACGATAAAACTGATGATAATGAAATAAAGGGTTTGAGCTGATTTAGATCTTATATTATAATTTTATTATTACCCATCATAAACAATGCATCAAAATAGAATCACTGTCAAGATTCATGCATAATACAATGTTAATAACATAACACGATACTTTCAAACACTAGAAATGAAAAAAAAAACAGTAATATTTTATTATATGATAATGTATAATATAATAATATTAAGAAGCGTGATGGATGGTGAATATTTTTACAACTCAAAGTACAACTGTAAGTTTGAAAGTGGTCCTTGGTACTAAACTAAACAAAAGTAAGAGACAAATAAAAGATATGGGCGAAAAGCCCATAGACGACCCTTTTTTATGAATTAAAGAAAACCTCTAGGGTTTTTTTTTACTACCGTGTTTATGTCAGTAGATTTTGTGGGAAAACCGCGGGTTACTTAAAACTATTATAGTTCATTAATATAAAAATTGTCTATTTGTCCCAGTTTCAGAGTACATACCTGGTGGCGAGCTGCTGGCCCTGCTGGACAAGCACGTCAAGCTGCCGGAGGAGCTTGTCAAACTGTTTGTAGCCGAGATCGCTGTTGCTATAGGTATGCCTTGTTTCACGAATCCATGCTTCTATACTAATATGTAAATATGAGATGGAAAAGCTGGTTCTTTTGTCCATTTAGATATAACTAATAGAATTTAGAATAAAAGAAGGACAAACTTCTTTTACTCTCAAAAGAAGCTTTTCCATCACAGTCGACTGGTTGCTTCGTTAGAGATAGCGAAGCGACTAAATTAGTTGAAAGAATGGAGAGTAAACATATACTAATATTATTATGTGGAAAATGTCCCTGTCTGTGGTCTCAACGCGCCCAAATCGCTGATCGGAAATTGAAATTTGATAAAGAGATACTTTGAGTCCCTGGGAAGGGCAAAGTTCCTTTTATCGCGCAAAAATGCCGGGTTCCCGAGCGATAAATGGATTTTTGCGCAACGGAGTTACGGGCGTCATCTAGTTTTTTTATTGATATTTAGTGGGCAAGGGAGCAGACAGGTTATCTGATGGAAATCAACTGCCTTCCGAAGAGTCGCGAGCGCGTTGCCGGAGTTCATGAGGGAATAGGAAATGGGAGTAGGGATAGGGGATTAGGGAAGTTGGGCCACCGGTAGACTCACTCGCTGAACGAAACTAAGAACCACGCCGTTACACGACAGTTTTCTGTAATGCCGTGGTATCACTCCGTTCAAGCCGGCCCTTTCGAGCCGAAGCATGGCTCCCACGGCAATATTGGTTGATCATATTTTTTAATCTCTGCTGATTAAACTGTTTCAGATTTCCTCCACAACGCCGGTATAATATACCGCGACCTCAAGCCGGAGAACATTCTCCTGGACGCCGAGTACCACATCAAGCTCATAGACTTCGGCCTCTCCAAGTGGTTGACTGTCGGCTCTCGGACTACAACCATCTGTGGCACGCTCAAATACATGGGTGAGTCGCTTGGTATTTACACGCACACACACATACACACTATGGTATTTAGGTCTTAATATTATAGGTTATAATTTGCAAATAGGTAGGATATTGTCTTGAAAAAGCTAATATTATGTCTAAAAATAATTTATTGAAGTCAATAATCAATTAACGTCGTTAGTTAAGTGTTTGAAAATAGAATTGAGGTTAGGTTAGGTGCTTCGTCAATTATTATGCATCCGATATGTTATTGCTGTCGGTGAACAGGTGTATTCTTTATCAGATTAGTGATAATTAAAGGAGTCATTATCCGTTTCAGTGTGGGCACTGACTCGTTGCGTATGACTGAGATGTCTCGATGCGCCCGCTGCGCCCGCCCCGCCCCGCCCACACACTAACCCGCGCCCCCCCGCGACTATGTCCGCAGTGCGCAGTATGACTCGCCAGTGACACCGGCACCATGAACGCGCGGACGATAGCGTTCGAAATGTCCATGGAAGGCAGCCAGGTTGACGAGGTCGTCGCCAGCATATTCCACACGGTGCTGTTCCACCGCTCCAGCGGCAAGTTCACATACAACAACGAGGAGAGCTACTCCATACGCACCGTCAGCTACGTCGATGTCGACTGCGACTTCATAGACTTCACTTACGTGTGCTGCGAGTCCCCTGCCCTGGGCCGGAACGTGAAACGAGAGATATCGGACTTCTCCGAGCTCCTACGAGGCTTGGACTCCAACTCGAACCCCCGCGGGACGATCAGTCTCGAGTTCTTCCAGAAGCGCCGGACCCGCTGGCCGTTTCAGCCGGAGTGTGTGCCCTGGGAGGTGTGGACGGTGTGCTGCGAGCTGACCGAGTCCCGGACGGAGCAGGACATGCGCAGCAAGCACGAGAGCGTCGTCGAGATGCTCCAAGACAAGATAGTTTTCATAACCGAGATCATAAACCGCCACGAGTACGTGCCTAAGATGCCGAGCCGGTCTGACGCGGATCTCATCTTCGATACTTCCTACTCGGACATCCAGCCGTATCTCTTCAAGATCCACTACAATCTGTCGGGCGCGCCCCCCACGTCGGTCGGCAACACGGTCCGTAAGCTGATCAGGGACACGCTGTCCTTGTGATGTATGCTGTGTCTATACCGGATGACCGCGCCGTCTATACAGTAAATTGAACCACGTACATACCTCCGCAAACCGGAGTGAACATCGTTAGTGTTCTAGAGAGAATAGAGGTATAGTTTGCTTAGTCCGTCTCTGTTCTCTCTAGAGCATCCGAGTCTTTCCAGTTAGTCTTCTTTAGCGAGTGTAATACGAAAAGTGCAATTATATGTGCGAACAAATGTAAATAGTTATTATATTTCTTATATTGGAGTAGGAATTATATTTTTGCAATATTCTATTTACAATGTACTTATATATAAATATTTTGCACGACGAGGAGTCATCTTATTTTTAATATATTTATTCGGACATTACTATGATTTGTTTTTGTTGTTAACTCGTAATGTGATGTTAATATTATTTCACTTTATGTTGCCTGTATGATTTTTTGTAGATAGTGAGTAGAGTGCTAGGTTGCGAGACGTTATTCGCCACAGCGGTAAAAAAAAACGAGCCGCCACCTTAACAATTCGTAGCTGTCAGTTCAACAGTGACGGATCGTTATGTCACTTTCAAATATATTCTAAAGTGTATGTGTTGCCAGTTCGTGCGGTAGTGGCGAATGAAAATAGTTTTACTTTTAACTCTTTGTGCCCAGTCATAAAGTTATTTAGTTAGCTCGATGTTAATTTTCAATTTTAATTTATATCTAGTATCGACACTAGCTGGTTAATGTGTCCACTTGTGTTATTCATAAAAGTTTTATTTTAATCTTGTGCTTAGATAGTATAAGTTCTATGTAACGCACTAACCATATATGTGTACAGATTTGCACTTAAAATATTATATTATGACGTATTAAATTGTCGAGTTCTGAATTTAATGAATGGATGGATGAGATATCTTTGAAGTAAGTTTTTAACGTAAACGATAAGTTTTTGCTTAACTAATGAGCTGTATCGCAATAATGAAGAGTAGCTACTCGTGTTACTTACAGTTATATTACTGATATTTTAATATTAGTCGAGTGTGTTCACTCGAGGTGTATAGTCTTTTGACTAATTTGTTTTTTATATTAAAACGACGGCTTTGTGATATCGCTGACACTAGGTACTGTATAAATTTCGTCGATAGGAACATAATGTTTAGAGTATTATACGCTAAGTGTACATATAGATGTATATAATTTTCTAAGAATATTCCGAATAGTGAGTGTTTAAAATTGAGAGCTTTATCAAAATATGTTATAGGCCTGTTTCACCGCTCAATGATAAAGTTACTGTTAAACTATCCACAACTTTTTTGACAGCTTTTTCATACAACATCTGTCAAATAAAGTTGTGAATAGACTATCTGTAAGCGGTGAAACAGGCTTTTAGTTTTCTTAATTAGTGATGAGGTTACATATGATATTTATTTTGGATTGCCATGGTCGGTGCGAAATAGTGACCTTAGTTCCCTTCCTACTAGACTCAGTGTTTGAATTCCTAATATATATTTCTGTGACATAGAATGTGTATGGATAGTATTGTATGTAAGCTGTGAGTTTGAATTAATATATAGGGTAGTTTTAAAATTTATCTCGCAACAGATATTTTAATATATGAAGACGCAATCGAATTTTTCAATTTTTATCTCTCTTGTTCACTTGAGATCTTCAAAAGTGGCAGAATTCAACATTTGGTGGCCATTCTCGTATACTGAAGTCTATTGTGGCTATTCTTTGTTAAAAATAATCTACTAAATACGTTTCTTGGAAGTTTATATTGTGACAAAAACTCAGAAAACTTTCTTATGTCTTAAAAATGTAATCATTTAGTTTGTAAAGTGAAGTAAACAGATCTCATAGGAGATTTAGATTGTGTTTAATGATAATGAATGTTAGAAATAATGTTGAAAATATAATTTTTAATTGCTATGAAATTGACATTGATATAAAACAATTTTAACCATTTCAATATTGCAATTCTTTTGTATTCCTATATGGGCTGACTTTACAACTGGGCTGGGCTTAGCATGGCGTCTTTTTACGACAGGATAGACAAATTGGCAGATGCACTAAGGAAATCTGTTGGTTAATCCCAACAATTCCTACGTAAGTCTCGGTCGCCATGCTAGGCCTGCAGTTTACTTATATTGAGAGATAAATACTCTTTGACAATGTTTGTATGGACCCAATACAACTGGTCAGATACTCGACATATTTGTTTGCTGATTGAAAAACCAACCCATAAAAATTTTATTGATTGACGTGAATATTTTGAATCATAAAAATAGTGAAATGTAACATATTTTATTAATATAACTTACAAATTCGTATCTAATATTAATGGGATCATATAACGATATATTCTAATATGTGAAGTAAACAGATAGTCTTTTGCTCTATAACACTAGATGACATTTAACCGTAGTACCTGTAATATTTTAATAGATCAATACCTTTCTTCTAACACTTAACTCCGGTTTTTGAATTCTTAACAGCAGCTTATCTAACGCTTGCTTCTGATTGGTTCATGTAAAAATGTTAACCAATCAAAACCACTATTAAAAAGATAATCTCCTGTTAAGATCTCAGAGTTTGGACTACTGTGACAGATACTTAATGGTGAGCTTGTGAAACTGGTACCTAATTGGGTAACGTAGCATGGATTTTAATAGTACATTCAATTTGCTAAATCGATGTTTGTATCTGCACTTTTTGATATTTAAAATTTATAGTGTTGCCAGTTTTTGCACATTTTTCTTTTCTGCGCGACAAAGTGACCAAACTTTTTCGTTGGAATCGAGCGAAAAATGAATCCATCCAATATTGAATTTCTAATTTTTTACTTTCCTACCTCATTTTGTGACTAGGTTTAGCGTTTGCGTCTTGATTGAATAGTCTCCTATAGTCCCACTGACCTCTATTATATAAATACGCTGGACCGGCGATATCCTTTGAAATGACAGCTCATTACTTAGACGATTTAAAGCGCCCCGCCTGGTCGGGAAAATAACTAAATTTGACGTAAATTTCAAATGGCCGCTTAATCATGAATGAAAACCAAGATATTCAATAGTGCTGGAAGTTTTCTGTCGATAAAACTTACATCGATATCTGTGACATAACTGTGTGAAGGTAAGTAATAATAATGTTAAAATAATTCAGATATATTATTATTTTCAAAATAAACCTTACCTATATTACACCGTCCACGATCGCATCATAATATTTTAATTGAGCTGGATAATACTTTTTTATCGATATATTTTATCGCCTTATCCCATCTTTATCATTAGTTTCTTTCCCGCCACCACTGCCATCAGCACCAAAATGGCGCAAATCAAATCTCATTCCCATGGCTAGGCTTGTCGTGAGTCCAGCGTATTTATATAGAGATCAGTGAATAGTCCGGTCGAAAGGTAGAGAGAAATTCGTCAATTGACTTGCAAAAAACATGTCTAAGGCCAGTAGATGAGATTTTTTCTATCCGGCGCCCGGACTTTAACTTTATACTTAGCTGAAATAATTATAATTAGTGATGGGTAATCAAGTCGATAAATATTAATGGTGATAATTTATGAGTTTATCGATGGAGCGTCGGTACATCCCATCCCTATTTATAACTAACTCATCACCAAAGATAAGGCTGTATATACTTTGCCAATATGAGTACGACAAATCTTAATTCTATATGCTATACTTTGCCCGTGCTCTACGAAGAATGCAACGAAACTTTATGTTTTATGATCGGTATATGAGGTATTTTGTCTGGAGCTAGTAGTTTTACCAGTTGATTAGTTAAACTTTTGACGTTAGCAAAAATTAACTTTTAGTGAGTATATAAACTCCAGCCAGAAAACCACAGATCGAAAATAAATCAATTAAAAAATTATTCGTCAACCCTATTTGAGTGCCAGAGTTGGCAAATGATTTTTTAAGGGTTTATTGGTTCTTCTTAGCTTCGGTTCTAGTATGCTTCGTTGTTCTTTATGTTGTATCATATCGAAAGGTACCTTAAAAGTTGTTCTGAAAATTTGGGATCTGGTGATAAGACAATATATTTACAATCTGAAATACCTGAGGTGTGTTTTGAATATTGTTCGAGAACTCAAACTGATGAAAAATTGTTTTTTTTTTTTAATACTTTTAGGCTAATATGCAGTTTGCCTAAACTGGAATTAAATGGCAGCATGTTTTCATAAATACTGTTTGGTCGAATGTGGTTTGAATGTTTTAAAAATAACCTATTTTAACTTTTAAGGCTTATGTAGCTCCGTTTTCGAGCTTAAAAATTGGCTATATTTATGCCAGTCTGAGTTAATCTTTGTCAAAGTATCGTGCTTTCTCCTAAAAAGGAACGAGAAATATGTTACGATATTTAACCAATGATTAACTCTATAGATTGACGAAATTGGTACTAAATTCTTGGGTTCTCGGATGCGTTTTGTAAATATCTGTAGCACACAAAAGATGGCCTTATTTGAAAGATGACTATAGTCGTTGTGTTCTATGATTCTTATATTGTATGAATGACATATATGTTGTGATTTATAAGTTCAAAAGTAAATAAAAATTAGTCTTGTGATAATTTATATAAAGATGTAAATAAATTATAAAGTATATTGTTTTTTTTTTATTTCATGACTTCAAGTTTCGTTTTAAATTTATTTTGGTTCCATTAATATAGAACTTTGCCACACAAATTACAAATAATTTAAGACATTATTGGCATAAGGAGATACCTTACAACACTCGAGCAATTGTTAATTTTTTTTCTTGTAATTTTTACAAACCTTTTAACTTTTTACTTCATCGTCTAGCTAATGTTAGCGGCACATAGAACCTACAAAATGTTAGTAATCTGCTTCTTCCCCTTATCTCTTGAATTATTATAAACTTATGTGAAGAGGTTACTTTTTAGTTAGATACTATTTTTACCACGTGCGTCATAACGCTAAAAGACCCCTAGTAGTTTCTCAGTGTCATGTCTTTTATAAGACAAATACAATCGCAGTTTTGACCTTGCGATTGTAGGTGACATAAAAAGATTGGTAAAATTTTAAAAGAATATTTACATTTTACGACCACCAGGAAGACATTTATCCTTATAAGAGAGCGTTATCTTAGGAAGTTATAATAATTATAACATAAATACAAAAAGCCTCCACAAACGCAATTTTTAATTATTTAAATGCCTTAAGGCAGTAAAAATTGTCATTTTCAAAAAAGGCTTTATAGTAATAATAAATTTTTTTTTTCATGCCACAAAAACTTAAACGACGAAATGAACACATAAAATAATAACAAAAGACATAACAGTCAGAAGAAACAAAAATATACAAGACATAAATATGTACAAAATGGCGGCCTTACCGCATTTAGCGTGTGTTTTATACTAGTGCTGTAAATCTGAAAGTAACTCTCTCAAACATTTGGATGAAATTCGGTATAAAACTACTTTGAGTCCTGGAAAAGGACAGGATATTTTTTTTCCCGGAAAAATTTACGGATCTCACGCAATAAACGAATTTTAGTGCAACGGAGTTGTGGGCGTCACCTATCGATCTATTATTTTCTCCTACAATATTTAAATATTAACCCCCTTATTTCATAAATTATTTAAACAATGTTTAACTAATCAAGGTTCGCTGTCCCTTTCAGTCGTGTGACTTTTTTAATATTCCAAAAAAAAAGGACTGCGAATGGTAATTAGTTAAAGACTGATTAAATATTTTTTAGAATAAGGGGGTAAATGTAAGTACACAATAGACTATTAAAAAGATAAATGGTGTTCTGAGTATCTTCGGCTTCATCATTGCTTCCATTCGGCGTCATCTTCATTTCCATAAGTATATACTTTGTTTAAATAACAGTACTTAATTTTATAAAGTGTGAATGGAGGATGTTTGCGTTAAACAAAATTTATTTTTGAAACATATTAAATGTCTGAAATCATTTAGTCTTATTTTTTACATTTGCTTCAAACATGATATTACGAGTTTCAAAATTGGATTCTACGATCCTTTAATCATGTTTCCAAATTGCTCAAAACAATAGAAGTTTAGGAGTAGCGATGCACGTAAATCTTTAGTAATTTTGTGTGTATGTGTGTGTGCATGAGTTTTTTTACTGATTTTGTATGCTTCATGCTGGCTACTTTTATATTCATTAATGTAGCTACAAAGAATTTTAAAGTTACATATTGACAGAGCTTTACAAGCGCTGAACTCAAACCATGCTACTTACTGTAGCAATGAAAAGAACTATGTTAATGTATAACCTGCTGTAATGTTTGTTTGTCTGTCACCAGCCCCCGAGGTTCTGCAGCGACAGGCGTATAACCACGCTGCAGATTGGTGGTCACTCGGCGTAGTGGCGTGCAGAATGCTGACAGGAGAGGTATGTCTATAAAGGTGATATAACATACAAGCGAACCCGTCAGACGTTGTCCTGTCGCTCTGGGTTTCCAAATCTAAACAATTCTTAAATCTCACAACACACAAAAAAATCATTGAAATCGGCACAATCGTTTGTTAGCAGTTTAATGACAAACGCACGCTCAATTATTTTTATTAATATTATTTTCACTAACAGTATTGCAAAGTTAGTACTACTAAAGTTTAATAGATGGCGCCCCAACTCCGTTGCGCCATTTATCGCAAAAGATTATCCAGCCACTATAGACATGTGGCAAAATTATCGTTTACGAAAATAGCTTGACGTGTTTTTGTATTGTGTTGACATTTTCAAACGACAGCTAGATCACGTGACTTTTTCGTTCGACAGTCTTGTGACCACTTGTACCAAGGGGAGGGGTGGGGTTTCTAAAAACCAGGAAATTTGTGTCTTATGTCATTCAAACCAAATAAGTACATAGCAGTGTATAAAATGCCCATACATCATTATTTTTATGCGTGGGAGCAATATGCAGCCTGCAGCGAGCTTCAGCTAACGGTACTCGTGTTAGTACTAATCTATTAAATTGACTATCTGTTTGCTTATCGCCGGTCAAACATTCGAGTCGACTTATTTGCTTTAAGACCGGCTTTTACGGTAATGTAGATATGAATGGAAAAGCTTTGAAGTGATATTAGTTTGCCTAGGGGGAAACGATTCTCATTACTTGTATATAGGAAAAGAGTAAAGAGTCAAAGTAATCTATACTAATATAAATGGGAAAGTTTGTATGATTGTCCCTCTTTCAAGTCCTAACGAAGCAATGGACTTGGTTTTTGTCAAAGACTTAGTTGGAAGGATGGAGAATAACCAAGGGCGTATATAAAGCTTTAATATGGGGGTCCCTAACGTAAAAAAGTGGCCAAGTGCGAGATGAACTCGCCTGCGAAAGCAAATATCGTCGCCCGTGAATAAAATCAGTACGTAGCATTTTTTATTATTGTCCGTTGGGCAAGTGATAGCAATGGGGTCTGGGCCCTCAGGACACCCAAATAAATTACGCCCATGATAGTAATATAGGCGGTTCATAATATTCGATTCCAATTCCATGCGGGTAAAAGCTAGTCAGGGAATAACATTTCTCTCATGCGAAGTGTTGGGAGGAATTGTTCGGAATCATACCACTTTGCCGCTATAGTTCATCGCAAAAAATTACCATCCTCATAACCTTGATGAGTTGCCAATCACAAAACAGTAAATAAGTATTTCTATTATATACGACCTGCAAACCTTTAAGAAGAGAGCGTATTCCCTCTTAAAAGGCCGGCAACGCAACTGGAACTCTTCTGAAGTTGCAAGGGTCCATGGGCGAATGTAGACTTTGCTTTGATACTTTCCATCAGGTAAAGCACTTGTTTATTAGCCTCCTTATTTTATTATAATTATTATTTTATGATGTTTAGGGGGCAAACGAGCAGAGACGGGTTACCTGACGGAGAGCAACTGCCGTCGCCAATGGACACTCGCAACATCCTAAGAGTCGCAAGTGCTTTGCCGACCATTTATAAGAGGGGAAGGATGAGAATAGGGATAGAAGATTAGGGAAGTTTGGCCACCGGTAAACTCACTCACTAAACGAAACGCAGCACAACGCCGTTTCACGCCAGTTTTCTGTGAAGCTATGGTATAGCACCGGTCGAGCCGGCCCATTCGTGCCGAAGCATGGCTCTCCCACGACAATGAGCATCCGTATTATGTACTTGAGATCGGAAAATCTCTCATTGGTACACGCCTCCACCGGGGTTCGAACCTGCACCCTCTCGAGTGCGAACCAAAGGTCTTATCCATCAGGCCACGGACGCTCTTAAAAGAGATTACCAAATAGGTCTGTAAGTTTATCCCAAAAGCCTGACAGTCTTTCTACCCTTTGTATGAGGTATGCTGTTGTGGTGCTTAGAAACTTATCCTACTATAAACTTATCCCTGTGTTAACGATGTCAATGTTCGTTGCTGAAATTGATTTATTTTTTCAGAGCGCTTTTGATATGCTTATAGCTATATATTTGACGACATCTGTGGCTCAGTTGGTAAGTGCGTTGGTAGCTTCAGCCAGGGGTCGCCGGTTCGAATCCCGAGTTAAAGGTTTTCAATATTTCTCGGGTTCGGATGTGTATTAAATATGTGTGTCATGTAATAAAAATCTTAAATATGTGTTTAGTATAAAAGTATTAAATATATTTCCGTTGTCTGGTATCTGTAACACAAGTCCCTCGGGTACTTAGCACGAGGCCAGACTGACGTGGTGTGAAGCGTCCATAAATATAATTATATGAGGTGAAATATAAACAATGAAAACGCTGTTGTTTTTTTGTTTTGTTTACCCTAAAGACATTAGACTGTTAGACTGCGTATTACTAGTTTATTTTTGAAATTAAAATTCGAACAAAGATTGCAGGGAAAGCGCCGTCATTGGTCGGCGCGGCGCCGGCTCGTGTGGGTACAACTGCTGTAATTGTGCTAACATGTTTCAACGAAACCGGCCACCGCCACCGAAACCGAAAACTAATAGAAAACTAGCGGAAAATCACCATATATTTTTTAAAGACTTGATATTTATAATTATAAGGCTTCTTTGAGATTAAAAAGTAGTGTGATTTAGAAAAAAGTAACTATCACTTTCTCACTCCATAAAAGCAACTAGGCGTGAAACGTACAGGTAACAAGATGCAAATAACGTGTACCTCCGTGTGCCAGTGAGATGCTCGCATTAAAGAAGTCTAGCGGTTCTTGAAAAACAGCCGCGAAGTCTTAATGAGAAGTAGGAGAGAGAACCTAATTGTCTATTCATATTCGATTCCACTATTACCGTAGCCTATTCTTTCTTAAAAAGGCCGACAACGCATTCGCAAGTCTTCTCAAGTTGTAGAAGCTGTACACT
Organism: Cyclargus thomasi; assembly: GCA_026546445.1. Lineage (NCBI taxonomy): Eukaryota > Metazoa > Arthropoda > Insecta > Lepidoptera > Lycaenidae > Cyclargus > Cyclargus thomasi. The sequence continues at coordinate 548,819 of JAOTAV010000005.1, read as the reverse complement.
CTCGGCGAGACACAGCGAGACCGCCCGAGTGGAAGAGTGTACTCGCCTCGTCTCACCTGTCAGCCTCTCGCGAGAGTCTCACAACGAGACCCCCGCCCGAGACCTCTCGGCGAGAGTGTCAGTTTCCATCTGGTGAACTGCTTACTCTTTTGCTCCCAAATTTCAAAAGAAAGACCCTATAAACACATCAGCATACGTGTTTAGACACTTAAGTCTTTGTTTATGAATCATGAGTACGTTTACGCATTAGAGCATCTAATGTATTCGCGAGCACAATACATAATTGACGTTCGTTTTCGACACCAGCGGCGTGAAGTGACGTGGGGATCTTTATCTGATGAGAAAATGTTCTCGCATCTCATTCAGCTCGGCTCTTGAGGATATTAAGATATTATGCTATGCTTATTGCTTGCTTCTTTGTGCGTCTCGAGGATATTTTTCAAATAAATGACTTGTTTTACAAAAACGAAAATACGAACCTTGTGTCGGCGGCTTCGATTAAATATTATGAAGATCCACAGTTTCCGTCTAAAGAGTGGCACCGGCAAAATCCCGCTTAAGTGCTATTCTGCTCCTAGTCGCTCGGAGACCGCGATTTTAACTTTTGTTATATAATGTAATATTCGGGAACTAACCGGGCGAAAGAACCAAAAAAACGTTTAATGTTATAAGTCTTCCTTTTAGGTATAAAAGGTTAAACCTAAACGTTTGCTCCAATTTAATATTAAAATACAACATTAGTTTACATACAACATTTTAAATTAAAGTATGTTACACATGAATAGTCTTTGAGCATAAACTAAATGCGATATTTATCTCCGATATACACGTCTCAGGAAAAAATGTTGTGTACTTTTTTACGGCAAAACGCAGTACTTCAGCTCAGCGCGAATTTTGTGTTAATGGATATGAACTTACGAAGCCAAACTCACTATCAAATCCCGAATAGTTTAGCTACAAATCGACACAAATACAGCCACCAAACGATATTATTGTCCGTGGCCAAGTGGGTAGACCTTTGGTTCACACTCGATAGGTGTAGAACCCGGGGACCGGGAGGAGGCGTGTATTTCTGCTTATCCTGCTATTTCCTTTGCCTATTCCTTCAGTAAAAGGTATTTTTTCGCACTTTTTCACACGCTTCTGATGCTAGAAGTATCTATGGGCCTCATCAGTTGCTTTCCATCAGGTGACCTGTGTGCTCGCTTACTAAATTTTATAAAAAACTTAATTATGTTACTGCTACTAAGACTGCACACATTTCAAGTTATCGTTCCGGTGGGCGGCGCCCTTGAGAACTGAGACTATTCTTTCTAAGCATCGGGGTCCGAAGCTTGTTAGTCAATAGTAATGTAAATATGTAGTAAATGTGTAGTAAATTAATGTTAAAATTAGCATAACACGGCTGTAACATGAACGCAAGAAGAAAAACTAGTTGATTTTCGCAATCGCCCTGCAATCGGTATTGATTCGCGTATTGTGTTGCCAGATATGGAAATTGGGACGAAATTCGCACAATATCTCGTGTGCTTGAGATATTTGCTAGGGTATCTTTCATTTATAATTTTTTGTATCGTAATAAATAAAAGGATATCGGACCAAAAATAATAATAAAATTAAAAATGTATTTTTTTTTTGTTTTTGGAAAAAAAAAACTATAGAATTCGTACTAGTCATGTTAAATATAAAACACACGTATGTTTCGTGTTTATGTAAGTAATTAATTTGTGCTCATCAACACGTTGTAATGCCGTAACATTGGCTAACTGAAGTGACTAAACGCGCATAATATTTCATGGTCCATAATTTTTTACTCAGTTGTGATATTCAGAAGTAGTGTTGCGACATTAACTCCGACGACAGTTTCCTTTCCCTCGTAAATCTGTTCTGATACATTAAATTGCAGATATGTTAGTTAAACTTAGTAACGTTAAAAACATAAATTATTATTTGAAACATCTGTGGCAAAACAAACTAAAATACTCGTAGAGCCCTTTAACAGACGTTTCTTTCAATGTTATCAGAGCTCTTGTAATTATAGTTACCTAATAAATTTGCCAACTTAATTTTTTTTTGGTCTGTTTCAGATAAAATTGCGCTGGCAACACTGTGGCGTGCATCACTGAAAATGCGCTCGGTCGGCATCAGGATGCGTCAAGTGTCACGCACGTAGAGCTCACGCTATTACGTTCACTTACGGAACACTGTTTTTTTTTATTTTAATTAACTTTTTTACTGCCGCATCGAGAAATGCGATTATTGGTTACGTAATCGAGTGGCAGCGTGAAATTAGCACAAATATATCGTGGGTCCTTGTAAAGCCAAATTTTCCAAACCTTGACTCTATTTGGCTTCCAAAGCTCACGGTTAGTAGAGCAGCCCGACCCGATTTCCATTGTATGTTCATGATGGCCTCAAAGCAATCCCAAAGTTTCCAGCTTACGCGTTTTCCACTCCATATTCTGTAACCTAAGGACTATGTAAGAAATTGATACAGAGCCAGTTGACAGGCCTGCGTCATTTGGTCGGAAGATGTCATTTTTAATGTCAATCGTGATGTGTCCGCTGAGTTTGACATAACCCAAACTTAAATCCGCAATCTTGCTCTGTTTCGGCTTTCCTGATAGAACATGTATTCATTGAGATACTAAGCATATCTTTTATTAACGATTTACTTAAAATATTGCATTATTTTACGTAAGATCATAAACAAATATTTAGACAAATGTTTCGTAAAATATTAGAATGGCAATCGCAAAACAAGAATAGTTTAGTAATTAGCTATTTACATTTCGTCTAGCCGTTATCAAACAGTAAAAATTATAGTTTCATTTTGAAATAAGATATATGTTTAATGTTTAACTACTCGAATTAAACTAGTTAGTTACATTGTTAAAAAATTAGCGCTAATTATACAGGTAAGTGCATCAAAGAAAAATTTCTTTCTACTGTAATCCTATTTCTTGTGATATGAATTATTTCTACTCTAAATTCTAATCGCCATTACGGGCTGTTAGAATATGCGTAAGCGTAGTTTCTAACCATAATAGAAATGCCTAATGGCAAACCATAATAATTGGTTTAAACCTACTTTTGAACACTTGACTTACAGGTTTTGTACAACTTGTGATATTAGGTTCGGGTTTTTTTATTGTATTAATGTATGTAATTTTCCTATGCATCGAGAAACACTGTACATTGATGATGCAGCTATAAATTAAGATAAAACAAGCGTACCGTACGTGCATGGTGCTTGCGTTCAATCTTTAATTTTTAATTGGGCGAGCGAAGCGAGCCCTCTATATCTTACTCCCAGAATCCCGCCCAGAAATTTCCTAAATATTTGGTCATTACATATTTCAAACAAACAAGCGAATAATAACCGAGTACATAAAAATCGCTCTTAATGTTTGTTAAAAATTGTACAATTAGATAAAAAAAAACTAATAAGGGGGCGGCCGATACCGCCGCTACTCCCCTGCCAATGTCACAGCATTTAATAAACCTCGCAAGCCCTCAGACAGATGCGCTTTTCGCTGGTATTATATTTGGGTAGTTTTTATTCTGTAAACTTTCCATGAAGCTGTAGAGTTGTGTTATCAACAACGCAATGAAACCGGATCGCTGCTATCTCTACTCTCTACTCTATCTACGGTTTACGACCATTTAACGAGAAGACTATAAACTTTTCATTACAAATTCACAAGCTAAAACTATCTATGGTAACTCGAGATAATTTTGGTTTTGGTCTGTGAGCTAAGTCTCACGACTTTTTATAACTTTCACAGTTGGACTTTAATAACTGTTTTAACCAGCTCTTTACATTTGTCTCTTAAGTGACCGCGTGTAATTTTTCGCGTGAGATTTTTCCGGGATAAAAAGTATTCTATGCCTTTTCCCGGTAATCAAAGCGTACTTATAAACATTATAAGTCTGTTGAGGAGGCAGGACACTTTAACTTTTATAATTTTAATATAAACATGGATTCTTTTCTAGACAGAAGACATGCAAAATTGTATAATCTTGCATTTCTTCCATCACACAGTAAACAAAGAAGATAATCATGTGCCTTTGACCAATTATTACAGATGCACAGATCCCTCTAAAATTGAATAAAATAATGACACAAATCTAGTGTATTGAAAAATAAAACTTAATTTAATAGGTTAAAGCTCATAATGGTAAAATAAATTACATCTTGCGGTCTCGGAGCGACTATAGGAGCGAATCAAGGCACTTTTTATGAAGGCAGTACACTCTCGCCTAGAGCTCTCGGGCGACAGGCGAGACGAGGCGAGTGAAACCATTTACACTCTCGTACTCGGGCGGTCTCGCTGTGTCTCGGCGAGAGTGTACAGCATTCATTAGATGACAATTGTGAACCTTCATAATATTTGATCGAAGGGTGTGGCTATTTAGCCATATTTTTGATAACAGTTCCCTTCTTCTCTGATATCTCAGAAGGTGATAATAAGTAATAATCGTTGTTTACGAGCAGAAAGTGTCGCGAATCGAGGGGTCAGCTCACCTGGCCAGCATTAACATACAATCGGGAAACCTGCGCCCGCGCCGCACGCCCGCCGCATACATTACGCGTGGATTATTGTTTGTAGGACGAATCAACATCATCAGCTCGTGACGTCACAGCCTGAACTCTTAAATAATTTACATCAAATGAATATTACTGTTTTGCCAAACGAGATTATTGTCTACTAAATTTGGCTATCGAGTCTATATCAGCATGCGTAGCATGGCGACCGAGAAAGTGTTTCTTCAGCAAGATGGAAAAGTGGCGGATGCACAAAGGAAATCTGTCAGTTTATCCCATCTCTCTGTCATTTTGTCTATTCTTCGGTAGCCATGTTTATTCCGCTGGTCGTCATCGCACAAGTAACTATATTTTACGCCCAAAAATAGTCGTAACCTTATAGTATGATATTGGCAGAAATTTTATGCGTGTAAATTTTATGTTATAAATATATAGTTCTCTTTATATTCACAGCTAACATAAAGCAGCAAACCTATTTATACATACCCATTCCTCACAACTCAATGAGTCTCATTTCCATACACATAACCTATTTATTTCAAGTGTACAATGCCACGCGATAGTAGACTCTATTCCGAGAGCAGTAGGACGAGATGAGAGGCTCTCATCTGCGCAACAAGGACGCACGATTGAGATTAGAGAGTATTGATCGCCGCCCGCCCGCCCAGCGCGGAAGCCATTTTCGTTAATCTCGCTGTCTGGGGGCGGATTTCAATTGGTTTTCTTTGGTAGGTATTAGGGGGAAGATTCTAGAAACGTCTCTTTTCTAATTATTTCGATACTGTTTCGGTATACAGAAGAAGTCAAGAAGGATTAAAAAAGAAGTTGATGTGTGCAGATATTCGAAATGTTTTAATTTTCTACTTAGGTATTTTAAGCAGTATTTTCGTGATATAAAAACTTTTAAAATGAAATCGTTGTATTTTTATATTGCAGCTATATTTCAGAAGATTTTTAGAATACCATCCGTGTTGAAAATTATAATATATTATAGTATATGATCGTAACAACTATTACACTCGAAGCCAGCGAAGTGACCGGTGCGTGGTGTGAAAACGCACTATTGCGTGATATTTTTTATAAGTAACTCGCAATGTGATACAGCATTCTTTGTTCCTAATAAGATTTTGTAACAGAGTGTTTCGATCAATAATTATTAGATCGTGATAATTGTGTGTTGCTAGTTCAGGATGCTATGCAACAGTTTTTTTCACCTTTGCTAGAAACATTCACGTTTTTCTGCATTTTCAAGTCTGTGTCGTAACTCACGAACGCTGAGCTATCTTTATTAATAAATAGTAATTGAATTTATTTAATTATTACGAAATAATGTTCGATTTCACGTAATACAAAAGAAGAAAAAAATACTTAAAATTTATATTTTATTTGCTGTAAATTGCCTATGAAATAGGCGATAAAAAATGATTATAAGAACCTTTATATAGACGCTAATAATTTCACCCAAAGGGTGTATAGTAGATTCAGACCTAACCTTTAACACTTTTTGTCTTGACGGCAGAAAAAAATAGAAAAGCATTTCATTGCTCACATTAAATTGGATACAATCATATTTCTAAAATTAAAACTAAACCAAGGAACGTAAATACAACTACTACTACTTAAACTAACTACTTTTTAAAATAGTAGATTTACCCACTAATTTCATTTAGTTCAAAGTATCTTGTTCCACGGGATTACAAGGGCCCACAAAGGCACGGAAGCGAGCTGAAAGCGGCTAGAATATTAATTACCGTCTCCCTGCCTCCCGGGGGAGCCGGGGGGTGTTTGGGTGTAGGTGGTGGGAGGCGTATAGGGGTGGGGAGGGTTCTTCTTATAGCGCCTGGCACGACGCCACTCTATGTACGAGATGACAAACGAATCTTTTCCTTTGTTATCCTATGTATAGTTCGTATCGGTTTAGTTAGGGTTTAAATTGTTGTATGTACATGTATATTTCAGAAAATACAAAATGTTCAACATTACATTAAAAAAACGAGTGGTTACATATAAGAATATAATATTCTGTCTTCATGTACATAAAAAATCATGGCAATTTTTACCGGACTGCACCAGAAGGAGGGTTATGTTTATCGAGAATATGTATGTTTGTATGTATGTATAATTGTTAGGCACGCTCTGCAGCCTAAACGTCTTAGTGGATTTTAACGTATGATTTATAGTTAGATTTGCCTTGATAGCGCAAGTGACACTGGGTAAATTAAAAAGTTAAAAATCAAAATGGCGGATGTTGAAGTCAAAATTTTGAGATTCCAAAAAGGTTTTTTTCATCCATTTAGGTCGAGTAGGGTATCAAAATGAAGGGTTTTTTCTATGTTATTTAAGGGGTAAGCGAGCAGACGGGTTACCTGATGTAAAGCAACTACCGCCGCCCAATAGACACTCGCAACATCAGGGTTGCGAGTGTATATATAATTAACTACTTTATTATTATGATTACATAATTAGACGTGTCCATGCTTATTTTATAGGCACCGACCCACACTCAAACCGCCGAACCAATTTTGCTAAAATGTGTTATGGAGTCCGGGAAAAGGATACTTTTTATCTGGGAAAATAGTACTGACGTTTGGTGTATCTTCGATCAAATATTAATGAGGTGCACAGATCACACATCATCATCATAGGAGAAATAATGGCCGCAAGACAATCTGAAAAAAAAACAACTTAAATCAAAATCAAGTTAATTGAAAAATAAAACTTAACTTAATGAGTTAAAGCTCACAATCGCACAAAAGTTAAAATCACGGTCTCGAAGCGACTAGGAGCCGAATAGTGCTTAAGCGCGGTTGCCGGTGCCACTTTTTAAACGGCAACTGTGAATCTTTATATAATTAATCAAATCAGAGTTTTGGCGGGGATTTCAGAGAGTGACGTTGTGAGTTTTGTATTTTTTGTTAAATTTGTGTTATTTCGGTTTTT
>JAOTAV010000005.1:521846-541230 GCA_026546445.1 Cyclargus thomasi | reverse complement strand
TGACATAGACGAACGAAAAGTCACGTGATCTAGTCGAGTTCGAATATGTCAATCCCATACAAAACAAGCGAAGCGATCTTCGTAAACGTTAATCGCTTGTCACTTGTCTAGGGGAGCTGGCCGATTATGTTACGAGAATACGGTTTATACGTAAGGCAGGTCATACGGTCATTTCAATCCTGTCCCAGGCGCTATATTATTTGATGGGTTATTAATTCGCTTTTAAAATATGTACTGTATAAATTATCCACAATTTATTCAAAGGCTAAGCTTTAGGGTTCCGTACCCAAAGGGTACTATCGACGACCTCTGTGGCTCAGTTGGTATGCACGTTGGTAGCTTAAGCCGGGGGTTGCGGGTTCGAATCCCGCCGACGGAGCAAAAGTTTTTCAATGTTCCTGGGTCTTGGCTGTGTATTAAATATGTGTATAATATAATAATAAAAACCTTAAATATGTCTATAGTATAAAATATTTCTGTTGTCTGCTACCTGTGATATAGGTCCCTCTCCCCTCGGGTACTTAGCACGGGGCCAGACTGACGTGGTATGAAGCGTACATAGATATTATTTCTAAGACGTCGATATCTCATTTGTCCGACCGTCTGTCTTCAGGCTTGATCTCAAGTAGCTCATTGCCGTGGGAGATCCATGCTTCTGCACAAATGGGCCGGCTTGACCGAAGTGATGATACCATGGCCACGCAGAAAACTGGCGTGAAACAGCGTTGCGCTGTTTTTTGTCCTGTGAGTGAGTTTATCGGATGCCCAACTCCGTACACACTATTCCCTATTTTGTTAAAGAAAATAATGATTCTCATCTTTGTAATCACGCGGATAGAGTCGGGGGAAACAGCTAGTATGTTATAAATATTTCATGTGAGCGTGTCACTGAAGTCCTGTTATATGAGTGGGCCAATTTTAAGATTTTTTTTTAAATGGCACCACGTCAGTCTGGCCTCGTGCTAATTATCCGAAGGAGTTGTGTTACAGGTACCAGACAACGGAAACATATTTAATACTTTTATTTTATACAACTACACATATTTAAGATTTTTATTATATGATACACATATTTAATGCACATCGAAGACCCAGGAACATTGAAAAACTTTTTTCCCCCATCGGCGGGATTCGAACCCACGACCCCTAGCTTAAGCTACCGCGCTTACTAAATGAGCCACAGAGGTCGTCAGTCTCAAAATTGAAATGTATTCGGATGGTTTAGATTTACAATGCTGCAGGACAACTTGTCTCGGAATACAGGAGTGTGTTATACAAACTATACAAGAGATCGACCTGTGGTCGAAATTCGTCCACAAATATTTAAATCCATCGTGTAGATGAGCTTTAAAAAACTATGATCTACTCTCGATTCTATCATTTCAATTGGTCATAAATATCTCGTTACGAGTCCATTAAATTTTATTAAAAAGACTTCAACCGTGTAAAAATATTGTAGTGTGCGTAGTGATTTATTAAGCATATGCAAGTTAAAAGCACATTTTAAAATAATATTGGTATTCCACGCACCTCCGCCATATCTTTTACATCTACGCGTCTTTCGTAAAAAGGGTTACAAAGTTTTTTTTCTCTAGTACTGATATATAGATTATTCATTTGTTTATGTCATTTAACTGCTAATAAGCGACCGTACTTATTTTAACGAAACTTGTAAGTGTGTCCAAGAGGACTTGGAAACGTTTCAGACTCACAAATCGGAGAGGCGGGACAACGTCTTTCGGGACCGCTAGTAATGCATAAAACCAATATTATAACCAACCGATAATAATAATAAAAACCACACAATATAAAAAAAAACTTTTTTATTGTAACTTGTAAAATTGCTACGGTTCTACGAGAGCGTAGCCACGCTACGAAAAAAAAAATAAGTCTTCAAATAGCTTAAAATCAAAAGAATTCAACGAATATTAGATATAGATAGATATTTATATATATATAAAAGAAAGTCGTGTTAGTTACACCACTTATAACTCAAGAACGGCTGAACTGATTTGGCTGAAAATTGGTAGGCAGGTAGCTTAGAGCCAGGAGACGGACATAGGATACTTTTTATCCCGTTCGACAGCGTTCCCGTATGACTTGACATGAAACGTCACTATAAAACGTGGTATAACAAAAAAGAATCTGACTTGGAATAACAAAACGCAAATGACAGCAATGTAATTGACGTAAAATGACAGCGAAGTAATGACGTATGGATGACAATTATTATTAATATTTCTATTAAGTTTATTAATAATGCCGCGACCAAGGCCATCGAATCTTTCCCGACAAAGCCGTAATCTACGAGAATCGGCCAACATCTATTTTTCATCCCCCTAAATTATTTATATGGCAAAACAACGTTGCCGGGTCAGCTAATAGGTTTGAATAAAACACTTGATTTAAATACCTAAAATTTATTTAACAAAATAGTGTCATACAGTTATTTAAAATAACAGACGTAAATGATAATTTTTAATACAGCCTAGCATCCTAATTAACCAGGTACATTTTAAAAATTTATGCCTCAACAAAATATATAAAAAACTTATTCAAACAAACACGACGAATGCAGCACGAAGGAATGTTGGCTATAACTAGTGAACACCCCGCACACATATACTGTCAACTTACACCGCACCACGCTGTGTCTATACCGTTCACGTTGGCAGTGTTTACTAGCACCTCTGCTGCTTAATGTATTACGAAAACTGGTTTAACATACTAATAATACTGATCGCCAAATAATAATTTATAATTAATTTAGAATTAATATTGCCGACTGCTCGCAACTCGAACGTGAACTCATTTGAATTACTTTTTACAATATAATAGAACACCTTCCAACTGCCAGCGGCCATCCTTATAAATTATAAAATATTATGTTTCCATTTGTGTAACGCACATAATATTTCATTTACATTCTGTCATATAGTACATAAAAGGAAAATAGCTTTACATTCAGGATAACTAAATCGGTCTCGCGTACATTATTCGCTTTGGTTTTAGTTACTGGGTTTCTGGTTTGAGACGGATTCAATACAGATCATTCGTCGAAATGCACAACTCTAATTTTACATCCGCAACTTAATTTTAAACGAACATCTAACGAGAACTAATCTAGGAATGTTTCGATTTCGGACATCAACATAGAAACCGACGAGACAAAATTTAAAATCATACCTTCCATAGTCATCAAAGTAATACTCGACATAAACACTACCTACTGGGTCCCGTCGAAGCGTGAGTTCACGAGCGACGCTTTTCGTACTGCCAACATTCACTAGGTGCGACGCACGCGCGTTCACGAGGCCGGGGGAGGGGGCGGAGCCTCGACGTCGCCGCCAGCGGCGCCAACGCCCCCGGCCGCCCGCCGCATCGAGGGAGGCGCCAGCCGCTCGAGAGGGCCGCTCCCGAGATCACACTCCAAACGAAAACTCATCGGTCGAACATCCCGACGACGTCGGGCGCGGTTCGATTCGAGATCCACAAGCGGCGCGGCGCTCATTAACTGTAGGGCTGCAGGATCTCCGTGAGCAGGCGCTCGAGCGAGTCAACGCCGGTGAGGAAGCCGCAGTCGGGGCCGTGGTGCGGCGTGGCGGTTGCGAGCGGCGACTCGGCGGCGGCGCCGGCGTACGCGGTGTGCGCGAAGTCGATCATACGGATGTCCACGCGCTCGTCCTCGCCGGCGCGCGGCCTCTTGCCGCCCTCTTCGTCAGCCTCGCCGCGCCACGATTCTCCGCTCGCCGACGAGTACGCCATCCAGCTGTCGGCCGAGTCGGGAGATGGCGGCGCGCGCGGCGGCGAGCAGCCGGCCTCACCGTCCTCGTACCCGCCCATCGTCTCCTCGGAGTGAACGAGAGGCTCACGGCGATCTTCGATCTCGTCGTGCAGGGTGGACATATCGAAGTGGCCGGAGGGGGCGGCGGCGGTGGCGCAGGGGGCAGGGCAGGGCGTGGGGGCGGGGACGTCGCCCTCGTATACGATGAGAAGAGAGCAGGAGTAGAAGCGGTAGCTGGTCTGCTTGGCGATGGCGCGGCGCAGCGCGTCCAGGTGTCGCAGGACCTGCCGCACGACGCGCGCCCGCAGCCCGCCGCCCGCCGCGAAGAAGTCGCGCAGGGCCTCGCGCAGACCACTCTCGGTGAGCGCGCGACCCCAGTACTTGTCGCGCCGCACGCACGCGCCCGTCTCGCCGACGAACACCTGAAAAGACAGGCCTCGTTTAGAATTTACAGTCTACAATGGGCCATATATTGCACTTGCGCTAGCCAAGATTATTGTTATCTTTCTAATCCCAATAACTCAAGATTTATTATGGGTCTAGCAACTAAATCATCAACTGACCTGCATGCCGCAGAGTCTGACACCGAGCGTTGCAGACGTGCTGGCGGCGCACTTGGCGATCTGCTTGCTGCGCTTCTCGGCGCTGGCGTCGTCGCCGTGCTGCCGCGTGCCCATCTTGAGGTCGAGCACGCACGGACGCCGGTACGACCACGTTATGTTCTCCATCATCAGGAAATCTACGAGCCGTCGTCATCGTCAGCATTCCACACTTTATAGACTACTAAAATATTGTTGAGTTTGACTTATAAAATCAATAATATTTTAAGGCTTTTATTTAATAGGCAATTTTATGTAGTAACAAAATGGCGGATTCCGAAGTCAGACATGTTTTTAACCTTTAAAAGAAATTCTGTTTATATTTTCGCTATTTTAAATAATTTTATTTGCCAAACACAACATCATAGCAATATATTATAAGCGCTATGAAACGGTTATACAATGAGCATATTCACTTGAACAATAAATACTGAAAATACTTTTTGAGTTACCTCAAACTTTGCCTGGAAAGTAATCCACGACACTCGCAATGAATTACTGGCTTAGGTTTGTGATTAATTAAAAAAAAACACGAGTCTTTAATATCAGACGTTCGTATTTATTATTTTTGAGGTTATACAACATTCAAACTCTTTCAAAACTCAACTTACATTGCTTATTAGAATTGTCCATATGAGCAATGCTCTTAAGAACTTCACTAGCATTGCCATTTCGGTGTACTTTAAATCTGTAAGAGAGAAGATATAATTATAGATCACTCCATATATGGGGTTTAAATAAAATCAATAATGAGCTGCAGTCCAACAAACTATTTGACAGTGTTTCATAAATAACATGAGCCAATCATAGGATGCTCTTAAATAGCCAATTACTGGGCAGCATTTTTCAAAATGGCAACAAAATGGCCGACAATCTGAAACAGGTCGAATAGTTTGTCGGGTTGTCGTTAGTTTGGCGTTACGTTAATTTTATTGCAATCAAATATCATTACCACTCGTCCACGATGCAAGTCACATTCTGGGCCCGCTGTGAATGGGTCGTGCATCGTTCGCGTTAGTTATTATTATTGCGATGGTATGATAAAATGGCGACGCCTGGGCCGGGTATTCTGAAATATGATAAAGGACACATGACAAGTGTCGAGTAAATCCCGCGTGCGAGCGAGCACGCTATACGCACTTGAACACGTCGTCTCGTTTTCTCTTGCCGCCCAACGACTGCTTTCGCCCGTTCTCGTCGCGAAAACACGGCGAATACCGCTTGTCCAATTTCGTGCCACCCATGTGTGAGGCCTGCATCACGCCTGAAACAAACGGCCGAACCATCACTCACGGCTACCACTCGACGCGCGCATACAGAATGTTAGTCTTATACAATGATTTGAACATCTGCAAAATAACATTTCGGGTTACCGAGTAACAAGGTTTTTACAGTGATCTAAAGAGTATAATACAAGATTTTGACATGTCTACGTGGTAGTAACTCACTAGTCGTGCAAGTTGCCAGCGTTAAAATTAATGAAAAGTGAGAAATTACGGTAGCGATATTTATAAAGGGTTTGTATATCTTTGGTTGTGTTTGTGAACGTGTTTCTTGGTTGTGTGTGTAAGTGTGTATGGTGGTGTGATATGTGTGGCTTGGTGCGACCGGCGACCGACCGATGGCGACGACTCCACCGCGCTTTTCAAACATTGTTACACAAAGTCGACTAGTAGCGACAGACAGGAATGTTCGAAAAACAAATCTCATCATCGTCATCCATCGATCGCTCAACTCACGCCGAGCCCATGTACGTGTGTGGTGGATGTAGGTTTAGATAAAGGTTTACAAACCCATATAGAAAAATTACCGCTAGGGGCGCTATTAGGGGCGGTAGTGTGGTGAGCCGCCGTGGTCGCTCCGCCCGCCGCAGCGCCGCAACCCTTGCGACAACAACGAAACTAATATTGTGTTCCTCACCCCTTACCCCTCGCTCACACACCCTCACAAGCACAAACCCGTCATCCTTTTAAATAATTTTGTTCTATCACAATTAGTTGTATTTAAAATATTTAAGTAAAAATAAAAACCGACCAAGTGCGAGATGGACTCGCACACGAAGGGTTCGGTACCATAGTATAGCAAACATAGCTAAAAATTGTATTTTTTGTATGAGAACCTACCTTAATTATTTATTTTATTCAACTTTAAGTACAGATTAGTTAAGTTTAAATACAGCTAAGTATTTTGTGTAAATTTCAAGTGCCTGCTTGTTGTCATTATTGATATCAAGCAAAAAATAGCAAAAAAATCACTTTTGTTGTATGAGAGCCCCTCTATTAAATTTATTCTAATTTTAGTATAAATTTGTTCTTTTAGCGGAAACACAAATAAATATTCTGGGGAAATTACCGTTTTTGAGATACAGCCTGGAGACAGACAGGCGAACAGACAGACATCGAAGTCTTAGTAATATGATCCCGTTTTCACCCTTCGGGTAAAGAACCCTAACAAACGTATACTACTTTCACTGCAAGTAAAAATGTGACTCTCTATTTTAACGTCCAGGTAAGCAAAACAAAAGTTATAGCGTTTACAGGACCTACAGTTAATGTAATTCTGCTTGGCAAAATTAATGTTTTAGAAGGTAGTATGTAATAATCCTTGTCGATTTTTTTTATTCTAAACAGTAGGTAACAATTAAAAGTTTGTTGATAAACAAAAACTTATTTTTTATGCACAGTGGATTATACTCTACACTTGTCGTGTGAAATAAATTTTCGATAGGGCATTTTCGAAAACTACTAGTGTTGACACAGTCTTCCACTAGTTAAATTTATGCATTTTGCATTTATGCAGCTTAAATTCTTTTAAAAATATATCTCATCAATTCGGATGACGAGTTTGATCTTTCACACATCCCAATCACACATATTTTTATGATGATCACGATGAGCAATAAGGATAGTTGGGTAACATTTAACCAACAATAACATAAAAAATCTTATCATAAAGTCAACATATCGATAAAACAAGCCGTTACGTTAATACCGTGACGCAAACAGTCTCGTGTGCCGATAAAAAGTTACGATAAAAAAAATCAAACCATAGACGATAAAACTTCCTTACTGCTCTATACAATTGATAGGCTAAATAAAAACGTCGACAATATTAAATAATAAAATTAAAGAGAAATAAATAGATGTCGATGCAATTAATGGTAATGATGCAATCAGCGAAATTCTCAAAAGCGTACCAGGCAACACGGTCGGCGGCCATCTTGGATGCTCACCTTTGTATCTGGGTACGAAGCTCTGGATGTCTTCAGGAATGTTCTGGTAGAAATGCAGCTCCCTGATGTTAAGCGGCTTGATGACGGTGCTGTCGTTCAGCACCAACAGTCGAGTGTGACCTCCCACCTGAAAGTTGATTATCACAATAGAGAATAATAACTAAGAGAAATTTCTGTTTCAGAAGTATTGTGTACAAACTTAGAGATCACTGCGTGACTAAGGAGAATCCACATTGATGTTTATTTTTTATTCAATTCTGTGATATGAGTGTGTTACTGTTCTTAAAAATGTTCTGTAAAGTATGTTTGTATTGTTATTGTGCTTAAACGAAATTTTAGTTTAGTGCTCTGAAATAAAGATTGCATACCATGTTTATTTCGGAGCACTAAAATGATGATCACGAATTGTCAAACCAAAAAAAAGCAGTATTCAAAACTAACTCTAGAATAATTAGCAAAGACATGGTAATGTTCAATTTAACTTAATTAAAATAATTTGAACCACTTTGATGAGCTCACTAAAATTACATAATTCTAGAAATACAAATATGATAACAAAATGTATAAATATTTAGCTATACTTTGATAATAGAGTTTACAAAATTTTTAACAACACATTTTCCTGTGTACTATGCACAGGAAAATGTGTTCGAAAGGAACATAAATTTTATTTCTGAAGGTTATTGTTAGTGGCGCACGTGTTTTCAATTCACATGTTTGTATATATATATCGACAAATAAATATTCACTTAAATAAAGGCTCAACACAAAAATTTCAACTGGCATTGTCTTTGAATTATTACTATTAGTTTCAAGTAATAAGAAATGCATTTTAAATTAATTATAATTAATAGTTATAATTATAAGTTACAAAATAGGTGAAAATATCAGTGGTACGTTTTACTATTGAAGCAGTAAAAGTGGACGAGCAAACCACATTCCCACATAATAAAGAAATGGTACAATTTCCAACCCAGAAATGGAACTCAACTGAACCACGAGTTACATAAATCATGTCCACGTGCGTGCTATTGCTAAACGAGCTGATTTCGTCACTGAGTGAGGTAATAACTGTGCGACATTGAAAACGATAAGGGAGCTGGTAGCCACCAATACTCGAATGGTTAGTCGTAGTACCGACAGAAAATTAAATTGCAGAAAGAAATAAGAAGTAATAAGTATAATAGACAACTTCTTAAATACTATCAATACTCATTAACAAGCCAACTATATGTAATTCATTTTGATACGTTAAAAGTTAATTTGTAAGAACTGTAACGTAACCGTGGAGTGCTTTACAAAAATCCGTAGCCATATATAACCCGACAAATATTAGTCACTAAACTGTATTCTAACAATGCCAAACATTTGTCGCACAGTCGAAGTAATTGGCTAATTTCGCGTTGAGTTAAAGATGGCAGACAATGCGGTAGTCAGCTGTCGACAAACTCTAGTGATAGATTCTTTGGCGAACATTCTTCATCAGATTTAGAAATAATTAATGATTTTTATTGGGTACCTTGTACATTACAAAATTTTCCGGCAGGACCGGTTGTCGGATGCAAATGCATGATACAATTTAATATCTTGTTTATATATTATTGTATTTATCATACCAGGAAACAATATAAAATCGCCCTGAGCAGAAGTTTACCCAGCATCTTTGTAACTCTTAGTATTAATCTTCGTATTACGAGTTACAAAAAACGCAAAGATATTTAATAATAAATGTTTATTTAGCGGACACATAATCGTATGATCAATTCAGGTAATTTATAAAGGGACAGGTAAAAGTCCCCAAACTGATAATTCAGGTAAACGTTACTTTTACAAAGAATATTGCCACAGCGGGTAATAAAGGATTAATAAATAAACACCTAACGTAACAAATACCAACCAAAGTCTTACAATAATGTATATTTCCGATTCAAATGGAAAAACAATCGGAAAGTAATTTACGTAAGAAATTTTATTACTTTATGGCTCAAGTTATTTTTTTATCTATAGCGGATAATCGATTTGACCACAGTAACGTTAATACAAGCACGTGCCTTCAGCTGCAACTGAAAAATGCACATGTGCGCTCCAAGCAAATCGAAACATTTAACCAGATAGCGCTACCACTCAGATTGATACGAAAAGTCTCACGATAATGATTTCAAGTGTAGGAGGTCATACGTTGACCGTGACGAGAATACGCCCAATGGCAGATCCTCCTCTAAACACAAGAAGAGCAACGAACTCAAACCTTCCAGATACTTCACTACCTGAACCATTTACTTTTATTAATTTGACATTCGCAAGGCGATCAACACAATTAAACAAAAAAAAAGAGTTAAATGTACGATTCGCGATTGGCCATGACCTCTACATATACGTAGAACTCGGGCTTTTATTAAATATTAAAATCCATTGGAGATGCATCAAGCAGATCAAGAGCAACTACGTGACCTCATTTGAAAGAGACTCGCGAGTACCAAAAAATTGCACGTAATGAGTTACATTCTGGAAATTTTAAATTATTTCCAAAGGTATACACGATCCACGCGTATATATACTTTTTTGTCTGCAAGGTGAATACATAATTTGACATTAACACGTAGCGAACGCGATTCTAAGCACAAAGAACGTGTGAACGTTTCTACACCTAAAGTTTTCAAACGTTGCCTAAATGCCAGGCGAAGGCATCACAAATTGTTTACATTTAAGTCAAACGATTCAACGACAAAGAAACAAAAGAACCATTTAAAGAACTTCCCAGCTACGTAATGGGTACATTAATCACTGATGAAAAAACGATCGATGCATGTTACCTAGCGGAATACCGGCAAAAACACGAACGTTAATTTTTCCGTTAACAATTTTCCTTGTTTCTACGTCGACGTATTCTAACATAGTGCATATTATCATTCAAGTACTGTAAACAAAGAACTCCGACACCGTTACCTTGGCAGCAACATACTGTAGATAACTGCATTCTTGTTCAATTAAAGGTCTGTTGGTAACCAATTAAAATATGGAACAGTGTATCATATTACGAATAGTAGTTAAGTAAGTCATGAATATGACTGAAAAATATCATGAATATAATGGGGGAAATTGAAAGAGAGCCAGTTGACGGACCTACGTCATTCGGCCAGAATACAGGGGTGGTCAAGTCTCATACTTTCGTCTATTCGCAGCGGGGGCTAGACCTGGATTACCAAGATAGAAGTGTTTTAAGTTTTATTTTTTTTATTACTGGGCACCCATTTACGATCTGTCATCTGGACTTACAAAAATTTTCATGAAAAGAAAATTGTCGGCCGTTGCTATCTTTGCGTGTGTTAATTTTTTCTTATAATTCTCTCCTTTTTTAATTTTCACAAAAACTAAACTGCGTCCGCCAATTAACGTTGAGTTGAGCTTTGTTCCTCCGTTTCTTGTGCCGTTCTCCGTACTTTAGTGCTATAAAACTGTGAGATTGTGACTCTGTACTGTACTCTGTATTTAGTGCTAAAATTTGAGATAATGAATCTTTAAACTTAATGCTAAACCTTTGAGATTGTACATCTAAATAGGAACAGACACGCCAGAAGATAAAGCAGCTATACAGGCAATACTTTATGCTGCAAAGGAAAAGTTATAGCCGACATTTACATGAAACACCTCAATTTGTCGTAAGCATGAAACCACTTTCGATAGCACTCATTTTGTGCGAGAACATTCGAAAGTAAATACGCCGTAACCCTGACGTTCTCAACAGATCATTGTTCACGTCGATGTTTTATTGCGGCACTTTAAAGATAAGAATAACAAATACATGTATACAAATACACAGGGGTAATGACTTGGAATACACAGAAGAAGATTAACGCAGGTATTATGACTGCTTCTTCATCCTTTTAAAAGAATTAAAAATATACTCCTCGAGTACGGTATGGAACTATGGATACAAAGATAAAAGAAGAAAAGAAAAAATAAAGAAGTTCAATTTACATAACACCCAAAGAAATAATCTACGCCGCAAAATTGCGATGTAAATATTTACGTAAAATTATCCACAACTGGCACGTTAACCTGAGGAGAATTTTCGCAAAACAATAACATGGTATGAAACAGATTTCTCGAGCAAACATATCTTATTTGCCACTGGCGTGTGCTATTTACAGGCAATCTAAATAAAGTATCACCGATGATAATTACAGTATATTTAAATGGTGGATGCAGATTTAATGCTCACGTTTATGGCTCTCGTAATAGAGACATGAAACTTGACGATACAAACAACGACGTAGTAATTCTTTTTTTTTTTTTTATTATTATACTTTTTGCACACAACAGAGTACATAGGCGGGCTTAATGCCTTATGGCATTTTCTTCCAGCCAACCTTTGGGTGATGATGAGACAAGATGAGGTAGATGCAAATTTTACCTATCGATGCTTTACTGTGTGATGCTCATAAGAAATTTTACGTGTTAAAGAAGCAAATGCATAAGAAAAACAGCGTCCAAGGCAGAGATTATCTAGTTTAAACGACATCTAGCTTGTTAGTAGTAGTAGTGTATGAATGAAAAACTGATATAATCCTCACTGGATTATCCCAGTAACCTTGTAAGTGTCTAGGTTATTCGACCAATGACCTATAAGGTCTTTATCAGTCTCACAAAGAGTCATTTTAGCATATTACGCTGATTATATTCTAATATTGAAAGGAGTATTTATACGATAGATCTAGCAATTATTTTGCCAGTAGATGTCTTAATTGCTCCAGAAAATGTTTGAGGAGTAGGACCACTTTCGCAAGAAATTATTTTTTCGCCAAAACATCACTAAGCATCAGTCTCCCCCTACAACTTAAGAATTCCCTTAATCTTGAAAGATGGAGGATGGAGGGATGGATAAGTGGATGGAGGATGAGGAATTACCTGATTGTGTAGCGGCAGCACGTCAACCTCATGACCATCGTCAGGCGAGAGCGTGTGCGTGGGCTGGACTCGCTTGCTGGCCCCGCGCCGCTCCGGCTCGCCCATGCCCCAGCCGAGAGAGTACACCATCACTTCGGCGCCACCGCCGCCGCTGTCCACCTAAAGACAATTAAACATCATTTTAACATCAAGAAGAAATGTTTGTACGTAAATCTTTTGACTGTGTCTAAAATATAAAAAGAACATATATACGGTCGAATTGAGAAACCTCCTCCTTTTTTGGATGTCGGTTAAAAATAAAAATCATTTTAAACCCCAAACGGTTCAAACTTCTATAATGGGGTCCGGCGGCTCTTATGAGCTAAATATAAATCACTCCGAAAAGCTTATGCTTTTTGGAGAGATTTCCAGAGCCAGGAGCTACCCTGGCACAACGGATAGCAATTGCCGTCCAACGAGGCAATCCTATCAGTTTGCTGGGTACTCTGCCAGATGGGAACGACTTGGGAAAGGTTTTTTTTTTATAACTTAATTATTTAAGTCCGTATATTGTTGGCTTCAATCTATTTTAGTTTACTTATAATGTTATTTATTAAATGTTACAGAATAGGCGGTAATGCTTTAATTGGTGGTTTATAATTCCGCTTAATTAAAGAAGTTGTAACTGCAATAATAATTTTATTATCACCATCTTTTATATCGAAACGCGTCCTTCCATTCCTAGAATTGTTAGAATTACACAGCACATGGTATAATATAATGATCAATGTATGTTCTATGTGCTGTTATAATGGATAAAATATATAATGTATAACGTTATCATAATATCGTAATGATTATAATAACTTTTTAATTGGACATTATAAACAAGTTGTCATCCCTAAATACCAAACTGCATTTGTGTATTCGGAAAATATACTTGGCTGAAGCACAAGTTTATATTAAGCAGAAGTCATTGTTTCGTCGATATAAATAAAGTAGCACCGAGGTAGAATGGTACAACATATCACGTAAAAGCCCAAATAAATACACTTTATGGGCCGAAAATCTTAAATTTCTATTATCATCTTCTAGTGTTTCTAGAACGTTCTCTTCTGCGAAAGCTCGAAACGACATTTCGATTATTATCGCATATCTGTATCTGACATCAAGTCACAATTTTCAACTGCATGAAGTCAGACTTGGCAATTCATCGTCTTCTAATCAAAAGTTAAATCTGGAATGCTCATGCAATGCAAAGTTTTCCGCTACCTCAAGAGGTCATTGACTGTCTTGTATTTGCGTTGCTATGGCAATGAAGAGTAAAACAAAAAAAAGGCTTGAGTGAGCCATGGTTGAGTCGTTTTTAAATTTCTACTGCGAATAAAATGATTGGGGAAAGATTTATTGTGCTCCTCAACTAAAGAAACCTTTAGTTGAGGAGCACAATAAGAATTAGAGTGACCAAATTTTACAGCACGTCTTCACCTCAAACGTTCTAACGAATACCACCAATGGATGAATACTCCGGATTCAATCTGCGCTACTTATATAACACAGGAAGTGTCACTCGATAGTTCAGCACTTGGGCGCGCGCCCAAAAGACTGCGTGGATTGGTGTCACATCTAGCAGAGCATCCAACAGAATTCACTTATGAAACTATAAAGGGGTAAATAGAATGTCGAAACAATTTCCTACAACGCGCAGGGATATGATCCAGTTAGGTAACTGTACTTATCCGGGTTTCTGAGATAGAGCAGTGTTGGGATCGAGATACCCGACAATCTTCGAAAATAGTTTGAACTGGGCCCTGAGTTACAATTATTATTCCATCGTGGAATAAATAATAATTATTAATTCTTAATGATATAATTATTATGAATCAGATTTATAACAGCTAACGAATCAAAATTCAATTTTTTGATTGAGAGGCAAGAAATCGGGAGACGGCATCAATGGAGTCAGTACCTATTACTCACTCATTAGCAACAAGCAATACACAAACGGCGTATACGATTTTCAAGGAGTTATAAGCTGTTGTGTACGCCACTTTGATGGATGGTTTCGTTTGATTAAGATAAAGGAAGATAAGGTCGACGCTCTCACATTCGTCAACAACACTGTAGACAAAAACTTTACACGATCGCTGCTAGCAAATGGTAATATAATATTCATAATTTATGTGTTATTTATACAGCAGACATTCTTATTAATGAATTCCCACGCTCAACTAAACTTCTACGTAAGGATCTTATTTGAAAAATATTGGTTTTTGCACAATAACGAATCGCATTTTCAACCAATAAATTGTATCATAAGGTTGTTGGTATTTTTGCCAAATGCTAATATAACAGCGACCACCTACTTGTTAATCGCATTCTGTTTTATGTATCATTTACTTGTTTTAATGTCTGGTTTATACGTATTAAGAAGATAAGTAGGTAACTAAATTTTAAGTTATAAACTTCATGTAAACACAAAATTCAGTTGCAAGTTAAATGACTTAAAATGTAGTTAAATTTTAGTTACCTACCTTTCTACTTAATGCGAAGTCTACTTAAAACAAGACATAAGTGACTCGTGATAAGCTTAAACTTTCCCACAATGCAACAAAGAGAAAGCATTCATCTTGTCGTATATTTTTTACTCGAGCAATTCACAGGAACTCGTTCCCAGGTCGAAGACCGTCAATTGAGAACAAAGAATGAAGAAGGACCGCGATGTTCAGATACCAAACGTTCTAAATTACTAAAGGTATTCAGAACACGAGCAGAGAAAGAAATCGACTAACGAAATCGACCGGCACGCATCTGAGCTTCAAAAATTCAAACCAGTAAAAAGCACCTAAAACCGAGTTCATTCAATTTCTTTTCAGTGCTATTCTTACCATCAATAGTAGATATTGATTGTCAGTCATAAGAGTAAAAGAGAAACATACCAGTCCTAAATATCTGCACACAGAATGCGAATGAAAACAAAACAGTTGACGTTAAACACTTGTAGTAAACAGATGTAACAAGTGTGTAATGAGGAACGTGAGCCGTAAATGTTTAAATGCTCACAATTATCGCATTTTACGTGGTCATTGCGGTGATTATTATCACACAATGTACAGGTGGTAATCATTGATGTAACGCTCCGTAATCTCAAACATGCAAATGTTCTTTAACTGACTTACGTCATACCGTCTCAAAATCAATTACAAGAAATGTAAGAAAATTAAAGAAATCTGCAAGCAAGAAAAACACCGTGAAGCAGGCATGATACGAAGAAAATTGTAAATAAATTGTAGAAAACACGTTTGAATATAGCTGCGTAAATAAGAAAGCAAACGGTACCTAATGAGTAAGGTCGTGGAAAATAGAATAAATTAATTACAAACACAACTGATTACAGAGTTGAACTTTACTACTATTTATCTGGCACGAGCTGGTCGAGTGCGTTAAAGCTAAACGTTCAGTGGGGAACCAGTTCTATTCGGTCACCCAGCAGGTCAGGCAACCGGGTTGAGCAATGACCGGCGCGAACTGACGGTAACTGACCGAACACATCGCAAAAAGGAAAAATTTCTTGCTGCCCGAGGCAATCCACAAGGGCGAACGAGGGCAAAACACTAGCAAATGTAGACGCTTAATAAAAGCAAACGCTAAAACGCTGTCACGTTTTAATTTGTTTTCTTTAAAGTGGTTTTACAGTTTCGGATCTATTTATGTGACTTATTATTATCACCTGTTATTTTGGGTGCAATTTCCTAAAATAGATTGTTTATGTTGGAGAGAGTAAAGTTCGGTCTTCGGTTTTGATAAGACAGCGGTACGCCCACATCTGTCTCGTATTGTTGTCCGACAAATGACGTGAGCAGTGAACTTTTACGTACGCCAATACCGTGTTACGATTGTGTCTTGACCCGAAAACCGGCGGAACGTCACCGATATAGACGTAAGCCTCTCCCGAGATTTATTTCGGTGACGCCACGCCCCGCCCATAGACATCACCGTTTGCCCAGAACCAGTAGCCTCGCAAAATAGCGTCGGACCAGAAATACACAATAACAAAAATAAAGCATACGCTGAAACACATGACTTAGCCAATAACAATATTTACGAACTTACAAATTATTCTAATATTAGCAATTCAAATCCGCATAGTTTACGTTACGTGCTCGATACCAATAGGACTTGGGGCTAAAAGAGAGTAATCTTATAGCTTTGTTTTATATTTCTCTTAAAAAGGAGAGAAATGTACAGTTATTAACATTACAATTTTTCAGTTCCAGTCAAATGTAAGTGCGTCACAATGGTTAGAGCTATTTTAGATTAAATCAATACGGATGTTCTGCCGCCACTCGCTTTCTGGGTAGGTATTTTTGTTTTGCGATATCGTCGTTGAGTGTCCTGTTTGTTTGCATAATTTATTCGTATTTTTAATAAATTATGTGCGAATTATATGTTACTAAACGAGAAATATCTCTTTGATAGTTATATGTTTTATTTTATCACTACATCTATTACTAGTGATACCTACTACTAAAGGAAACTAGTATCGGTATGTTAATGAAATGTAAATAATATTGGGCTATTGCAGTCACAAAGACATTAGAAGGAAAATCTTGTACGTGGTACGAATTAAATAGATACACAATTCTAATACATTCTGAGCACGTTAACAAAGTATATAAATTTATCACCTCACACATTTGCAGACGGAGCAAGGTCAGGGCACACGAGCTCAAATATACCTACCGAGAGAACGCTTGTTTAGTTATAGACTTCGAACAATAAACGCCACTTAGATAACGGAACAAAGACCCTAACCAGTATTACAAGTACCATTGTTGTAAGGTCTAAGATCGCGACAAAATTAAAAATAAATTTCTATCTGACGCAACATTGTATTTGTATCTGCTCATAAAGCACTTAGTATCGCACACACAACATTAAAACCTTATCAATTTTTTTTTACGTTATTCTTAAGAAACATTGTACTCTTTGTCATTCGCCTTGTTAGCAGCAACAAAGTAACGTTGAGCCGTTGTAGACATTGTCTGGTACTCGTCACTAAATCAACAAACTAGATCACGTTGAAATAACAAATAAAACTATAAGCTACTACATTGTTTAAACCATATGAGTTGGAAACTTCTACTTATTAGCTACCTGCATAATTGCAGGGTACCAATCAAGAGCAGCAAAAAATGTTCGCAAAAAAGATACACTGACTGAGTAGAAACTGAAGAGGGCTTTAAAGCTTTATTTAGTGAATAAAGCATCGTTGAAAACAAAATTGTACGCTCGAAACATGAGAGTAACGTAGACCGAGAAACAGCCAAATTTGACAAGATTTATAAACCTGATTTTATGATGCATATATCTTCAATAACTAGACCAATACATTGTTGCTTAAATGCATATTAGGTTCGATCGGTGCTTATATATAATACGGCTTAGAGGCTTGTCTAGTATTCATCTTCCTTCACAGATCCGAGACATGGCTCTGAAGTCTACCGACCGCAGACATATCGAGATGTGGTACTCGTGAACAATGCTTCTAATTCCATGGACTGTTTTCAGAACTAACGTATCCATTCTGGCTCAGCTAAAGATAAATCAATGGAAAGACTGGAGGAGAAAATCACGAGGTCGAAGTCCCATGCGATGCGATCAAATCCACACCACACTTGAGTCCACCGTCTACGACGCTATTCGAGTAGCCAAAGATAAAGCTACCGTAACATCATAAGGAAGAAGATCATAGAAGGGGGAGGTGACGACACTAAGACACGAGGAACACGACTACAGGAAAAATACGATTAAAAGTTTTGCATGAGACATTTCTCTCAGCAAACCTTATACGACAAAACACAGTCTTCATTGCGTAACTGTTCGTAATAAAATCCCAAGCGATTCTAACGCAGAAACAAAAATAGACGTTGCCAAGTGCTTTCATAATACATTAAAAAACCCAAAGAGACTAACAGTGTAAGAATTTTGAACATCGTATCTCGGTGGAAAGATACAAGATTGAATTGAATAAAGCGGATTGGAATATCCCACAATCAATGACAAAATGAATCACGATAAGTCGTTAGCAAAACATTGAGGGAAATCGACAACAGTCGTGTGAAGTTCATTTACACCGACAATTTTAGAGACAGCACTTTAAATATCCAAGTACACTGGCGCCTTGACCCAATTAGTGTTAAGATAGTTGTCGTGATGTAACAGCACACAGCGACCAACGCGATATATGTATAATTACGAAAATTTAAATTTAGACAATTTGGGGGCTTCTCTCTGAGAGAAATCGTAAAGGGGGTTATTAGTATCTCACATAATGTTGTTGTTATGTCGACTATAAAGTATTAACTGACAAAAAGAAAGTTAAAAAAAGGACAAATAACTTTAATCAAAACATTCGATTTGAAATTTAAGGCAACCCCTAGATAAATTTTACTGAGCAATATCACGTATCTATTACGTATTATAATAATTATAATAAAAAAGTAGAATTAGAATGTCTGTACATTTAATATTTTCACAAACTAATCACTGTGGGAGTGCTAAGAAACAGTAATAGAACACATATCGACAAAAAAAGTTGTCTGTTGGTCTGTTTGTGTGTCTGTACGGGCTAATATGAACTACTGGACGGATTTTAATAAATCTTTTTTTGTTTAATAACTATTAGGTCTGGGCAACATATAGGATACTTTTTGTTCGGGAAAAATTTACTGTTTTCCCGGAAACATTTTTGCGGGCACCAATATGTATATGTAGTTGTACAATATATTTGATCGTTTTAGATTAATACTAGCTGACCCGGCGAACTTCGTACCGCCTTAGCGTAGAAATGATGCACTACTTTATATTGTGTACCTGAGC
>JAOTAV010000005.1:499682-521746 GCA_026546445.1 Cyclargus thomasi | reverse complement strand
TGCTGAAATTTGGTTATATATATATATATATATATATAATATGTAATAAATAAAAGCAATTTATCAAGAAGAATAAATAATTGTTTCTCTTATATAATATTTAACAAGTTGCCATTGTCAGAGTGAATGGATTATTGAAAACTATCATTGTTGTTAAACAACTAAATTCAATTTGGATCAAGATTGATATATTTTATTTAGAATGATATGTTGTGGATTAACTGTTTCAATCATATAAATTGGTGTGATTGGGTGAAACCCCAATAAACAAAAAACTGATATTTTTCTATAGATCTATTAATGATCTAAAAAAATTAAAATAAAAAAATGTGCATGATGTTGCTATGATGTTACTAGCTATATATGTATAATGTGTAATTTTATACTTTATAGAGGATGTAGAATTGTTAGATGATAAAAGCAATAAGAAAGAAGGCTGGAAAGACTTAGATAGTCTCGGACAAGAAATGCTTAAACAGTCTTTACCTGAAAATGCTAAGCGTCTTGACAATTTCAAGTAAGTTCTCTTATTATTACACTTTTGTTATATCTGTGAAAATAAAAGGCAATTTATTTATATTTATAGAAATTAGGGGCAAAAAAGCAAACAGGTCTCCTGATGAAAAGCAACAGTTGTCAAACCTGGACATTAACATTAAAGAGTTACTTTTTATGGGAGAAAAGGCTAAAGGAATGGGGTTAAGGAATAATGTGTTGTTGTTGTTGTACGGGAGGGCCGTACAGTTTATAAAAATGTAGTAAGTAATAACATCTCTGTATACACTTTCAGCAAAAAGCCTAAGAAAATACCAATGAATGCCATAGAAAAATCTAGTCCAAAGCATGAAGCAACAAATGCAACTTCGCTCTTAGATTTTGATTTTTTTACAACCACTCCTGAAGTAAAAACGACACCTGCTCACTGTTCGAAGCTAAACGACGATGCTATGGTCGATATAAGTGAACTCACAAATGGATCTCAAAACAATGGACACAGCCCGATAGAAAACATACTAGACTTGAGGGTACCTCTAGAGAACAATACCAAAAATATACAAAAAGTAGGTGATAAAGAAACAGACAAAGAAAAGAACAAAAGTGATATAAAATCTTTGACAGATATTGATTTGACTCTGAATAGCGTTAAGCCGAGTAAAGTTCCCCCACTCACAGTGTATGAGGAGGCAGAAGGTGTGACGGTGGTGATCCACTACTGCCAGAATAAACCGAGACCCGATGTGAATGTTCTCGTCATTTCAACGACAAGCAAAAACACTACACCCATCACAGACTACAAGTTTCAAGCTTTGCCACCTAAGGTAATAAAATGGAATTAAATTTATGTGAGCAATATTTGCCTTATCCCCAGTTTACATAGCAAAATATCGCCGCTGAGGATTAAAAACAATTGATGGATCATTTTAACTACATGCAGCATGAGAATAATCAATTAAATATTAACCATTATAACTTACTTTTGCAGGGTTGTAAAGTCCGCCTGCTAGAAGCATCTGGGAGTACTCTGCCGGCCTACAACCCGTTTCTGCCGCCGCCCGCCCTCACTCAGCTCCTGTTGCTAGCGCGCCCGCCCGCCCAGGACAAGCTCACTCTCAAATTCGTCATCACATACAACATTGACGAGGAAACTGTCTCAGAAATCGGCCAAGCCGAGTTACACTTGCAGGAATAATACAATAGAAGCTTTTACAGATATATTGATTTGCGTCGAAAAAAGTACTGGCAACAAAATTTATGCACACAATGTACTTAAAACAGTTTAAAGATATATAGCTAGTGAGAAATGCGATGTTGAACTTTTAAAAGTCTGCAAAAAAAAAAAATAGGGCTTTTCTAGTCTAGGCATTTTTGTTTTTCCAAAGTTAAGTCAGCACTGAGGATATATAAAGATTTTATGTTTCGTATTTAATTATAATTATTATGGTTGATCTCAATTACGACAAACTGACAAAAGTAGAACTTACTAGACGTATTTTTAAGTTATGCGTACAATTTGTTTGTGTCCCACAAGACATTTTAAATTTGACGCACATTATAAATGACTGGAAAATTATATTAAAATTGTACTAAGATAATAGAAAATTATAACAATGTATAAAAATTGTATTGCATTTAATTGGCTCTAGTCTAATAATAATAAATTTAGTTTTAAACATTCCAATGTGTAAAAGACGTAAGGTATTGTTATTATGAATATATTTTTCTAAGTTGTGTTCAAATTACTCTTGAGTTTAAAATATTAAAATTATATATTTTTATTGTTAAGCAGTTGGATATGAACAAGTTTTAGGGCCTGTTTTTCCTCTTACTAATAAAGTTTCTGATAAGCTATCCACAGCATTTTTGAGAAATTCTTAATATCTGTAAAAAAATTGTAGATACTATCCGACATTTACCAGGATGCGGTGAAACAGGCCCTTAATATTTTAGTTTATGTAAAATAGGCGCTTGATGTTATGCATTCGCTTAAGATTGGCGCTATAGTTCATTTACCCTTTGTAAAAAAATGACATTTTAATACAAAACGCGATTGTAAACCAAGTGTTGTGATGTCACTTTGTTGTTGGCAATAGCGGTTTGTATAGAAATTTGACAGCGGGTTAATGAACCATACCGCCAATTTTGTGCGAAAAGACAATAGCATTTTTAATCACACCTTTCAACAGCCTTTAAACAGCATATTGCACATTGTGTGCTGTAAAACACCTGTTTTATAGCTGTAAAAAAGTAGTGAAAGATACTCAACTGTTTTTAAAACCCACCTTATTCGCAGAGATATTTTTGCGTACAAATTTGTGAATATTCCCGAAACAACTTTGTGCTAAACCTAATATAGGCTTAAATATATCACAGGTAATGATTTCTTTATGCATTTGTTTAGGGATCATCCAGAAAGTACGTCAAACATACGAGTGGTGTGGTCGACGTAGTGCGAGTCCTATGTTTCGTTTATATTTCAGAAAGAAATTTAATTTCGAAGTTACATTGATATAGTCTCAATAACTAGCTGTAAAGTAGAAAACTTGTGAATGTATGTTACAAGGAGGGGGTAACCCGGAGGGGTCTAAAATCATGAAATTCGTGTGACATACTTAATGGATGGCCCCTTATAAGGCATAATAAGATCTTCTTGTGTTGTGTTCATCAACTAATGTACAGAAAAATTAAATATGGATATTTCTCATACATAGTTATTTTTTTAAAATATTTAAACAGTTTTTAGCTAATCAAAGTTGGCTGTCCCTTTCTGTCATGTGACGTTTTCAACATTCCAAAAAAGGACTGCGAATCTTTATTAGTTAAACACTGTTTAAATATTTTTATGAACAAGGGTAAGAAGCTAACCTGCAAATTTCTTGTGAAGGCACAAGCTGCATTTATACATGTTAAGAATTTTATTTGTTGTACAATACGAATGTCATAAATTATTTAAGAATAAATGTATACTTATTGCTTATATATTGAGTTTTATTATTACCAAAATAATAATATACTTTGGTCCTTCCTTTTTTAGTGTCGGTAAAAGTTTTGTAATAATAATACACGTGTCAACTAACTATGCGATTCTGTGCGTGAATGCGACGCAGTATGATGAGGGTATACTCTACGTTTATGTACTATTAGGGAAGTTGATCCATACCCAGATTGCCCTACGTAAGTTTGTCGTGTTTGTCGAACCAAGCGGCCGGGCGACCGAGCTGATGATTACGGCTTATAGGGAATATGCATTATTTTTTTTAACAAATCTATCGTTATTAAATAAGGATGTATTCCAATGAGTTTTCTAATAAAATTGAAGACAACGAAGTTAGTAGATCATCAGAAAGAGATATCCGATATTGATTGTGACGCCATAAAGTTCATACTAAATTACGTTTTGAGAGAAAGAGATTGGAAGAAATGTTGAATTCCTGATATCTTACTTATTTTCCAACAGATAATTTTAAATTTTTTGTCATTACGTATCTTTTACTCTTTTACCCTACAATCTAAATCGAATCTTCCCTGTTGACGTATTTCGTTGTAATGGCCTAGGTCCGTCATCAGGGTTCAAACATAGAAGCCAGCAGTATCTCTGTCAACGCTACTCTCTCTTCCATTAGGGGCCATCCATAAAGTACGTCACATTAATTTCACGGTTTTTTTACCCCTCCCCCCCTCTAGACACGGATAGTCACATTTCTGAGACCCTATTGTGGTGTCATCAACTTGCACCACATAAAAATTGAAACCACCCCAGTTTTTCTAAATTCGACATTAAATTTATAAAATTTGTAATGTGGCGTCACAAAACTAAGGATCCCCTTACTTCCTGTCACCCTTTGTCCCCCATAACCTTAATTATCTTCGTTTTGTACTCTATTATGTATGAATAAAATCTTTTTACTCTGTATAAATGTGCGGCTTGGACAATTAAACTAAAATTACATTATCAAATTTTATTTATACCAAATGACTATATTACATATTTACAATATAAATGCGATGGCAGTTGTGTTCAGTCAGACAATTATTAATCGACCAAATATCGCCGATATCTTTCAGTACAAGGAGGTAAAAGTACTTAATCAACAGTGGCGTAACTATACCGTTCGAGGCCCGTGGCAAATTCGTTTTTGTTCCTCTATGTCAATCCAATACAAAAACACGTCAAGCGATTATTGTAAAAAATAATCGCTTGCCACTTGTCTAGGAGGGCTTATCGAGGGCCCCTTCCGGCTCGGGCCCGTGGCATTTTGCCGGCTTGCCACCTTGTAGTTACGCTACTGTTAATCAAATTACAAACGATGTAGAAGCTAGAATCATGTTGATTTGAGCTATGCGTAATTTTTTCAAAATCGAGGCACCATTTATATGATTTCCCTGTCAAATATCGAATGCAATAAGACTAATCAGTATCCAGGAACTCGCCAGTTAAGACTTTTTTAGTACAGAGTGCCGTGTGCGAGTTAGTAAACGAGTTTTGCATTTACTAACATTTTATATGAGAACTGTACAGCGCCACCTAGCGATGCTCACGGTCACATGTACGAGTTCCATATAAAATCTTAGTTAACGCGAAACGCGTCCACGGTCGAATGTGAAAAAAACCAACACTCGCCACTCCGATCACCGTTTTTTGAAATTGAAAAATACGTGACCTCACTATTCTTGCTAGGAACACAAAGTCACAACATCTTTATATAAGCTGATTTTCTGATCTATGGCTCTGCTTTGTAGTGGGGTACATCAAAATAAATCCTATAGCGTGTAGTTAGCTAAGGACTTGAACGGCTCTATAGGTTACATTTTGCTTTACGACACTACAAAGCATTGGCAGATTCGGGAGACCAACAACCTAAATATATAACATCTATACAAAATATTTTCGTGTATACTTCGATCAAATATGACTAGATGCACAGACCTCTTCAATAATGGCACCAAGATTATTCGACACAAAACAAACTTAAATCAAAATCAAGTGTATTGAAAAATGAAACTTAATTTAATGAGTTAAAGTTCACAAT
Source organism: Cyclargus thomasi (assembly GCA_026546445.1). NCBI lineage: Eukaryota > Metazoa > Arthropoda > Insecta > Lepidoptera > Lycaenidae > Cyclargus > Cyclargus thomasi. The sequence continues at coordinate 516,218 of JAOTAV010000005.1, read as the reverse complement.
CGTACAAAAATATATAAATAAAATCGCGGACTACGGGCGAAATAGCACTTTTGCCGGTGCCACTTTCTAGACGGCGACTGTGAATCTTCATAATATTTGATCGAAGCGTGTATATATAGAGCAGACCACAGAATTTTAAAAAATATTTAAATGTTTCATCCATATTTTCTAATAATTTATGGCCTCTTATATGCACATAAGAAAGCATCCGCTGTTTGGTGTCTTTTACATCAAAGAAAGCATTTGTAGCTTCTCAAACGGCGTGGTCTCGGAAGGCCAGTGCCGTGATGGGTTTCTGGTGTCCGCAATATTCTCTCTCCAGTGTACCCTTCTCCAAGTCCCACAGGCGAGCGTAGCTGTCCGAAGACCCTATAACGATAATTATATTTTTAAAACTTACAGATAAAATGGCATTACGTATCAACACTCTTCAACTTCAAAATCTACAACTTTTTTGGCAGATTCTCCATACAACATCTGTCAAAAAATAAGTTATGGATAGGCTATCCGACAATTATCGGTAAGTAGTTTATTTCCATCAGGTAACTCGTTTGCTAGTTTGCCTGCTTATTTTGTAGCTATCGAAAAAGCGCAGCTTTATGAGGGCTTGCGAGATTTTTTGAATGCTGTAACAATGGGTTTTTCGAATGTAGTTTTACGATTCTCGATACATGTGGATACTCAGTTCGATTAGTTTATCATTACACTTGCACATCTCAACTCATAGATGGCGATATTAATACAATGTTGTATAATTTTTATTATTATCATTAATATTATTACTTTTATATTTTAAACACATCTAGACACATATACAAATTAATATGATAAAGCTTAAACCTTAAGCTCTTATAGTTTTTCCGTTAAGTGTACCACTAACATGTACGGGGCGCTAGAGAGCTCGTTTCGCTCGCCCATAAAAAAAAACAGTAGCTCACCGGTGAATAGATACCGCGAGTCGATGCTGAAGGCGGCGTCCCACACCCAGCGCTGGGCGTCGTGCCGCAGCTCCTGCAGCAGGGACCAGTCGCTCGTCCGCCACACGCGCGCAGAACAGTCACCGGACGTCGTCACTAGCATGCTGAAGACAGTTGATAGAGGACATAGTGTCAGTCAATCAGTTTACCAGGAGCCACTCAAGCGCCTGATCTAGAGGTTGGCAAAAACGGGAAATTGCCTAGTGGGGGGCAAACTTGAGCTTTTAAAAAGTTAAAACTACGCCACGTATCGAATAACGCATGGGTAAAAGGCGGCCATTTTTATTTTGCACGGAGCGGCGAAATAGCTGGCGAAAGTGTAGTATGTCTATTCCCTCATAAAAGCCGGCAGAGTACTCGCAGCTCTTCTATTGTTGTAAGCGACGGCTGCAATTGCTTTCCATCGGGTAACCCACTGCTCATTTTTTTTAAAAAAATAGGGGGAAAGCGAACAGGCTCATCGTCTGTTGGAATGCAACTCTCGTTCCCAATAGACACTATCAACACGAAAAGAGTTGCTGTACGTTGATGCGTCGTCAGCCTCTAAATTTGTTATTACACGCTCTCTTCATTAAGGTTTGCAGGTCCAATCGGTCCAAAATACTGCTAGCGATTCCAGAGTTTTACAATGCGAGGCAGAAAATTAAGCGAAAACGCACAATGGAAGACCGCCTCATTAAGATGATATTGGTCCAAAATAAATAAAAATAAAAAACATTTATTTGGGGCAAAAAGACATCATAATATACCATAATAAGAACTATATAAAGCGATAACACTAACATTAAAACATTAGGACACAAAAAAAGGAATACAATTATAGCAAAAAAAAACCTAGAAACATGAAAACTATTTATCGCAATAACGTTAGGTAGTGCCACCAAAAAAGATACCACTCAGTAATCTGTAGCGTAGGTAACCCTAAAGTACCTGATATATAAATACAGCTAATATCAGTTAATCCAAAATTCATTCAAATTTAAATAATTTCAGACCCATATTATATCCAACAAAAGAAACTCACGTGGAATCGTGGCTGAAGGTACACCTTAAGGCGTACTTGTTGTGTGCGGCGAGGTGTTTGCGCGGCACCGGACCCCGGCCCCCAGCGCCCAGCGACCACACATAGCAGTTGCCCTTATTGTTCACTGCCGCCATCATCTTGCCCTCCGGGTCTATAGCTATGTCCTGGATGGAGGCTTCCGCTTCTGGTATCTAGCAGACAATGAAATGTTGTTACAGCTTGGCATGGCCACCATAAAAGGCAGGATATATAGTGTAGTGGATAACATAGGGTACAATTAAACCTACCTTATTAAAAATAAATTACATGAATTATTCTATTATGGTTACTCGGTGCTAATAGCTTCCAAATGTTTTTCTAAAAAACACGACAATAATTATTGTGGACACGCCCGCATTGGATCGGCCGTCCGGCACTATCGTAATTTTTACACAGTAACCGTTCACACAATGATTTTGATAGAGACAAAATATATTATCGTAAAAAATTTACACACTACTTTTTTGTTAAATAGACTATCCTACTGATACTTCTCCCAAAATAGTTTACTCCAATTTAATTGCACCCTGTACCTATGTCAGTTTTTTCCAAAAATTTTTAGCAGGTAAAAGCTATAATATTTTTTAATTTTCAATTTAAAAGTTTTATGGACTAACCAGCTGCTCATTATGGTCAGTCTTAAGATCCCAAATGTGTATGATGCCACTTTGTCCTCCTACAAAGATCTGTGACTGATCGGGATGAAGCGCCACAGCATTGACTGGTGCTGGCACTTTGAAGATCCTCTGGCATTGAAACTGCCGCACAGCCCTTAAAAAATTATAAAAGCTGGTAATAGCACCATGAGATATGTTTTTAAAGCATAAAATTAATTCAAGCACACAATGATAACAATTTGATAATCAAAATTAAATTCCTTATCATCCTGTCTATAGTAAAGAGCTTGAAATCAACTAGCTACTGCCCCCAACTACTTTCTTTGTAAAACTTTCTAATTATTCTGTTTATACAACATTTTGTAAATTACTGCTCAACTCCGATTGGTTGTAGTGTAATGTTATATTGTCTATAGCCTTCCTCAATAAATGGACTAACCAACACAAAAATAATTTCTCAGTTCTGGACGGTAGTTCCTGAGTTTAGCACATTCAAACAAACTCTATAGATAGAAGAATAGACAAGAAAGTACCTAAGATCCCAAATGCGTGCTGTGCAGTCTTCACCACCAGAATAGATCCATTTGCCATTCTCCTGGAAATAAACATGATAAAGTTGATTTAAGTCAGATTGTTGACCTAAGTAATTTGGTTGCAGCATGCCTAAACAGCCAAAAGATCAACATTTGTATAGAAATAAAATTTAACAACCAAATTAAGTAAGTCCGTCAACTAAAATGGAATGCACTTCTTATATGGTACATAAATTACTCACTTGGAAACCAACTCTGGAGACATTTTTGGACACACCCTCAAAGTTGATGACTGGATCTGGATTGGCACTGGCCAGGTCATACATTCTGATGTGTTGGTAGCCACATGCAGCCACCATTTGGCCATTCGGATTAATTTCTAAATCATTGACTTGCTGCAATAGAAATATTTAATGAAAATCTGATTGAGCCATCCATTACAATGCAAATAACATGTAAAACTAAATAAATTTCAATTGGACATTGTCATAACAGTTTTATGTGAAAGTGCAATCTAAAGGAAATCCCCGAAAAGCCGTACATTTTACTACCACAAGTAGTATATTTTTGTTCTCATACTCACAGAGTCAGGGTGTTGCATGGTTCGCAAACAAACGCCGCTATGAGCCTGCCATAGCTTTATGGTGTGATCGTAACCCCCAGTCACCAGCGCAACCTGGGAACCAGCTCCGGCTGTTCCGTCCCCCGACATTTCTTTTCCAAATGTTTACAACACAGAAGGTTATGTTTACAAATGCAATATTCAACTAATGTCCTTTTCTGAAATTCAACTGACTTAATGTAAAGCCTAAAAGTTTATTCTGATAAATAAAGTTCCGCTTCAAATTTATTATGCGCCTCATAAGTTCTATAATTATTGTTTTGAATTTTATATGTTAATTAAATGATATTTTTTTCATAAAATTGATGTTTTGACATGGTTTCGACTGGTTTCGACTTTTGTCTGGTTGAACTTTTGAAGTTCGACAGATATTTTCATAGATTACTACGTACTACTTAAATACTGGATATTTTTTAACGACACCTACAGCACAGATAAGAAAGTATACAGCAAAAGAATATAATCATTAATCACTAGTATCATAGACCATAGTACATATATGATATACAGTACATTTCATATTAATTTCACGAAAGAAGTCTTAGGGCCTGTTTAATCACATGCTGTCAAAGTTTCTGTTAGGCTATCCACAACTTTTTTGACAGATTCTCCATACAAAATCTGTCAAATAAAGTTATAGTCAAATAAATAGACTATGTGAAACAGGTCCTTAAAGTTCCACTTTAAATTTATTATGCGTTTCATAAGTTATTTAATTATTATTTTGAATCTAAATTATTCATTTTATTTGTTTTTTTTTTTCAATAAATTTGATGTTTTTAAGTTTTTGACATAGTTTTGAGTTTTGACTTTTGAATTTTGATTGGCTTTGCTATGATGAGTTTGACATCACTTTTTTCTGTACTGTGAGTCACAGACTCACAGTACAGAACTTATCTGAACTTATCTGTCACTTGTCAGTCTGTCACAGTCTGTGACAGACTGACAGTACAGTTAAGAAGACAAAGTATACAGCAAAGAGAATATAATCACTACTTTACGTTACATGCCGCAGCTCGCAGACGAGACGTGGTGAAGCAGACGGTGCAGCCACAACGCTCAAGTAACGATCGACATATTGTTGCCAAGTGCCAAGGTTACACTCGAGTTTATTTCTTGAATTTTATAACTTTTCACATCGTAATACCATTTACACTCTCGCACACGGGCGGTCTCGCTTTGTCTCGGTGAGAGTACAGCCTCCATCATGAACATGCCCAACATTTGCGCCTCTAGTACACCGACGCTGAGAACCACAAAACATCGGCGGACAGCCGGATACATATTCTCTGGCGGACAGTTTTACTGTCTCGGAAAACACATGACAATTGACAACACATTATGTTATGGAGGTAGTACATTTTCGCCAAGAGCCACTATGAGCTCTCGGGCAAGGGTCTGGTGGCGACACTTTCGCAAGCGGCTCACAGGCGAAACGACGAAAATGCATATGCACTCTCGCACTCGGGCGGTCTCGGTGTGTCTCGGCGAGTGTACAGCCTCCAAATTACATTTCGCCCATTTCTTTTTTTCGAGTTCGCAGGGTTGCTATACAAAAATGCAAAAATCGTTTTGCTATAGACGTTAAATTTCGTTCTTTAAATTTCCATGAATCTTCTTTTAAGAAATAGGTGGTGAAAGTATGGCTTTGTTTTTAAGGTCTAATGTAAAAAAATACTTAGGGCCTGTTTCACAGCTTACAGATAGTCTATCACAAGGATTTTATAAACTTCTTGGTCTATCTATAACTTTGTTTGACAGATGTTGTTGGAGAATCTGACAAAAAAGTTGTGGATAGCCTAACAGAAACTTTATCAGTGAGTGGTGAAACAAGCCCTTAATCTAGTTACTTATTCCTAAAAGATATTAAAATTAATTAATAATATATATAATAATAATTTACAATACAATACCGAAGTATTAAATGATAATACAACGTAGACTTTATTGAGAAATAATATTTGTCTTTGAGACTTTGTAGATGGCCTAATGAAGGTGGGACTGTACGCTCTCGCCGAGATATAGAGAGACCATCGAGTGCGTAAGAGCCCCTCCACACTAAGTGGATTTGGTACGGACTTACGGAGTGAAGTGCGAATGACATTGACATCAGTTTGCCTGAAACTATTATCAATGTCATCCGCTAACTTCACTCTTTACCAAATCCGTTTAGTGTGGAGCGGCTCTAAATGGTTGCACTCTTATGAGTGTACAGCCTCCATAAGGGTTTTTACAACTAGTAACACTAGAAATAGCGATTAGGGGCGACAAAATGGCGGAAGTGTCAAAAATGTTCATGAATGATTAATTTAATACGGTTTACTATAACTAGTAACTATAGTCTAAAAATTCTGCAGAACATGCATAAAAACCACTTATTTAATTTCAAATATTTTATATTTTATCCTATTCTTATTCAATAGTTCATATAGAAAGTTAACCGGTTTCATGGTAAACATTTTCTCATGCCAATATCGTTACAGCAGCAAAGGTAACAAGTCAAAGGGAAAATGAGAAGACTAATTATAAAATAGAATCTTATATGAAATTACTTTTATTGAACATGTAAAATCCGTCTTGACATGAGGAATGCTATTCTCATTACAAAATAACACAAATGTAAATTTCAGAGACTAATCCACATTGAAAACCTACCTATAACTAATACTCTACCGGTCTCTGCAACCAATGAGTCACCGTAACTAACTAAAATACAACATACACATCAATTTTCTAAAATACTTAAAACATACGCTTAAGTTTGGTACCATTTATCAGCATTGAAATTTACAATGACAGAGGTAGGTTTAATTAACAATAAGAATCATGAAATTGTCTCTAAGTTTACAATGGTGTAGTTTGATCAAAACTTGACGTCCTCTGTAGCCAAAACTTAATTCACTATGGCATTTTATTGCAGCAGGAGAAAACAAAGACCAAAAGTTTTGATGAAACCACATGAGGTACATTTCAAAAGGTGAGCATCCAGTGGTCACAGCGAACTTAATAGGGAGGGCTAACTGTACAATTCCCCAGTGATACATGCTAACACTTAACATTATTTTTTTTCGAGACCTAGAAACCTTAGCCTGCAGTAAAACTTTCCAAACGCTGTTATTAGCTTATAAATATTACATTTCAATAAATACTACATTCACAATTATCATGTAGACAGACAGCAATTCAAATATTCAACAATATATTACCAAATTAATAAATATGGAGCAATTTGATCGGAATATGAGCATTACTAATAGGGATTTTATACAGACTTTGGAAAGTAAGTCCCATTTTATACTGTAATAAATTAAGTCCAAGTAAATTATTCAATATGAACAGAAATGCCTTATACAAAGAGAGATCACTCGCTTTCCTCCTCCTCACCCTCGTCATCATCACCCTCCTCTTCCTCAGACTCTTCCTTCTTCTTCTTAGCTTTCTACAAGTAAACAAAAACAAATCGAAATTAGTGAAGAAAAAAACACAAATTTTAAAGTTTTGAATTTCAATTTCGAAACTTACGGGTGACGCTTTCTTTGCCTTCTTCCCCCTCTTTTGCGCCTTCTTGCCGCCACCCTCACCGCCACCTCCGTTGGCGTTGTAGGATTCTAAATCTTTTGTGTATTGCTCCTTAGCTTTTGCCGCCTTCTCCTCCCAGACCTGTTAACATAACGGGTATTAGTGAATGACGCATGTACACATTTAACACAAAGAAATCAATGAATAAAAATATAATTCTTACACTCTTGTCTTTCATTGCCCTCCATATTTCACCACCTTTCTTTGCGATTTCGGTGACTTTCAGTCCAGGGTTATCAGCTTTGATTTGCTCCCTGGCGCTGTTCAGCCATAGCATGTATGCGGACATGGGACGCTTAGGCTTGTCCGACATTTTCACTTTTTTCCTTAAAACAATAAAAACACAAGTTAATACAAGAAAGCGTACTAAAAGAGGCGAGATAATCAAGCCCCTTACTACGCTAACGTGGTACCACGCGACTCTGAGATATACTTAGCACAGCGTTTTGGCGGGAAACGCATTTGCTAGTAATGTAGGAAGAAATTTTATGAACTATTAATACAATACGCGTTTAAATAAGCTAAAATAATGTAAATCCAATGCACATTTACGTATAAATTGTTAAAAATAGTAATCGCCTTATATCGAGTTCACTGGCCTATGCTTGGGTCGTACGAGCCATTTTGTTTTCACGAAATGCGTTGAAAATACGCATTTACGATTGATGACATAATTACCAAATAATCCTAAAACAATCCAACTTTAACTTGTAGAAGAACTGTTTTATTCGTTTGATGGAAAAGATTCGAGAAATTAAATATTAAAAATAGGGCGTCCTTTCTTCATACCCACGCGTACTATGGAAAGTATGGGCGAAGCATAGCCATGTTTGAATACGAATTCCAACGTGGAATCAAGATAAAATCAACGAATAACACAGTTATTTCCACTATAATGAATAACAAAATTAAACAATTAACTTAAAATATTGATTAGACTTACCTGATGGCAAAAATTTTGAAATTATTTTTAAACTAGTACACAACCAAACTGCAGACGTAGAGAACCAAAAGGAAATGTATGGAGCTCGAAGCAATGTTCCCAGACGAGCTCGCTTGGGTACACTCGCGTCGCTATCGTAGCGCCACCTATCTCGACTGTGATTGGTTGAATTTGACACTGCTACCAACTTTATCAAAATGTCTCTGCACCTTGTACTACGTATATCCGTGACGTATGAAAAGCTGATGTCAAACTAAATTGAGCTTTATTGCAAAGGCCTAAAATGTATAGTGACTTGACGCTATATTTCTCCTACATTTACTTGAAATAATTATTTAGCCGAAAAACGGATAAAAAACCTATAATATTAATAAAATAACACATGTATACCATGGTTTATGATGTTAAATTCATTTTTCATAACAATTTTTATATAGCGCCTAATAAAAAGTATGTCAAAATGAGGCATAATGCTCTTTTGGTTTCCCCTACAGAGCAAGGCAATGTTCCTCGCGCCGTAATTTAAACCCCGCCAACGTTTGTATCCAAAACATAAAAAGCGCGGCAAACGTCCGAGGGAAAGGGATGCCAATAAAACAACGTTTGTGAATGCGTTTGTTTACGATTTGATATTTTGCAGGATCTTCTGAAATAGTTTTTATTTCCAGTCAGATAAGGTGTAGCACTTAAGGCACTAGAAATAAAATATATCAACTATCCAACTTTCATCTTCAAGACAAATTGGTTGAAATAAAGTTTAGAAATACAAACATGTTTCCTCCTATTATACTTCTACCATTTATCTCATTAGTCATTACCTAAACATGCCTAAACTCCGGGGCCTGGCCATAAAGAGGCTACTAGGCTTCTAGGCTAAGACCTACAGCTAAGCTTAAGCCGCTAAAGATACTATATAGTAATGTTTAATACATATGTATTAAACATTGATGGTATTAAAATAATCACGGTGTATATTAGTTACCTAGATAGTAATATATTAGTATGTTATGTTACACGAGTTAATGAATATAAAAAATATATAACATAAAGTGCTCCGGAATTTTGTTCTATATAACATTAATATCTACAATCTATTTTATCCTCTAATACCTGAGAAGTTTTGACTTACACAAGTATTACAATATTTCGTCATGTCATCACATCGTCATACATCCATGAAAAATAAGCTAAAAAGATTTATTTAATGTTATGTATTATTAGGTTATGATATCAGTGGCGTCATGAATGGCTCCAGCGGAAGACCGGCGCTGAATTTGCCTTTAGGTAGGGTTGACAGGTCGCCCAACCTAGAAGCCGGACGGACCAGCCAGTTTGGCCGGACATTTGGCTAAAAAAACTGGATATCCTACATTATTGAGGATTTTGTCTTAGTATTAATAGGTAAGAAAAAAAATTGTATGTAGGTAAACTTAAATCTTTTTGATTATTATTTTATTTATCACACATCTTGTTAATTTTTAGTGAAATAAAAAAAGTCTTGGATAGGTACTTTATTATTATTTTATATATATTTTATTATTGCGAAATGTATAAAGCCGAACAAGACGGACACCATTGGTTTTTATCAGATATTCGATCAAAAAGTTATCGGGACGCCTTGCAACGCTACCATCGGGCATATACAGGCAGTACATGCCCAGCATGAGCCAGCTTGCGGCTGCTCGACTTGTTTTAATAAAAATCGTACCTATGTAATCTTGTGTTTTTTTATGATATTAAGGGGGCAAGCGAGCATACGGGTTACCTGATGGAAAGCAACTGCCGTCGGCGGATACTCGCGACGTCCGAAGAGTCGCAAGTACGATGCCGGCTTTTTTTTCGAGGTAATGGTAATTGGAATACGGATAAGGGATTTGAGAAGTTGGGCCACCGGTAAACTGGCTAACTGAACGAAATACAGCACAAAACTATTTCACGCCAGTATTCTGTGAGGACGTGGTATCACTCCGGTAGAGCCGGCCCATTCGTGCCGAAGCATTGCTCTCCCACGAAAAAATATGTCATGTTTCTTAAGCCGTCCAGCCTGAAGCTGTTTAAGTCTTGTTTGCGGGTCATTACCTAAGGTATTGAGCGTAGGGAAGTGGTACGCCGTAGAAATAAAAAACTAACCTAATGGCGGCTAATGGGTTTTGTGTTAAAGAGTTGCCGTGGTAGAGCAATTTAAATGTTACGGCGGTCTGCACGAGTGGGCATAGGCACCACGGCCTTACAGAAAACCGGTGTAAAAAAAGCACTTGCGCTTATTACAGCGGAAGCCCAGCTCCCTAATCATAATCATTTATTTGCTATTCTGATGTTGCAGTAGTCATGGTTGTTTATCATCAAGATTCAGGACCCGTCTGCTCATTTATCCCATAATTTCATAGAAAAGAAAAATTTTACCCGCAACCACGTTGGTTGTCAAGGTTCTAAAAACGATTACTGGGCTATTATTTGGTTTCCAAAACGCTGTAATATGTATTTATGACTGCTATCGACATGAGAAATGGAAAAAGAAAATATTTCGTCCACAAATGCACGATCTGTATTAGTTTTCCTAACGCGGAATGCGGAATTCTGCAATGCATCGAAACAATAGAAAACACATTACCTAGCTTCTCCGTACGAAACTTTTTTCGTATTCAATACGTCATTCTGCAGGTGCAAATGCAGAAAACAAATTCGGAAAATGCACCATCGGAAAAATTTTAAGAGAGCCAAATGACGGACCTACGTTATTTGGTCGAAATATGTTGACATCATGTAAGTCGTGATCTGTCGGCGGGGTTTGACATAACACGACCAATTTACTTAGATCCGTAATCTGGCTCTGTTTCAGCATACTTAATTGTGCGTTTACGGCCGGTTTTCCATCAGTTAAGTAATAACTTATAATAATTCGTCCGAGGGCCGAAGTTGGTCTTTGGCTACTAAAATATAATACAGTTATAACGAAAAATAACAGTTTTGCATATTAGAACAGCAAAAGTTAAAATAGAATTTATAGTTCAATAATAATTGTAAATTCCATTAGTATATCCATAGAGAATAAAATAATTTGTCTAAATGGTATATCAGTAGTTTTGTACGGAACCCCTCGTACACGATACCGAACTTCCGATTCGCCCTTGACGGTTCCTTTTCTTTGAGAAGAGGGTTGATAAGTTTTTAAGTTCCTGAACCCAGCCCCAATTTCAAGGAATATGGGATAGTTCAAACGGTACGTTACGTTATAAATTAAAATAACAATAGTATGCGACTGCAGTGCGCTACAAAAGCTTAATGCACCCTTCTGAGAAGAGAAAGGAATGGTTAAAAAAGTTAGGTAACAGAATAACTGCTATTGTATTGATATATCTGGCTTTAGTATTATTAAAACATTACAAAGTTGAATTTTTTGCACTAATTTTTATCCTGTAGTTAGCCGTAACCGTTTGCTCAGTGAATTGAATGCTAATGTTTTTTTAACGCGTCATAACGATTCTGATTGATGGTTTATCCTTTATATTATAATGTAAATTATAATTTTAATATGTGAAAGTCTGCTTTTACAATTTGCCGTGGCACGGCATACCACATAATAGGTATGTATTATCTGAAAATGTATAAATTGTGTGGTGATAAAATAAATTCTATTCTATTCTATTCTACTGTGGCAATACTGTCAACTGTGAACATTTCACCATTCTTGGGCCTTTAGCGTAGCGTATGCAGACCGCATACGCTTTCCTGTTTTAGGGCGAAAGAGGGTATCTATACTAATAATAATCTAAAACTCAAGAGTTTGTTTGAACGCGCATATCTCAGGAACTAAGTACCGGCCGGAATTGAAAAAATATTTTTGTGTTGGTTAGTCCATTTATCGAAGAAGCCTTTATAACATCATGCTAAAACGAATAGGAGCCGAGCAGTTATCAAAAAATGTTGTTAAAACGGGATAATTTATAAAGTTTCACGTAGACGTAGTCGCAGATAACAATTAGTGATTTATATACGTATCTTTAGGGCGTTCTCTGCATTAGGTGGACGCCTGGCGCCTCCCGCTGCATTGCTTGTTGCTATACAAAAAACAATGAATCAAGCACGCCGCTCTGTTCGCGAAGGACGCCTGGGTCAGCTCGCAGCACTGAGAAATGCATCAAAATGGATTTTTTGAACGCACTTGAAATAATCTTTAAAAATTATTACTATTGTGCACTAAGACTCCCGCGTATCCCGAGGAGCATTTTAAGTTTGTTTTCTAGTTCGTTAGTAAAATATGCTGCGCGTTTTTCTGTATCGCGAAGGGCAAAATATGCTCGGTGCCGGGCAGCGAACCGTGGCGCGCCACGGCAAAAGTGTGTGTGTATGTGCATACTGCATATATACAATGCAACAGCAACTATTATACTTTAGTTAAACCGATTTCTTAGCATAATAATTAATAGTCAATTTCTCTATCATGTTACGAATTTAAATGAAACAATAGAAATACGCTTATCAGAAAATTATTTATTACAAAACTTAAATTTAACACTAGACGATACAAAATATTGACATCACCGAGATTTTTTTTTATCTAACGGTCAACAGTTTAAAAGACAAATGAAACAAATATTTTTGTCTGATGACTTAATGATTTTTGTTAGCTGTTTTTTGTGCCCGTAAGAACTATCGAGGTTCATAAATATAAAATAGGTGCAAAAAAGTCTCCGTCGCCCACGTTATGCTTTTTAATTATCAACTCTAGCGCTCATAAAATGAACTCAACTTTTCCATAACACATGTTTCTGTGCAACGATAACCTATGTTTTGTTGAAACTTAGACTTTACTGGGCGTCTGTTAGAGTCTGTTATTAGAATGCAATTAAAGCTTTTGCGACGACCGTGTGCCTTGGCCCTTATTGTTGTACTGCTTATAACATTGTCTTCTGTGGTAAAATAAATAGCTAATTGTTTTACCACATTACTTATTCTTTATGGGGAATTTTTATTTTTATTAATTACATATACCCAATAAAGGTATTAGAAATATAACGTATTTTTTAAATTGTTATTAAACCATCTATTTCTGAAACCACTCAGCCGTACCAGCCGGCACTTTAAAATTGGTTTGGGTTAGGTTAGGTTGTTAACGTAAGTAATGCGTGCTATGATATTTTAAAATTTTTATTAAGCTAACGAACGGTCCTGGAGTCTTAGGTGGTGAAATTGATATTTACATCACCTTAGTAGGTTCCAACCGAAATAATTATTATAAGGACCTGGATGTTCTCTTCTACGTCAGACAGGACGGAAAAAACATTATAGGAAATATCCATATAAGAAACCGAATGCACTCTTCATATATTATGTTTTGTTGTGAAAACAGCATTCTATCAGAAAATTCTGATATGATTGAAGTTCTTCCGCGCGTCAGAATTTTTCCGATAAGAAATTCTTATAATGTGCGCCCGGCCTAATATGATACGGCCGTTATCCGTCAGTTGGGCTTGACATAAAGCGAGTAAATCATGTAAGGCCACGATGTTTATGATTAAACTTCTCCAATGTACGCAATCCGTTCAGAATAATAAAAAATTAAAAATAGATTCGAGATCTATAGGCTGGGTTTGACATAACGCAGCCAATTTACTTAGGTTCGCAATCTGCCTGCCTATATGAATCAACTCTTCTTATACAGCTTGACCACAAGCGCTACACCTCGCCTTAGGGCGGGGGAGGGTTACCACGGTTACTCTGTCAGTAGGCCGTCAAGGGCGGTAGTGCCCCGCCCCGTCCCACGTTCCTAGGGCGCGGTACAGAGGTTGTGGTCAAGCTATAGTACCTCAGAGGGCAATTTACCGGACAACAGTATTTAATACAACATATTATCACAACAATTACAACTAACTTATGTCTAATCACTGCCGCTTCCGCTACCACTCCCGCTCTCCTCGCCCGAACCCGAAGACGCCTCTGACGACGATTTCTTAGACTTCTTAGATTCTTTGCTCTGAAAAAAAAAACATAAAGCAACTTATGAACAACGCGGGCCTAAATGAAGCGTCATCCAGAACTCAACGACAAGCCAAAACGTCATAGAAAACCGTATGAGAAAAATATATAATTTTTTTATCCATACACTTTGGAAATAATAGAAATGCCCATAATTTCCAAAGCGAGTGACTAAAGAAAAACCTAGAAATTTGGTCAAACAGTAAAAATTTTTCGCTATCAAGAATGGTCTGTCACCCCATTTTGGATTCACGTTGAGTTCTAGGTCATCACTTCACATATTTTAGGTCATCATTTCACACACGTTTTCAAAAGAAATGGTTCTTAGTTAAGTTGAATGTATGCTTTGCAGTTTTCAGAAATGTAATTAGGAGGTTTAAGCGGTTCAGTTTTTGGTATTGTTATTTCACTTTACTGTTTGAAGGCTTGCTTTTTCTTAAAATTTCCTTATTATTTCTATTCTGCTTTCTGTCAATCTAGACGGTTGCGGTCATTAACTGTCTGTCAATTTTTTTTTAATTTTCTGAAAAAAAAAAAAAGTGGGGGGGTGGAATATTGTGAGGGTATGGCATTTTTTTGTATTAGAATATAGAACCGGGAAAACCCGGAAATTCCCCGTGCTTTGCGGCAAAAGAACCGGAATTCAAATACAAGAAGGCTTGCAATGCAAGACACTTTCGGGATTTTTTAAATACAATATATAATGACAAATGACATCACTGACGGTATTAGAGAGCGGTACAGGCGCGACCGTTTTGTTTTTATCACGCTAACCGCGCCGACAATTTTTTTCCACTCCTTGATACAAATTTTATAAAAATTAAAATCATTGGCTACTATTTCAGATATGATCTAGTAACTTTATTAATATACAATAGTTTATGTGTCATAATTTCACACACATTTTACAAAAATATTAAGTGATTTTTTTTCATTATTGTTGCATAGTCTTATTAGTGTTTTTATTGCCGTAATAGGCTTTTTTGATGGTTATAATTTGTACTTTTATTCCTAAGACTTTTGTTATTTAAATTTACCAATAATAAGGTATCATATTATACAAATAATGGAAAAAAAAAACAAAGTACCGTAAATCCCGGTTCCTTGAAACAGAACCGGTTCTCGATACCCTAGTTTGTATAAATGTGTGTTGTGCAGATATAAATGCAATTGTAGGTTCAGAGGAGCACCCAATAAATATTAATATCTTATATCACTCACTGTAAAATTAGCAGCGCTGAAAGCGAAAAAATATTTTCGCGATTTTTATGGCTAAGCGCCTCAGCGACATGAGTTTACCCATAAAAATAATTTTTTTTTCGCTTTCATCGCTGCTTTAGGGACAGATACGATCCTAAAAGTTTTATCAAATACTTTTGTTACACCCTGTAGAAAATGTCAATTTCGAGGATTAATGACCGCAGGCGCCTAGATCGACCGAAGGTACTATAATTTCTCTCTCTGTCTCTTACATCCTTGCTATCCTTCTTAGTTTCCTTCTTGCTTTCCTTCTTTTTCCCGCTGTCGGAGTCGGACGAGCTGTCGTCGTCGTCGATGTACTCTTTACTCTTGAAGTTGCCGGAGCTGGATCCGCCGGAAGTGTTCTTCGCCTTTTTACTGGCGGCTCCTTTCTTCTTCTCCGCTGCCTTCTTTTCCTAAAAAAAAAAACATTAATCTCAAAGAATTTATTTGTAGCTAAGGAAATAAGGCGCCGTCTTGTACAATCATGAAAATTGAAACAGATACATATCCTGGGTCAAAGTAATTTGGTCAGCTATGTCAAACTCAGCCGACAGATCACGGCTTACATGGAATTGACATATACCGACCAAATGACGTAGGTTCGTCAACTAGCTCTTTCAATTTCTAGGTAAGAAAGTAATCTAGAATCTAAATTAAAACTTAAAAACATTAAATATTATAATAGTTTTAAAATCGAAGTTGGAGAGCGCCCAGAGAATCTAGTTACCGCCTATAGGTACGGCCCTTTAAACATTTGTGATCAGATGCTATTTTTTTTTCAGAGGTTAGTAATTTAAATTACCTTAAGCCGTGCAGGCGCAGCCGCAAACCAGGCGGAGAACCTCAAGCGGCGCAAATATGAAAACCTTAGCGGAGATCTCATGTTTGAACCGTTTGGGGTGGAAATCCTAGGCACTTGGGGTCCGGGAGCACATAAGCTCTTTAGAGAGATATCTAAAAAGCTTATCGAAGCCACCCGAGACC
>JAOTAV010000005.1:486168-499582 GCA_026546445.1 Cyclargus thomasi | reverse complement strand
TCGATTTTCCAATAAAAAAACACAATCTGCTTATTTATTGCCATTAAGGCGGAACAAAGTTCGCCGGGTCAACTAGTTTACAATAATAAAAAAAAATTGATGCCGTTTGCGCGCTACATGAAGCGGGTAAATGCATTTTGCTTTATTCCTGATTGAACCGACTTCAATATAAGTGCAAAACCAATGTCTTGATGAATAGTTCTAAGAAAAGTTCCATAAAACAATACTGCAGAAAAGCTATAACCGACATAATGTTTTATGAAACAGTATTAATTTTCTTGTTAAGAATTTCTAAATTGTAAAATACCTCGAGCAAACTCTATAGAAAATCCATTCACATAGTCCAAGATCCTGTACTTACGTTCTTGCCAGTATTCTTGACATGTAATTTCTTTGAGGTGATGTAGTCGAATAGCTTGTCATATTCTCCCTTCTCAATACTGCTGAACGTGTGAATGCTGCCTTGTTTTAGTGCGATTTCAAAATCGAAGGACCTGAAAGTTATTAATGTTTAAAATTTATTACATTTTAAATTAATAATTTGATATCTAGATATTTGATTAATCACTAGATAATGCTCGAAACAACGTCACGCGAAAATTCGTTGAAAATATTGAGTAGGAACAGAAATAAACACGATTTCTTAAAAAAATGTGATGTATTTTAAGACCAATGACCAATGTCACTCTCGATCCTTTCAACTAAATGAAAGGCAAAACAAGTCAATTGATTGCTTTGTTTGCATATGAAAAAACAAATAAATGCACTTACCCATTTATAATATCATGTTGGATGGAACTATAGATGTTTTAGCAATTACTCACTTGGTAGAAGAAGCGCCCCCTCTCGCGAAGTTAACGGATGCAATCTCCTCGAAGCGTATATGTACGGGCGGCTTGTGGACGTACATGAAACCCTTCTCCAGGGGGTAAAGGTAGCCCGCCGCCGCCTTGTATGAACACGCTATAGCAGGGGTTTTGTGATGCCTGTTAACAGATTATAATAAAAAAAAACTTATTAATTGCATACAAAGAAAATCATAATTGGTTAAAAACATTTTATACAAAATTGAATAGATGTTAATTAAGTAATAATTACGTTGTATAGAATGATACAAACAGCACCTTTTATAATGGCACCATAATCTGGTGTTTAAATACCAGATTAATGATTTTTTTTTTAAGATTTGCAATGCTTCTTGGGAGATGTTTTGACTTGAAATTACATTTTTACTTGTAGATACAATATTGTAAGTTTTTAATGAAAGATATTCAGATAAAATGTACCTCATATTCCATACCATTTTTCTATTAAAAGTAAAAAAAATATATTATAAATTTTTTTTAAACAACTATTTAAGGTGTTCTTTGTCTGTCAAATGTACAAATTTTTAAACTTGCCAGGTAAAGAAAAGTAGACTTTGTATATTATATTAGTTATTTGCAATAACATACCCCAAGAAATCTCCCGGTCCAGTGACTCTTCTGTTTATAATGACCTTCATGATTTTAGCAAGCACCTCGTATGTAGGCCCTGACAGTTCTTTCGAGATTTTGCCCTCATATTTCTCTTTTAGTTCTTCTCTGAAAATATAAACATAAAATAAGTGACTAAAAAATAAACATGCAAAAAATATATATATGTACCTTACAATGATAAATGAAACCATTAGTATTTTTGAGACGGAAGGATTCTAATGATACATATTATTATGTATTCCTAAAGAGTTAATAAATAAACATTCATAAGATGTAAGCAAGATATTTAAATCCATCAAATTAGGCGGCGGCCTGACGGCCTTAAATTTAAATAAATATACATATAAAATTATTCACAAAGAAAGAAAAAGGCAAAAAGATTTGGTCTAAATTGTTTGGCCTGTAGTACCATCATAAGTTACGTCAAGCTATAAAATACTAATACATACTCCGTGAAAGGCAGTTCCAAACTCGTCTCTTCTTCTATACCAAAGAGCAGCACAAGGAAATGATACCGGGTCTGCCCCTGCTTGATCGGTGGATCCAGGGACACCACAAAGAACATCTGTCTTGTGTCCTTATGAGGAAGTAGAAAGAGACGCAATACGGTTGACATAGGTATTTTGTAATCAAATGTTTTACCGTGAAGCTGGAAGAATGTTTGGAACACTTTGATGTCGTAGCGACCACTGAAATAAAATAAAAAGATATTGAATTACTACAACTTTCATTTATTTCTATATAGTAATAATGAGAGTATATAGTAATAATGGAAGAGAATATATAGTAATAATGGGATTTCTGCTGTAAATGTTATTATATATTAAAATACTAAACATGTTAAGTACAAACATTAAGGGGCTGTATGGTGACATCAATAATTTTTGGATAGGTAATATACAACTAATTCCGTAAATCCTACATACTTAAACTGCCAGTGCAGTTGTAAATAGCCCAAATGGCACTCATCAGGAAGAGGTGAAACAGCCCCCAAAGATATAAAACAAAATCGACAAAAAACTCACTGCTAATATCATATGGTTTCTCAAAATTTTTAATTATTGTGCAACTTACCGAGGCGTAAGACATTGGAGTTCTCTGAAGATGGCAATAGCATCTCCAGAAACAGATATGACACTGGCCTTGTTCATGACTTGCTGGTGGAAGGCCTCCACAGCATCCATGTCTCCAGCCAGCTCATTAGTTGGTATGTGGAACCTCATCTCCATCAGTGACACTGGAGTGTCGTCATTCTAGAATGCAAGTGTTGAGATTGTTGTATCACTTATGCAACATCTGATATATAGAATCAATGCCACTATTTGTTGCAATTTTATAACTCAAGAATCATCTTACATATCCAAAACAAGTGTTGAGGCCTTGATTGGACTGTTTAATAGATGGTTTATAAGGTGTTTGCATTGGTGTTTGTTTGGTACTATCACATTATTTGAAAAATTAAAATAATAATGGCAAATTATGCTTCCTATCAAATTGAACTCTTTTTCAGATAAGGCCTGACATAGTAAAAGTCATTCTCAAATTACCTGATGAAATTCTAGTGTGACTTCATTCTTGCCTGTGTTACATTGTGAAACATAATGCAGAGGGATTTCGAAAGCTGTGTTGGAGCCTACGTTGAAACTCAGCACTTCGCCATTGAATTTTGCCGTACCCCAATTCCAACCCTTGAGAGATAGTTCCTTCTCTAACATATCTTTGCTGTAGTTGTTTTTGAAGAACTTAGCAACTTTTTCTTGCTCCTATAAAATAAAAAAAAATTGTAACAAAAATTGTTTAAATGTATCACAACTTAAAAGTAAAACACTTTTAATATCTACACATATAATAAAACAGTAAAATTGGTGTATCTGTACTGTACTGTGTATTAATATTTTACAAACTAATCAATGTGGGGAGGGCTTAAAAATGGTAATAGAACACAAATTGACAAAAAAAAATCTGTTTGTACATGCTTATCTCCGAAACTACTGAACAGATTTCAATAAATCTTTTTTTTTGATAGCAATTAAGTCTAGGCAACACATATGATACTTTTTATCTCGGGAAAAAGTATGGTTACCATGATATACAAATCTAAAATTATTCCTCAACTAGTAGTGTTTATTATAATGAATTCTTTAGTGGTTACATTAAATCTAGATTAGAGAGATTTGTCTATTGCTTACATTTTCCAGATTTTTTTGAAAATACAAATTAAACTACATTAAAAATTTTAATCAGATTTATCCTATTCATATTGTGAATGTGAAATATTGTTTGTTTGGACGTTTGTTTGTCAATCAATCACACCAAAACTACTGAACAGACTATGTTGAAATTTGGCAAAGTCACAAGTAAATGTTAGTATCAAATAATAGTATAAACTACTATAAAGTTTTTGTTATACTTACTCCTTCTTTAAAACCACCATATCTATGTAGAGTACCATTTTTGAGAAACACTCTCAACCCCCAAGAACCAATGAACTTTTGAAAATTAACCAACTCAATATCGTTTGCTGATATTTGTTCCACTTTGCCAGTTTTGCTGTTTTTGAATACTATATTCTGGTCCGTCATTTTCAATCTGCCTGGTACCTGAAATTTTTTATATGTAACTTTTAAGAATGATGTTTACTGTCTTCGTTGGTTTACATAGTAGCAAATTGATGACAAGATTTTTATACTGGTTAAAGTGTTTTATACTGGATAATAACTGATTTTAATGGTTTAGCATCCAGCAGCTTCATTACCACATTTGTGGTTCGAGGATTATTTTTATTGATCACAAGCGCGTGTATTAACAATGAAACAATCGTATAAGGCCAAAACCATGATTGCTAACAAAAGTTTTAATTTTATTACAAAGACTTACCATAGCGCCTCTAATTTCAGCTTTAACATCGTTATACTCAAGAAACTCCATTATGAATTACTTTTTTCTTTATAAATTAAGGAAAAATAACAATTTTTAATACGAAAGGAGCAAACAGCATTGAAAAATGATTGAAAAATTATTTAGCGGCTGTTTATATGTCAAACGCAACGTGCCAAATGCCAATCCAAGTGACAATGTCTCCTTCTTTTGGATAAAAGTAAAAATATAATTTTGCCTCCATTCTACCTATCTGTTTTAACTTTTAAGTTATTTCTAGATGAAAATTGGAACCAGTTTCAAAATCAAAATATGTAATAAATGAAGATAAGATAAGAGAATTACTAAATCAATACTCTGCAATTCTTATAGTTTTGAGAGAGTCCATGGGCGATGATTGTTGATTTTCATCAGATGACCCGTATGGTCGTTTACGCCCTAACTTTATAAAAATAGTTAGTGAATTTCTAGGGAGTTACACATAGAAAGATGAAGAATTTTTGATTAATGACTTTGGCTTTCATTTGACATAATGACATGAGGCATTTGACATTAGTGGAAAAGTGCATTTTTTGTGTTGTGGACGTGCAAAGTGTTGCGTTTCTATTCGCATTTCGGTTGCAAATTTTGCGATTATTATCAATAGCTCCTCTAATTATTAATATTTTATACGCATAAGTAGGCCATCAAGTATATGCAGTTTTATTTTAAGAGTAAAAGGCTACTAACATACTACAAGTTAAACTGTGGTCCTTGATCCTTACTTTAAAGGTGTAACTTTAATGTGCTAATCCTATGGCGTCATTATCTCTGCCTCGAGTTCTGCAGCTTAAGAAAAACAGCTTGGACGCTGAGCGTGAGCAGTTCGAGAAGTCTCAGGTAAGATTTTAAACTTTTCAACTTAGTACTTTACTTTCTAGCTTTAACTGTAGGAGGGCTAGTAAAAGTTTTAGAATTAAAAATAATATAAATTTATCATGTAAATAACTTTATAATATGTTTCAGTTTCATGTAGGTACGAAAATTGTGATTTACGAAAGAAAATTAATTCTTGATACAAAGAGCTAACCTAGGTGCACAACAATATCTTATAGCACAGTAGTTATAATTATTATCAACATATAGCCTGATTTTTTTGTGAAACTTCCATATTCAAATGTATGTTTTAGGAACACAGAAACATCTTCTTCTATATATATAAAAAACAACAAAATTGTTACAACACTTATAACTCAAGATCTGCTGCAGTAATTTTCATGCTTGTTGATTTGTTAGACTTGTCTCCCTCCAAATTGCAGAATACACCTTAAAAACAATAAAAACTTTTTTGTTATTGAAAAGATCCTTATTTAATTTCTCCTGTAAGCCATGAGTAACACTACAGGGCACAGCTAGTTATGCCATCTATAAACTAGGTATGCCGTTTGGGTAAGATTTTCTACATAATTCTATCCAGACAATTTAAGTAAATACAGGTAGTTCCTAATCCTAATAAATAAGATTCTTCATGTCAATCTGCCTATTATTTTAAGGTCATCAAAGAATAACTTTGTTCAGGAGATTAATTGTACAAAACAATGTAAATACAAGTTACCAACATATGGTAAATTTCCGAAATTTTGATGCCATCATTATCAGAAAAAAAGCTCTATCAATGTGAATTACTAAAATTTTTGCAGCTTTCATAGTCATCGAGTTATTAAAATTAATATTGCTGTTATGAAGCAGCAAGCCCTTAGAAAATTGCTATGAGGACAGCTGTAAATGCAATTTTAATGGAAAAAAACAGTATCATAAGAGTATATTAAATATTGTGGATCAAGCTATTCAGACCAAAATAGCTGTTTACAAGACAATAGTGTTTAAAATATTTTACTTTCGACATTTCATAGTTTACTTTATATACAAATGCAAACATGACAAAAACAATACAAAGAATATGTCCTGCATGTTATATTTTATATTACACTTAATTGTTTGAAGCCATAAAATCTGTAATTAAAAGAATGCAGCAACCCATTTTAAATAATTATGAAACTATTAAAAAGTTTTTGATAAACAAAAACTGTTTTTATTAAGGCTTTCTTTAAAGTTGATCCCTTGGATAGTTAAATGGGTATTTTTTCACCATTTTTATGAAACAAAAATAAAAAAAATATATTTTTAACAAAAGTATTATTTCTTGTTTACAAACAAGAAATAATACTTTTGTTAAAAATGAATAAATCACTTGACATTCTAATCAGTCGCCAGTCAGGTCATAGCCATATTAAATTTATGATAAAAATAGGTGAGTAAAGGTGTGATAAGCACTTTCAATATCTTTATCATAGATAGGGATTGTTGTTAAAACGAAAGCATTTGATAGCTAATCAGTGTGACATCAACTCGTTGGTGTTACTTTTGTTAAATTTTAACTGGCTTGTGAGATTTTTACTCTGGTAAGTAATAACTAACTTGTTTTAAATTACATAATTAAATAATAGTAGTTTACTTATTAAATCAAATAATAGTTTTCTAAATATTTTTTCTTTATAAAGTAAGGTAAGATTGGTTTTGTCAGTATGAATACACTTATTATTATATATTAACTTTTGATATTGCCCTAAAATATATATTATTGTATTTTTCGACATTATAACGATCATGATTTGTGCTTGCAAGGAATTAAGGAATACATCTATGGAAACTAACAGATAGCCCTTTGTAATTTAGTATGGATAACTGTTGCTGGCAACTATGTTGAGGATACATTAGTCATCCGTACCTTTGATAATAATATCCTTATGGTCAGATTTTCGCGTAAGTAATATCTAAATAACAACACATTTTTCCGGGACGAAAAGCATCCTATCACTTATGTCTTTCACCGAGACTCTAAAGTATCACCATGCCAAATTTCAGCAAAATCGATTCAGCGGTGTGAGCGCGACGGGTTAACATATGGACAGACGAACACACTTTCCGGTTAGAATATTAAAGTAACTATGGACTTAGACAAATTATTTTATATAATAATATAATATATAATATAATTTATAGTTTCTCTATGCTATGGATAAGTTTGGTGTACTATAGTAGGTAGTTTAGCTCGACCATCAAAATCCGGCCGAGATGGGCGATAAACGAGGGTTGTGTCGGCGGATGTCAGCAATCACGCCGCCATGCGCGCAGTGAATCACATAACAAATCTCGTTCATAACAATTATATGCGTGCCAATGAACGCATAACATGAAACAGTAACACGCTGATAGCATATTATGCTCACATACTAATAACTACAACGGTTTCGGTAACCGAGGCCGGTTTCATTCCAGTTACGCAGAAGTAATGTTATAGTGCCCAAGTGTGCGCGCAGACACGAGAGCACTCTCTATTCATGTAAATAAATGAATAAAAAACTCTTTATTTGAACAGAAAATTCACATTATCAAAAAACAAAAAATGAAATTGATGTCCGAAATGGCGGCCTTACTGCTGGAAGCAGTTTCTACCAGGCTCATGTATGTCAGTGGTCCGTCTCAATGAGACGGACCACTGACATTGGCGAGAGATCAGACGCTGGGCAAAATTTTTACACCCGTGACATTATACAAATTACAAATGTGTTTATTGATTTTCTTATCCACGTACATTCAAAATGAGCGCTAAACTATAGAAGCCAGAAGTGGTGAGATTTGAGAAACACCATACTACAAATTCACCTACCAAATAAATAAACTTTAAACAGTTTGCTTTTGAAGCAGTTGAAATAACATCGTCATGAGGGGGAGGGGAAGGGGGTGAACTTGAATTATAAATACTCCGCGTGCGTTGACTGCGACTAAGTGGGGGCTTGCGGCCAAAATAGTAACACAAACTTAAGGATATGCCCATAGATAGCTCTTGTTACAGCCAACTGCAACGACGAAAGCTATCTTTACCACATCTATAAACAAATTCTGCGTTCTTTTTTTCAAACTCTAATTTAATTGCAACTGAACTGAAGACCATTGTTGGTATCACACAATATAATATTAAAAATGTTGTATACTTTTCTTGGTTTTTCACATGTCATTTTCTGTCTATATTGTGTTGTTTGATGTGCAAAATAAATGTTTCTTATTCCTCAGTAGGAGCACTGATTACGAAGTATTTACGAAATAGTATTCAGTACACAGTGGCCCGTCATGGAAAATCGATAAGTGGCGCAAATTTGAACACGAGTATGTGACATCCCCCCCCCCCCCCTTCCCGGGCCCAAATCGCCTGTTTGTTTGTGACTTGACCACGAGTACGTGACCCCCCTGGCGCCCAAGCTGGATCCGCCCTTGATTTTATCGGGCCAAAATAATCTCGAAGACGGTGACGGACATGGAAAAACAGCTTAAGGATTTTGCTTGCGAATCGATGGGGTTTCTTGTAAATGCTCGAGAGACCCTGAGATTGATCATCTGTTTATTCACGTGTGCGGTTTGTTCATTCAATGCGAGTACCCAATACCTATACGCCGAGAACACCTGTCGGATTTTGTAACCTGCCCCGGTTTTAAATGGCTTTGACCATGTAACATGTTACATCTGTTTTATAACAAGTGACATCCATACTAATGTTTTGAATGCGAAAGCGTGCCTGCTTGTGACCTCTTTACATCCGTACCGCGTACATCCGTACTCCCTATTAAAAGGCCGGCAACCCACCTGCGACTCTTCTGATGTTGCTAGTGTCCATGGGCGGAGGTAGTTGCTTTCCATCAGGTAACCCGATTGCTCGTTGGCCACCTTATCTTATAAAAAAATATGAGATTTAGCATAGCGTGAGTAGAGGTGTAGCAGTGCTTCTAACTCGCAAAAATATTTATCCCTAAACCTAAGTCAAAACCCCCTGAAATTGCCAGTATTTTTAAATTCCCCTAATAATTATATCTAATAAAAATACTCGAAAATAGGAAAAATTTGCTATAGAAAACAAAATACATAATTAGTACAGTTAGTGGTATTGATGTCATAAGACGACGCCGATTATTATTGCAAGATTTTCTTCATGAATTTTTATTCCTAGATCGTTAAGAAAACCCTTTAATATTTGAAACCCCCAAAAAATCCTCACTCGCTCATTTATTCCCTAAATTTGGGGGAAAATCCCTACAAAGGATATCTATAGGCTAATTTTTATTCCGGATAAATTTTCATTCCATATAAATCGTGATCTGTCCGCTGAGCTTGACATAACCCGACCACATTACTTAGATCATCAATCTGTATCTCTTTCAACTTCTCTGATTGTACATGTGACCGTGAGAATCGCTAGGTGGCGCTGTAGAAATCCCGTATAAAATCTTAGTAAAAGCGACCGTGAAAAAAAAAAAACCCGCACCCGGCAGTTCGGTCTTAGAACTAAAGGCATTTAAACTTGTGGAGACTAATATTACTATGTGATATGTATTAATCTAGTTGGGTACCATAATCAAACTCGCGCTCGGCACTCAGGTGCCTTACTCTCAAATGGCACATTAAAATATTCGGACTCCACCAAATGTTTGCGTCCTACACTAAAAATGAGTGAGACGCGACAATCTAATTCGTTCGTTCGAGTCTCAAAAGAGTTTCGGAGTACTGTACTACTGTCCCTGATGCCCAGGACACAAGAGGCTTTTTCAAACTAAACAGCGAGATGGTTCTCCTATGAACTGTCGTAGCTCACACTGGCTTGTCAACAAATTTACTATGACTACTATAGCTTAGAAATGAAGCTAGTTTTGTCTACACTAAACCAGAAATACAAACTTGTTCGCTCACTGACACTAGTTTGCTGTCCGCGCTTGATAAACTGGCTTGGTGTATATTCCGGGCATTAAGCGAAATTTTTCTATCGAGCATATAACCAAGAGAAAAGTAATGTGAACCTACCGTGTCCGAAACTTATCAGTGTTTTGGCACTGATACCATATGATATATGATACATAACCGCCAGCCAAATAACAACGCACAAAAACTGTACGCACAAATAAGAGACCTGTGTGTACGAACGTAAGTACTGATCGGAAATATCGGAGATACTTCCGAGCGATCAGAGCGCAGTGGCTTTGGGCGGATTTTTTTCCAAACAAAACTAATAACATTTCCGCTCTTTTGGTTCTATGCTCGATGAATTTTCCAGGTATTAAGTAATTGGTCATTGTTGACAGTGACGATAACTAACGTGAATCAGCAGTGAATAATATGAGCCACTAATTAATTTTAAAAATGAAACGATAATTATATACATATAATAACCATAAAATATTATCCAGAAAAATAATTAGTATTTCGAAACTAACAGGGTACTAACAGGCACACCATTTTGGCTTATTCCATATTTCTCCGTTGACAATCCTCGTCATAAAAAGTTCACTCATCCCCATTAATTTAGAAATAAAATAATGTAAGGATCAGGTACCTTTAATTTATTATTGGATAAGAACTCTATTATTGGTTATTTTTACAATGAAATATAAGCTTCATAGCAAAACTTAAAAATATACTTTAAAAGTTTTTAAAAACGCAGAATTCACAATCACAAACGGTGTGAAAACGGTGTGAAAAAACAAAAATCACAATCATAAACATTGAGTGTCTCTGAGCAGGAACATAGAAACCTCAGTTAGAATCCTTCCGAAAATATTTTCCGGTATTCAACGGTTGAACAAAAATTTTCTACTTTCTATAGTTCGAGCTGTTCCGGAAACCCGGAAAAAAATCCCGACAGGGCCTATATTAAAACTAGATGACTTGAGTAATTAGTAGAGTTGAGGCTAAATTTCTGCCGACCATTACTAGGTCTACATAAAGGGCTGCTAAATAAAATAATAAACTTTATTTGTGAATCACACACATGTATTATTTATCTGCTGGAATCAAACGTTATTTGTTAATGGTATCAGTACCGTTGAGTATGCGATTATTGTTTATTCCACGTCTGTGACTCACCCACAAGCCTACTAGCAGTTGACTGTATTCTTCACCTTGACTAATTAATGACTAACGTGTCTGTTACATGTTATAGGTATAAAGTTTCACCATTAGAAAGAGAGCCAGTTGACGGATCTACGTCATTTGGTTGTAATATGTCAATTCCATATAAGCCGGCTGACTTTGACATAACCCGGCCAAATTACTTAGATCCACTTAGTGGTATCTCTTTGAACTTCTCTGATTGTAAAATTATTTCAAATATACAATAAAAAACATTGATAATAGTCTATATTATCGACATTTTATAATATTATGAAGCTTCTGTAGGTATGTGTTCCATCAACTGTAATGGCTCCCTGTTCATCAGCGATTAGTTATAGATGCTGATTGATGAGTGATGACACGCGATCGCGATCGTGTGGAGGGCATACTCGGCTCTCCTCGCCGATTTCGTCTATGATCGTCTTTGTTCAACTTGTCGCCAAAGTACGAACGAATGTGTGGATGCTAGTACGATGGTCTATGACCAATTTACGATAAACGTCGCCGATTTGAAGAGCCCGCATATGAAGGCCCGAAATTTTAGACAGCGCTTAATAGCAAGAGCAAGATTAAAAATTTTTGAGATGCTGTTTTTTTTAAAAAGCATCTTGAAATTTCTGATCCTGCTCTTAAGTACTATGCGCTGACTTTTAATACGGTTAAGTTCACTATAATGGCGGCTGTACACTCTCGCCAAGAGGTCTCGGGCGAGAGTCTCGTGGCGGAGAAATTGATTCATAGATAGCGAAGTCCTTACTTGATGGGGCTATATCAAGTTAATTTTTATTAAATAATTGCCTCAAAACATTGGTCGGTTCAACTGTAAAAGTCTGTTGGCGTTTTAGCATTCTTGATAATGATGACTACCTACAAAAGGTCGATTTAATAGACTCAAGGTATAACATAATGTTAAACATAATTATTTTCTAGAACTCAACCGTATAATAGTGTTTATCTGCGTATTAACATAATGTAGAAATATCCACAGCTGTAGTCAATAGTAAGTATCTATATATATAAAAGAAAGTCGTGTTAGTTACACCACTTATAACTCAAGAATGGCAGAACAGATTTGGCTGAAAATTGGTAGGGAGGTAGCTTAGAGCCAGGAGACGGACATAGGATACTTTTTATCCCGTTCGACAGCGTTCCCGTATAACTTGACATGAAACGTCAGTCACTATAAAACGTGGTATAACAAAAAAGAATCAGACTTGGGATAACAAAACGCAAATGACAGCTATGTAATTGACGTAACATGACAGCTAATATATATAATTCTTCTCTGAGTGTGTATGTCACTAAACTTCTCTTAAACGACAGGACCGATTTTGATGACATTTTTTGTGTGTGTTCAAGGACATCTGAGAATGGTTTAGATTCACAAAATAGCTCGGCAGTACAACGTCTGCGGGGACAACTAGTTTTTTAATATATTATAATATAAATTTATAAAATGAGAGTAGAATTATATAATTTCGCTTTACCACCCTCATAAATCTCAGAATGGTCGAGCAAATTCTGCCACTCCAGTTTCGCTGTTATTTTTTTTAGCTTATCTATGAGTACGTAATATAAAATAGAAGGCAAACTTCACGGTCATGGAATGCGTATAGTAATAATCTATACATATAATAAAACAGTAAAATTGGAGTGTCTGTACATTTATTATTTTTACAAAATTATCAATGTGGAGGTGTAAGAATAAAAGAAAATAGAACACATATCGACCAAAAAAAGTTGTCTGTTTGTACACGCTAATCTCAGGAACTACTGGACAGATTTGAATCAATCTTTTTTTATTTAATAGCTATAAGGTCTGGGCAACATATATAACAATTTTTATCCCGGAAAAGTGTAAGTACGGTTCCCGCGTTATATACAAATTTTTGCGTAACGAAGTTTCAACTGTCGGTAACCGGTAAGGTAAACCTACAGAACTGGATAACTCCTAAAGTAACCGCAATCGACAATTCATACTTGTTGGTCGTAGCAATATGTACATACGTGTTCAAAAAGTATCGCTAATTTTGAATTTTCGCGGGTTACGTATATTCGAATTTCGATTTTTTTGTGGCGTTATG
>JAOTAV010000005.1:456729-486068 GCA_026546445.1 Cyclargus thomasi | reverse complement strand
TTGAGATCGGAAAATGTCTCATTGGTACACGCCTCCACCGGGGTTCGAACCTGCAACCTCTCGAGTGCGAACCAAAGTTCTTACCCATTAGGCCACGGACGCTCTTTAAACGACCCTATCGAGAATCGACAAATACGATTGCATCCAACTCATGATAGAACTACAGTTCATATGACAAAGTGCTATGCGGTCAGTACATGACGTGACACCTCATTACCGAGCCGCCGACTTCAGCCGAATCGAACGTCACTTGTTTTAGTATTCATTTCAGCACAATACGGAGATTATGCAAGCTATAATTTTAATGTTTTCCTTTTATGTAAGTGGTGAACAAATTGAGACTTAAATACTATTATAGTATTACCTGTGCAATTTAAGTAGGCATATGACCTTACAAAGTCATTTTGGGAAAATATAGTGTTTTACATTTTTCCAAAATGACTCTGTCATAGTCCCACGCCTAGTTAAGTCGCACAGGTTATAATAAAAAGAAGGTTCTGGTATGCTTTATCATTCATTTTAGCCCATAACGCCTCCGTGGTAGTGGTACAGAGCTCGGCTCTTGAGTTGGTTCGATTCCCGCGTTGAAACATATTATTTCCAATTTGGTTAGGACAATGCAGGCTGATCACCTGATTGTCTGGTGACAAGTAAGGTGATCCATGCGTCGGATGGGCACGTACAAAGTTGATCCTGCGCCTGATCTCTCGCCAGTCGTGTCGCTCATCCGTCCCACTTGGTTATGAGAGTAAAGGCAGAAAGAGTTTCTGTGTACTGCGATCACACTTGGGCACTACAAAATTACCCCTGCATAACAGGCCCGGCAACTATGAAAGCAACCACCGTCACCGAAACCGGCGTGGGAGTTAT
Organism: Cyclargus thomasi; assembly: GCA_026546445.1. Taxonomy (NCBI): domain Eukaryota; kingdom Metazoa; phylum Arthropoda; class Insecta; order Lepidoptera; family Lycaenidae; genus Cyclargus; species Cyclargus thomasi. The sequence goes on along the minus strand of JAOTAV010000005.1, from coordinate 485,198 downwards.
TATTATTAATATTAGCTCAATACGAACAGTCTATACACACTATAATTTTGGTATATTTATTTATGTAAGTAGTTAACAACAGACTTGGATACTATTAAACTATTTACATGCTATAAACCAATTTGTATAAATCTATATCGACGGCAGAAAGTAGAAGTGGTGAAGCAGAATCTCAAAAAGTTCAACTTTACACCAGAACCAAAAATTACACTTTAATTAATTAGGAAAGAAATTTGAAATTTTAAACACACCTCATATTGGATTATACGAAAAGTATGTTCAAAATTTAAATTTTCTATACTTATTAATTATTGTATTATACATTTTTGAGCTAGTTCCTGGCTCTGGAGTGAATTTGTCTTTTTCTCAGGCTCTCTGCCATCGATATTTCACGCGAGCGGAAAACTTTGTACCCCTTTTGACGAAAGACGCGTAAATGTTAAAGGGTGAAATTTCTTTCAGTCATACTTGATATGGAGGAGAATCGTCGAATACATACTAATATTATTTTAAAATGTACTTGAATATTGGATATTTTTATTATATAAAATACTACGCACACTAAAATATTTTGATGACACAATAATCATACACGAAATACTCTTTTGTTAACGGTTGAAGTCTGTGATTGTTTTTAATAAATATTCTAGTAGGCCTGGTAACGAGATCTTGAAGCCAAATTAAAGTCTGTGATAGATAATGGTTTTTATAGGTCCTATATAACTTATTATTTTTAATATTTTAAGTCGAATTTCGACCACTAGGCGACCTCTAGTTTTGATTATTCTATGGCAGGAAATGCACGGCTTGGACTAAAATCACATCAACAAACAATGCATTTTGTTAAAATAAACTTTGTAAAAACCGCCCAAATATTTTGAGCTTTAAAATAGCACGGTCAAAAAGGAAAAACATTTTCAGAGGTAAATATTGGCTCACTCGATAACAGAAAAAAGTAAAATTTTTCAATAAGGCCGTAGGTAAATTACCGTACCTTGGAATTTGAATTGGCAAGTTCAAGCCATACATATTCAGTTGAAGGAAGCGACGCAGTGCGCAAAACTTTTGGCACTCTCGCTTGCATACAAAAAATGAAAGTGGCTTGCGACCAATAAAATGGCGCATTTCTGAAAGCTTAATCTGACCTACATAATCCCGTGCCATAGCTTATGCTTAAAATATCATTAATATTTTCCAATTCTGTTACTCTGGTTTGGCGCGTTTTACTCTAGTTTACAAACAGTTTCTACTACAAATATATTCTTATAATGATAATATTTTTTACACCACGTCAGTCCCGCTTGTACTAACGGAAGGACTCGTGATATACGTAAGGAAATTTTTGTGATACAATAATACACATAATTATAATTACTAGAGCTCGCCCTGTGGTCGAAATTCGACCATAAATATTTAAATCCATCGTGTAGAGTAGCTATAAAAATCAAACTATACTCTTTTCAATCACAGACTTTAATTTGGCATAAATGTCTCGTTACCTTATTTTTTAATTAAAAACTATTAAATAAAAAAAACAGACTTAAACCATAAACAAAAGAGTATGTCATGTATGATTAGCGTGTCATGTTAAAGTATTGTAGTGTGGGTTGCGTTTTGTTAATTAAAATATGCAAAATTAAAGCATATTTCAAAGTATCATTGTTACTCCACCCTCCTCCACCATATCAACTATAACCGGGAGAAATTTCATGATTTTGCATCTACGCGTCTTTCGTAAAATGTTTTCTAAGTTTTCCGCTTGCGTATTAATACATATAGATTACACATCTATAGCCCAATTTGAAAACTTTTTGCTTCGTCACGCGTTTGCGGAATTCAAACTCGCCATCCCCTGGCTTAGTCTTCGACGAGCTTACCGTTTACTGTAAGTTATATACGATATCAAAACTTGTATGAAATTCCGGGCAAAGTTATTTGGAATAGACTAAAGATTTCCAGATTGTTATACAAATTATTATTTGACCTACCAAGCTAGATATTACCGACGTTGCAAATCTATACCTTACATAGACCAAACCATAGCTTATATTTGAATTGGCGCCGTAAGCTGAATCGAAGCGAAAACCGACCGTGAATCTGGAATAACGCTATTTAATATAGGGTACTTAGACAATTTGCAATCGACAATTTCAACAGTGAGGTAAGAATGGAAACTTTATAGGATTTAGGATAATATAAAGGCATTGCACTTCGAGAGTCACTAGAGACTGTCAGCCAATTTTAACCGCGCAATTTTTTTCGCAAATTCTGTAACTCTTGGATATGTCAGCTTCGGCATATTAGCTGGCGATAATATATTATTATTTTTAAATAATAATATATTATAAGAATATCTACTCGCAAATAAAATTAAATAATGCCTTGTTTAAAAATGCTTAGTGCGGACAATCCCTAAGGTGAGACCGCACTAGCCGTAGCTGCTACACGACCCTATATTTCACGAACTACTATTCCTTCATCTTGAAATGGAATAATTGTGTAAGCTGAGTCGCAGCGATGGCAGCACTCAGCAGCTCGACAAAGAAAAAGGAGTGACAAATTTATAACTTCTCGTTTCGACTCGACTCAATTGAGTCACAAGTGTCATTGGACCAGAGATCAATTTTCTCGATGGTACGATAAACTTAAATCTTATCATACATAAGCTTGTCACTCCACTGCCGCGAATATCGAATGCAACCTGTCCAAACACCCTGGAATAACACGAACGTCGGCAAATATTTGTCATGGTTACCGGCTCCGCTTTAGTTCACCTCGGGTCGTGCTCTGTCGAAACTTCCAGACTTTTTTAATTTTCTCGGTCTAGAAGGTGGCGTGCTGTTCTCGTGAACTGTTAACTCGCCAACTTTTCTGACACATTTTAATTATAAGCTGTGCTGACTTTATTTGTAAGGTATAGCGGAGCTGTACATGTAATACACAGACATTAGTTAAAGAAGCGGGTAACTAACATTTTAAAAACAGCCGGATTTTTACGTAAATGATCCTGAGATCGAATAAACAATTTGAAAATAAATTAATATGGATTTGGTGTATGGGTAGATAGAAATGCTAGATAATGAAAACGATTCATCAAAACTTAAAAAAAAAACCAGCTGACCCGGCAAACGTTGTTTTGCCATATAAATAATTTCCCCTAACATTTGGTGGGATGAAAAATAGATGTTGGCTGATTCTCATAGATACCGGATAAGCACAAAAAATTTCATCAAAATCGGTCAAGCCGTTTCGGAGGAGTATGGCATTCGTTGCCATACTCCTCCAACTGTGACACGAGAATTTTATATATTAGATACTCTTTTTAAGTCAGTAAATTGTTAATATGATAGCTTTATATATTTTAGTTTTTTTTATATTTTACTTAAGACTTATAGTAACTCAAATTGTGGGTAGCAAAATTTAAGACCTATAAACTCTATTAAGTTAATTCCAATGGTATACAGAATTAACAAGGGCTAAACAGTTAAAAAAAATATTTGCAAAAAAAAAAGTCCCTGTAAGGAATTTTCAGGCATATTCAGTATTAACATTTTAATTTTTTTCTGATTCCAGCTCTTTCTGGTATATTGTTTCCTGGTGACGAGGAGGCGGCGTACTCCAACTTCAGGCTGTGGGAGGCGACTGGCAGTGTTCTCTCGTATGCTTCCGCTCCCTACCTTTGCGTCAGGACAAGGTATATATTTTATCACACATATCTTAATCAGTCCGCAAATATTTTCTTCTTTATGATAGAAGAGAGAGACCAAAGAAAAAATACTTTTTTTGCTGACGTCGGAGAGACGCAGACGAGAACATTGTGCCGATCTACACCGAACCAACTTGCGCCATCGACGAGTTTAGTTGTTTTTTACGTTTGAACGGTAAAGTCGAGTTAAGTTGTAAGTTGGCTTGAATGGAACGCGATCCTATTTTTGGCGAGTTGAGTGCGAAGTGCGTGTCTCGTCTCCAACCTTACGCGCGTTGGAGAGCACCCCGCCAACTTAACTCACCGGCGTGAGCTTAGTACAGTTCGTATATAAATATTTAATCTATCAAAACTTTAATGCAGTAAGTATTTAGTTTAGTAAAATTTAATAAGTTTGTTCACTTATCTTTTTATCGGACCAGTAAATTATTACTTAATACTTACTGCTTAATTTTTAGCTGACCGTTTTTTAACTCGCTGCTATACTTAATTAAATGTCAACCGGGCCTTACGTAAATTTGTCGAGAAACATAGATGATTATCAATTTGACGATTTTTGCAATGTCGACAGGGCTTGATTTTATTTGATAACGGACATCTTTCACCGCTTCCTGATATGGGTCGGATATGTTATTCACAACTATTTTGACAGGACAGACGGAGAATCTGTCAAAAAAGTAGCCTATCCGACATTTATCGGGAAGCAGCGAAACAGGCCCTAATAATTTATAATTAAATAATTTCTCTGTTTCTTTTGAGGTTTGCATATTTATACTATGTGATGTGGTATTGCTTTTATTTTTGTAAGGCACTTATATTTAATAGAGCCTAAATATAATCCGTGTCTTTGTGTACTAGCAATATTATGTATCTTACCGACTACGAACGATGAATAACATTGTTTTCTTTTCTTAACTAGGCTGTACATTTTGCTACTGCTACTGATCCTGGGTTTCTCCGGCTACACCACCATAGAAGCTATGGAGTATCAGGCCAAGAAGAGACACCATCAGGAAAGAAACTTCGAATTGATATCTAAGAAGGGAGAGTTGGCAAGCGAAAAGTGATATTCTAATTTAAACGATTCTTATATGAAGTATAACTTAGCGCTTTGCTTGTTATAAGCAAAAACAAGGTGTCAAGTATAACATTAAGTCCCAGATTCTGCTTGTCAAATTTCAGTGTCAGTGAAAACGGGAAAAAATCACAGTGAAAGTTAACGAAGTATTTATTTTAAATTTATCAACACCAAAAGTTTGGCTGCTAGCCCTCTGTTTCAATCTTACCTATTGTATTATAGTTTGTAAATAGTAGGTTAAGTGTTTTATAACTTGTAATATTTTAAAATAATAAAACAATTTAAAATGAACTTTCGTTTATTCTTTACATAAATACTTAGTCACATTTATTAAAAAAATTACAACCTACGGCTTAAAACAACTAAGTACTTATTTTCAAACTAACAAATGACTAAAAAGAACTAAGAACAACCTCGTTTCTTACAAGCCATCTTTTACTGGGAACGATTCTTAGTATTCCTATGGAACATAACATACCTAGCCAGCTACAAACCTAGCATCAGATTTCTAAATATTTAATTCCACCATGATATTCCATAGAAAATTTTAAGAATTTTACGTACATAGGTGCCTTTAAAATTACAATTTTCAATCGCTCTCAAATAAAATTTATAATATAAACAATCGACATTTGAAGTACAACGCTTATTTACAATTTGAAATATAATCTAAATTCAGTAATACTTAATTTGTATTTAGGAAGACATTCGAAGACAATCCACTTGTAACAATAGCACCTTATCTCACAGTATGTTATATACATTTCGCTACAAATATTCTCTATCGTCGTAACAGGCTATAGAGTTTTATGACAAAATACTTAAGTACATTACTTGGTGAGAAAGTGTCATTCAATATTTAACAACATTTGTTAAAGTATACACTGTAATGAATTCCCTTTAAATTATAGTTAAGCCCCTATGAGGCCACGTAGGTAATCCAGACCAGTATGATAGGTAAATTAATAAGTAATTTTGTTCTTATTTGTTTGAAAATTAAACTAGAAAAACGGCCTGCTTTTATCCTAAATAGTTATCTTTACCGAGCGGATGTTTCGGCAACTGATCAGAGGAAAAAACAATGATTACTTGAAAGCATCGGTCGACCGGAAAAATTCACTTTTTGCTTAACGAAAGTCATCGAGAGCAAGCTATTATAATAGTATTTTTATAATATTATTATAATATTATTATTATATATTATTTTCAGTATATATATTTAATAAAGGGATTACAGTACCAAGAAAATAGTTTGTTTTTGCTAGTAATATACTCTAATAACCTATTACGACTTTTCACGACTTATATCGTTTCTTCTTTAAGTTATCAGACTTATTATTAAGGGGTTTTTACATGTGATTTACAATATTTTGGCAATTAAGGAGATTACCACAGACAATCAACGTATGTTTCGATTTTTCTATTCTATCCAGGATTCCGTACCTCAAAAGGAAAAAACGGAACTACCAAGGATTTACCTTTCGGACGATTTCGTCGGAAGCTGATTTTTAAAATTCCAACATGCAATAGTCATATGCCATATACAAAAATCGGTTAAAAAAAAATTTTAAAAATCTTCTAAAAAGTATTTTTAATGAAAGTGTCTGACGAAATACATAAATATATTCGACAAACTGAAAGAAATCGTTACACGAAATCGTCCGAGAGTATATTCCTATCATATTTCTATTAACATCGTTGATTATAATATAAGATATTATGCAAATGATATTGTTTAATATTTTTACAATAGTAAAATGTGATTATTTATTGTGATACAACGATTTTATTATACTTGTAATAGTAAATACATATAATAACTTTAATAACAGCTATATGCTCAGTCACAAAAATACAGGATATTGCTCTATTAAAAAACAATTAAAACAACGTTACGATATTTAAATCAAGGATAGCTTTATCCCAAATTAATGTAAATGAGCCTTAATGAATTAGTTGAAAAATTATATGCTTAATTTCAATATATATGAATTATACATGAATTTCCTGATTGTACATAATATAAAGCCTGAATTGTATTAAATCATTATTATCACAACAAACAGTTCTGTATTAATAATGAGCTTTATTCAGGTGTGATAAAATAAATGCTACATTTAACACTATAGCTGCAAACTTTATATACAAACAAGTATAGGACCCTGTAAGACGCATGTGACACGTCTAAAATATACACGTCTCCCAGTATATACAACTTAGACGAAATAATTATATTTGGACGGTATGATTATTTACATTACTTATCTTAATTCATTAAATGCAAAATCATTAAACGGGAAGACGATGGACCCATGACATAAATACTGCTTTAATTTTCTAGAATATTCTACAGAAGTAAGCAAAGTATCGACGAGACCTCGTCGCAAGAAAATTCCAATTTCAAATGTTCAAGTTAGGAAGATGGAAATTTCTCATATCGGCTCTAAATTCTTGCATCGTGGTTTCAACAGGTGTACGCGAAATATTTTCCCACGCAAATCAGACGCAAGACTTTAAGCAGATATTTTAATGCGATACCTATACATTACATTCGAATATTTTTCACTCATTACACCGTTTTAGGATCTAAAACTGGAACTCTCAGGTTTTTGCTAAGTCTAGTCACAGGTATGAGTCCAAACACAGTTTCTTAACTGGGGCTCGTGGTGTTACTTCTGGGTTCTGGTTTGAAGGTGCCGTTTGTTCTGGGCGTGGTGGGGGCGGCGCATTGGGAACAGGGTTCTATTTTCTTGGCGACGGCCGCTCGCAGCTTGAGCGCTGGTCCCAGCTTCATCTGCAGCATGCCCGTGAGATGTTCCTCCGTCAGCAGCGGCAGACCGGAGCCGTCTATTCTCTGCTCGCGGAAATTCTGTGGAAGAAGAGAAGAACTTGTCAAGTTCTGTACAAAAAAATGTTATTATGAAGGAAGCGGAACAAAACTTAGTACTATGCCAAAAATCAAGTCAATTGGTGGCTTTGTTAAGGCGTGAATGAAGGACAAACAAACAATCTTATTTTCGCTTGTATAATATTTGTATGGATAATATTATTTTATACTTGAGAAGGATTCTTCTTAGTTCACTCAAGTTCCAAACTTTAATAAATATTACGATCGATATCGATTATATCGATACGAATAATAGGGAATATGCATTATTTTTTATTTCCTCAAACAAATCTATCGTTATTAAAAATGTAGTCAATTTATTGAAAAGTTTTTTGATAAAATTAAAAAAAAAACAAAGTCACAAGCCTTTACAAAGAGATCCGATATTGATTGTGGCGTCAAACTCATACAAAGTGCATACTAAATTACGTTTTGAGAGAAATAGATAGGCAGAAAATTTATTTCATTAATATTTTCATTCAATAATATTTTTTAAACGTTTCTTCCCTATTGCGCTATATACAAGCATATAAGTTTTGCGCTACAACAATAACATCAGCTATGTTCCCAGTAACTAATCTGAGTTAATTTAATAAAGGCTGCGGGCGAGGGTCCAGCGCGCACCTGTCGCCGTGTCACGCACTCTACTGCGGCTGACGCGTCGTGATACTTGCTAGTCGCATTTATCTATATATTTCAAGTGCTTTTTAGTGCTGATCATTAATATTCCTCTATTTTATTGCTCTTAAAGTGCTGAATTGCAAATCATAAATCCTCATTTGAATATTTGATTGGTGGAACGAAGATTATTGAAAATCTCTAGTCGTGACCAGTACCATAAAATATAAGTGCAACAGAAGTAGGTATAGATAGAAGATAAACAACGTCTAGTTTTATAATACCAAATTTTTCAAGGTTTGTAATTATTTGTTTTCATAGTCGTTGAGGAAAAAAATATTTGAGTTTGATCGAACTGGTCGTAATTTAATTTTCAGTAAAACAACTGTCATCGTTTAATTTTACGAGTACGTTAACTCGGGTTTATATTAAGAAGCTGTAAAACAAATTGGGACCGTGAAAAAACAAACATAACGTTTTAATGAATGGAACATGAAACGACGATATAAAAATATTTTTGAGACGAAATAGGCGAGACGAGGGGCGAGTATCAAGACGAATCGATACAGATCGGCGCAGCGTCCGACGACCTGTCATCTCAGCGGGAACGTTGACAAAAACCGCGCCGCCTACGTGACGTCCTGCACCCCCCCGCCCCCGCCGCGACGCCCCCGCCCCGTCCCGCCCGGACCATCTTCACGCTTGACCACTTTTTACCGCGCGACATTTGCCCGGAGTTCGAACCGTGTCATCTGACGTATTCCTTTTTTAAATTGCGCCGCAGCGGCCGGCTCAATTATTTTTATTTTTTTTTTATTTTTATTATTATCGCTCCGAGAAGTGAGCGGGCAGCCTTCGAGCGGTAAAAAGTGATGGGATGAAAAAAGTCTATGAATAATTAAAGCGAGATGGCTGGTAGCTAGCTCATGGGAACGGAATAATTATTTAGCGGCGGCGCCCGGTTACGTGAAGGACGGGTCAATTTGCGGAGCCATCTCGTCGGTCGCGCTATAATTTACTGCGAGGGGCATTTCGCTTGGGACAGTTTTAAATTGCACCGACGTAGTACTTACTACAGTAGTTTATGTGTCTTTTATAGATGTATCAAACATAGGTCTATTATATATTAATCTATAGGGTTGCTATTGTTATTTCGAGCTTTCCATTTTTAATTTATTCAAGATATCCTGAAATTTGTTTAAATTAACTTCATTGTACAGCAACTATAAATTTCTAGGAAGAAAACATGCCAACAAGTGGACAGAATTCTTTGCCGACATACTAGTATGTAATTACGATATTTAATTTGAGGTAGGCATTTAAATAACTTCTTAGAATTTGACCCTTAGATTTTAAGATCCTAAAATGAAATAAAAACGACAATAATTGCTGTACAAGGTTAGAGCGATTAGCGTTATCGTTTGGGGGCATGTTTAACCTAATGGGGGTTACGTCTGTGCCCGCTAGCCCCGGGTCAGGAATAGGGTTGCCAGATTCACGCGTTCGTGGCCGAGAAATGTACAGGTTTATTCTGAGTAAAGGTCTCCGATCCGAGACCAGATTTCGGAAATAATCCGACACAGCAAAATGAATTGCTGCACATACCAACATTCCGGGAAGATTCCGGAAATCCCGGCCAGCAAGCATTTTGTGGCAGCCCTGGTCCTCAGGAATGATATGGAAAATTGTATAATTGCCGGACGTTTTCGCCGAGTGATCTGTATTTAAGCCCGTGCCGTTCAAGAGCTGTATAATTACGGGGTTCAGGGTAAAATTTGGAAATGATCTTGTATTTGTAGTTGCCGAATTTAGTAAAATACTAGGTGATACCCTCAACTTCGTTGCGCTAAAATTAGTTTATCGCTTGGTAACCGTACTTTTTTTCTGGGATAAACAGTCTCCTAGACATGTATCAAAGCTAGCTGGACAGCAATTTTGTTTTAGTTTAAATAATTCATCATGTAGTTTTTGTAAATATTGCTGCAATAAAGAATTTTTCATTTTCATTTTCATCCTCTCAAACTCAAACTATCTCCACTGCAAATTTCAGCAAAATTGGTTCAGCGGTTTAAGCGTGAAGAGATAACAGACAGACAGACAGACAGATAGATACACTTACTCATTTGTAGTCTTACTAATATTATAAATGCGAAAGTTTGTGAGTGTGTATGTTTGTTGTTTCTTCACGCTTAAACGGCTGGACAATTTTCGATAAAATTTTGCATGGAGCTAGCTGGTATCCTGGATGGACACATAGGGTACTTTTTAATCATGACTAAGCCTAAGGACACAACTAGTATAAGTATAAACATGGATGCTCTTTCGTATGTTTTGGAAGCTTAGATATTTTTGTTAAACCAGCATAACATTTCTGTTATGTATGCATGTCTCGTTACAGCTGACTTATCTAGTGTATCCAATCTGCGGTGAGCCAGTAATTGTAATCTATAAGGTATTTTTGTAATAAACAACCCGTGTGGGTGTAGTTAGCAGCGCCCGCGGCCGTGAACTGATGTTCAAATTGCGCCCGAGCGGCAGCGAACAGGTTGTGGAGCAAAAAGTTCAAAGTATGCTCCCTGGAGGTCGCGGTCCGGTGTTGCCAGTCCTACTGTACAGCAGATGTCATTTTTTTTAGGAATAAGAAGAGTAGTTATGCTATTCTTTTAAGTTTCTGTTAATTCATGAAATCTACAAATTTTTCGAAACGTTCCGTGATTTTTAAATCAAAATTCAAATCGAATCAACTTATTTAATTAAAGTCACGGAAAACGTACTAAAGCAGTTAATTAACAAAATATGCTCAGCTGTACAGCTTTCGGGGGGTCTTTTGAAATAAATTAATAATAATAAAATTTAAAAAGGAAGGAAAATATAACTTACCGATATAGAAATAAAATACTATACAGAGTGTAGAAAAAGTAAGGGGTAAAGCTTTAAAGCTTTACCCCTTACTTTTTTCTACGATCCTTAAGGATCGTATATGTCCCTAATAAAGAATTCACTGTAAAGTAGCAGTGATTTCTATGGGCAAGCGTCCGAGTGACATGAGTTTGTTCATACAACACATTTTTTTTCACTTTCAGCGCTGCTACTTTCACAGTAAACTTTATATCAAGGAAACATACGATTCTTAAAGTTTTATTATTTACTTTCGTTACATCCTGTATAAACAAACTATCTGCTTTATTTAAAAAAAAAGTGTAGTTTCTAAATTGTGGTTATGATTATAGCTGCTGTTTTTAAGTTTTCTGGTGTTGGCAACACTGCGTGCGGGGGGCGGTCGGCGGGGGACGTTTGGGTGTACGAGGGGCGCGGGGGGCTAATGACGGGGCGGCCGGCGCCCGCGGCGGCTACCGCGCAAATTGATGCCTGCGCCCTCTACGGAACCTTTGCTCCCGGCTAGTGATGCGCCGATAATGGGCCCGGTCGGTGCAGGTGCGCGGTGGGCGTCGCGTCGGGCTGGCGTGATCGATACTAAGACAACTTACGTGAATTGAAGACCAGTAACATACGACTACAATCAATTTTTTTTCATCCATTATTCGTTAAGACTATGAGTCTTTTTTTTTCATCCATTATTCGTTAAGACTCATAGTCTTAACGAATAATGGATGAAAAAAAATTGATTGTAGTCGTATGTTACTGGTCTTCAATTCAATAGTTAGTTACTTGTAAAACTATCTGTATATTGGGAGCACTAAGAAATATTTCATGATAGTTAAATCACAATTTAATAAATAGGTTAACAGGGCCTATGTCAAAATATTGCTTGTGCTTCAATTATCTTTATTGTTATTTAAAATAATGCAGAATATTTTGTTAAATACTACAGTTTGATTTAGAAAACCATTTTACTAAAATACCCAGGGTTAAACTAAATCTGTAGCTTTATGAAATAACGTCAATGTAAAGTGGTTGGAGGTTACAAAATAATCATGTTAGAAACAAAGCTTTAAACGAGATACTGTCCGCATCGTTACAAGTGCCGAAAATAGTACATTATTCGAGAATAATTCTATCATTTTCTCCCGGGACATATTTCTATAAATTTTATGCATCAAAATTTGTTTTACTGTAGACAAATATACCGTCACAAATCAAATTAAAAAAATGACTCCATTTCAGACGCATACGTAACGTTAATGCATAAATGGCGGTCGTTTAAAGCAATTTGGAGCTAATAGCCATCTGTCATTGGGAAGTAACAATTATAGTAATGAATATCGACATCGATAATAATATTTAACGTCACTATCGCAAGCCCGCCATTAAGTCGGGAGTGCGGTGTTTAGGCTCTTATATTGGAATTATATTCATCTGGCCGTAGGTATAGGTTTAAATTATAATGCTTGCTGGAGTTGGCAAAAAAAATACGGTATGTGTCGTAGAACGTGGTATTGATCAAAATGTATCAGAAATTTTTTAAAAGTCTATTAGATAGATTAGATAGACTAATAAATATATTAGATTATTAATTGCCCGCAACTTCGTGCGTGTAGCAACTTTTCTCTGGAAATTTTCCACATTTTTTTACTGCAAAACCTCATGGGGCCCGAGATGTTTCCAACGAATGCAAAACCGTTATCGGTTCATGTGTTCTGGAGTTGTATCGTCAAGAAGAAAAACCCGACTTATTTATATATTAGATAATAATCTATTTGCAAAAATATACTGACTATACAAGGTGGTATACAAAGAAATAGCAGTCATTTTTGTGTAAAATTTTGCATACCTATAGTATAATTTAATATAATATCGATATAACGCATCATCATACCGCTTACAAAATTTTGCTTGGTCAAATCGCATACATTTTTGGTAGGTGTTGCTTATACAGACATATGTACGGTTCATAACGATAAATATATCACAAATGCTTATGCGTCTATTTCAAAATTACGTGTCGCTATTTATCGTGTCGTAACAGGCTCTAAAGTTTAACGGAAAAACCAACAAAACGGATTTTTGTTTTATGACTTCACAAAAACTAGAGGTCGCCCTGTGGTCGAAATTCGACCATAAATGTTTCTAAATTCAATCACAGACTTCCATTTGGCATAACGATCTCGTTACAGGCCAAAGGGTATCTCTTCTATCATATTGTATGATTATCGTGTCATGTCAAAATATTATCGTGCGTAGCGTTTTATCAATTAAAAATATGCAAGATTAAAGCATATTGTATTGTTATATATGTAATAGTATTGCTATTTCACGCTCCTCCGTCATATCAACTATAACCAGAAAATAAACATGCTTTTACATCTATGCGTCTTTCGTAAAAGGGGGTTCAAAGCTTGCGTATTCATATATAGAATACAGTTCAAGTACGAATAGAATAATTATTACCTATATGAGTAGTTAATCTGTAACGGAAGTTAGAATTTCTTAAGGCATAAAACAAAAAGACCGTTCGTTTGGAATGTGGCTCCACTTTTTAAGCCATTAGTGAAATTATGTATGGCGTGTGCTGAAACACATTCGATGTTACTTTTACTTTCCGTTGTGGTTTTGTTGCATTCGATGTGGCTCAATTTGAGATAACTGGGACATGCTTCATCTAGTGTAAAGAATTTCTAACTAGCTTTTGAATTGATTAAATGTTTTTCTTAAAGACTAAAAGTATTTGACTTTGCTCGCCATCAACTCCAATAAGTCTGAGCCATAAATTGAGTGCATTGGTTGCTTCGGTAGGGCTCAAAGGAAGGACAAACAAACACACTTTCCCATTAAAGTGTAGACGGGAGTATGGATTTTATATTTTCACAGAAAAAATCTATTTCAAATATTGATAAAAAAGCAATACTGAATGCAAATACAAATAATGATTTGAAGACATAAGTGATAGAGGCAGATAATTAACATTTTGCAACTTTAAAAAAGTTTATAAAATGTTGACAAATCTTGTTACCTACCTGTTCCGTTAACCAATTAGTGTCTCTAGCTATACATCGAACCTATAACATTTCAATTTCAAATAATTTTTCGGGTCCAAAAGCATCCATTAACACAAAAATCCGGGAGTTTTAAAAATGTTACTTATCTGCTTCTTCCACTTATGTCTTCAATTATAATGCTTCTAAAAATTTAGAATATCGTTCTATGTTTAATTAAAATACTATTATTGCAATTTGTAGCGTGCAATATTTTTTTGGTCACAACTGCATTATTTCAAAATTCCTAACATCTGAGCTAGACATAACATGACCCAATAATATGACTTTCTGATATTACAAATTAATTAGATTAAATAGAATACTTTTGAGAGATTTACTCTCAAAAGTATTCTAGATGCAAAAACAAAAAAGTTAAGTTGACATCATTACAAGCTTCATACAAGCTAAGCGGTAAAAAGTGTAAGGCATTATAAATTTCATTATCACTACCTAACCTAACCAATTACATCATTTGATTTAAAAATCGAACGGACGCAAAAAGCTCGTGATAATCGGAAAATGCGGTGGGTGTGTTCGTGGGGGAGCGAGACGGGAGATGTGTGACAATGGGTGCGAGCGGGATAGATGTAGGGGGAGGGCGGGGCCTGGGCCGAGCGCCTACGAGCGCGCACGACCGAGCCCGCCCAGTAACCGACAGTTGTGTGACCTCTAAAGGCCGTGATTCACATTATATCGAGAGCGGTATAAAAACATGAAAACTCTATATAGAGCTAAAAATAGTTATTGAACTTATCAATTACAAGAAAGTAACTGGCTTCATCGTTAAACTAGTCGTTTGTTGAGTGTATACACACAATATTAATATGATTTGTTTATTTTCAATTTTTTTACTTAGTCTTGCTTGTATTGATTGTGGTGTTATATTATTCAAATAACCCATATTATAAATACCTTAGAATTAACATACATATTTATATTATATCCTTAAACTAATAAGCGGGTGTAAAATATACTGATATATAATATTTCGCATTACTTTCCACGCCCAAACAGATCATTCTTTTGTGGCCGACACAATACAAGCAGTTATACGACCGAAATACTCTATGTTCTGTATAAATAAATCTTTCAAAGTAGTTTCTTATGTACATTCTCTGTGAGAGTATTAGTCCGGTAAAGTAAATGACTTTATACGTAATTTTATCACCTACATTATATCTTGTCATCTGATCCCATGTTAAGTTGACCTAGTGTTATGGCAATCTGATAAAAAATCCATTTTACACACCTTACATCCCCTTAAAATGACGATGAATGCCTTTTCTAACTCTTCATTAAAAAAAAAACCCAGCCACCAAGAATCCTTAATCTATCACATAAAAATAAGTCGGGTTTTCCTTCCTGACGATATAAGTCCAGAACGCGAGAACCGATTTCCATGGTTTTGCATTAGTTCGAAAGATCTCAGGCTCCATGAGGTTTGTAATAAAAAAATCAGAAAAAATTCAAGAGTAAAGATACCACGCGGATGGAGTCGCAGGCAACAGGTAGTTAATATTATAAATGCAAAAGTGTGTTAATTGTTTTGTTTGTTTGCTTGTTCTGCCTTCACGCCCTTACTTCACGACTTAGAAGGATGGAGGGTAACATAGGCTACCTTTGGTTAAAAAAAAAAAAAAAATTACATAGGCTAAAGCTAGTTAGGTATATCAGAGTTTGACCTGTAATATCTTTAATATCACGTTAGGTGTAGAGGTATTTTATAACAAAGATGTGAAGGTGCGTTGGTTATAATTGAATCAGCTACGGTTAAATTGAACTGAGGTTAGCGGAGGTCGGTAACAGCCAGTTAATTGCTTCGGGTTATAGTTATTAGAAACTAGACAGGAAAGAAAGATCACTAAGGGCCTATTTCACCGGTTACAGATACATTTGACAAATACAATTTTATTTGACAGATGTTGTATGAAGAAAGTTAAAGTTTCTGTTAGGCTGTCCACAACTTTTTTCACAGATTCTCCATACAACGTCTGTCAAATAAAGTTGTATACGTCATATGAATTGACTATCTGTAGTCGATGAAACAGGCCCTAAGTACATGAAATCAAATAGCTTTGTTATTTCGATAAAATGTATAGTCTACGTGGGGTTTTTTGTATGTACAAAATTATGTTTAACATTAGTACAATAATGTCACGGTGTAGACTATTACTATAGTAAGTATGCAACCCAATTTCAACATTATAAATTGTCGAAGAATTGCGTTATGCCGTCACAGCGAGTGTGTTAATATTACTATTATTACTACAGTGTATATGTAAACTTGAATTAAATGACGGAAACTGTGTATTTTGCCAGTATCATGAATGGTGTTAACTGTAGACAAAAATGATTCCAAAAGTCCGCGTGCGCGTTGATATCTTTTGTTGTTGAAGTATTTGATCATTTAAAAATAATAATTCGAAACTTTAATGATAAAATTATATATCTATACTAATGATATAGAGCTAAGGAGTTTTCTTGAACGCGCTAATCTCAGGAACTACTGGCCGGAATTGAATTTTTTTGTTGGTTAGGCCATTTATCGAGAAAGGCTACGACCAATAGGAGCCGAGGAGCAATAAAAAAATAATATAAAAAACGGAATAACTTACAAAGTTTAACGCGGACGTAATAGAGGGCAACAACTAGTAATGCATATAATTCCTACTATTCAGTTTTAGACTAATGTGTACCTTTGTTATAATAAAAATTGCAACTTTAAGGTCGGAGCACTCCTGCAACTCCACACACACAATTATGCGTCTGTTTTGAAATGTGCATATTGCATATTGTAATAGTATGCTAGAATAGAGAAAATACTTTGTACATTGGGGGAAATTGAAAGTGAGCCATTTGACGGACATGCGTCATTTGGCCGGAATATGTCAATTCCATGTAACTCGTGTTCTGTCGACTGAGTTTGACATAACCCAACCAAGCCAATTAGATACACGGTCTGTATCTGTTTCAACTTCTATGATCGTACATAATTATATAGCCAATTTTATGTCTAAAGAAAGATTTATTTAAAGGAAATCGTACATTTTTCAGCATGATTCTACTATAACATGGAGGCTCGGTTTCAGCGATAGTATCGGCTCGTGCCGCTTGTTACTGATACTCACAAAAACATAACCCTTCTTCTGGCACCGTCAACTAAAAAAAATTCAACGCCATAGTCCGACAAAGTAATGTAGTATGCCTATGGAAACTAATTAGTTTCCTTGATGGCAGCTCCATAATGTTTACATCCCTCTCCTTAACTACCATACTGAACGTCGTCTCCTATGACACTAATGTACCACGTTAAAATTTTACAGCACATTACTTTTTAAATACTTTTAAACCTTATGTACTCAGTATAAGGTTCATTTTCATTCAGCTCAAACAGCTCCGTACTTTGTAAAGTGACGGTCAATTAAGGCACATCACTAGTTTATCGACATAGGAAGTCGGTAGAGAGTGGCGGTCGCGTGCCAGTCCCCCCCCCCCTTACCCTCGCGCCGGGGGGAAATGATGTCACGCGCGTTCTGTATCAGCCACTGTGCCTCAAAACACTTGATACAAGTAAAGATAAAAATAACGCTGAAGCATTTTGCTCTATTATATTTCTGATGTATAGCTTATCTAGACAATAATATTATAAGAAACTTGGATTATTCTCTACTTGTAGGTACAAATCCAGAATTTAATATTATGATGATACACTAACAAATCGATAGAATAAAAAAAATAATGACTCATTTTGTTTTCTCGTCTCATTTTTTTTTAAATTTGAATATCATGGCACATCACTATTTTCACTTGTTAACGACTAGAATGATAAATGAGAGCTAAATTGTCAAATTAGTATTAACATTATAACGAGCGCAAAACAACCGTCATGGGCAGTTTAACATTGTGTTTTTAAACTTAATTTAGTGTAAATACGCTTTTATTTATAAGTGAATGGTGTACGGTATCACGGTATTTTTTTTCTAATCACGGTATCACACTATTTTTTTTGCGTTTAATTTTAGTCCTAAATTAAAAAAAAAACATGAAACTCACATTAAAACACTTTTGGTGCTTTAATATATTTTTAGTTTTATATATAATTTTTAGCTTTTGGAATAATATTTATTTTTAATTAAAACGATTACGAAAATAAATAAATAGTTAGTTAATTTCTAAATGTTATGACGATCATAATATGACCCAATGCCTAAATTGTCTTGTTACTTATTAGGCACAGGCAAAGGACGCTTAAGGCATGATTCAGTTGTTACGCAAATCCTGCCAAAGCTAAGATTGGCTAAGCCAAATGAGTAATTTACCATTTACGCACCGCTGTAAGCCGTGGTTTATACTCACTGTTGTTTTGTTGTTTATACTCTGTTGTTGTTGTAAGCGATCCGATATTCCCATTAGTGAGCGGGTGTTATATGATGTTAGATTTACACAGATAGCGGTTTGGTTAACAATATACAACTCTTCCGCGTTTTGTTCACCGTTTTATGGAGCGCGCTCGTCGTGACAATGTCGATGTTTTTTATCGATAAGCATTTTCACCTCTCTAAAACTCGCTCAACTTTTTATTAATAAAAAGTAATGGATATTTATTATTTCTGAAGTATAAATTTTGGATTATTATCGAGTTCTAATTTCGAATTGAAATATAATTTTTGGTAATATGTTTCCCATCCTTCTCTATTTTCACTCTGGGTCATGATTTACGGAGGTGTTTTCAAGCACAAACAACGTCGATTCTATACGAACATGTCCTCTACACTCGTCCCTGGCCGGGTCATGGATACCTTACTTCACGTTATCAGCAAAATTATTAGTAGATAGTCTATCTTTATTAAGAGCATGGTCACTATAAGCGGTATAGATTGCGTACGTTATTAGCGGGGGCTTTCATCCGATAGCTGCCGTATATGGACGGGGTGACCACACTGCTGCGATACGCCGGACATACGACTTTATGATAATAGGCTAATGCATTAACGGCTAACTGTTTAGTCGATTGGTTTTTATGGGAGCCATATTTTAAGAATATTCTATATAGTTAAATATATATATAGTTAGAAGAAACGTAATACGAAAATAATTGCGTTTATTATTTATGGGAAACTAATATACATAAAATAGCTAATTTTATAAAACCTTGTGTACTCATTAATATAATTCACAACTTCTTTGTTGACTTATAAAAAATGAAATTTTGACACACATATCAAAATCTAGAAAATTTATCTTTTTATTTAACTATTTGTTGTACTTATCGAGTGACACGAAATCATGTCCAAAAAGAAAGACAACACAACCGAAATTGCTATTTATGATCTGTAACAATTCCTTCCAGCAGTCCTATTATTTCTCAACCTACTTAACGTTGTCCCCGTTCATAAGGTACGTGTGGTCACCGTATCAGGTAGTATCTCATAGCGGCGCTACAAGCATGTGTTTGTCTGTTTGTTCTTTGTCTGCGTACTGAATATGCATGAGCGTTCTTTGAATTATCTCAACCCTTGTCTTACGCTGTAATAACATCGCATTACAATCGCTTGTATCTCTTCACTGAATATCTTGTTTATTGTTTTGTTTGCAGTGTAAATGCTACTTTGGAATCGCTATGACTTGTTGGATGATGACAATTTCTGTCCTTTTAATAATACAGTTGTATTTAATATTATAGTCGTTTTAAAACAAACGAGAAATGGCCTGAAATCTTTACAGGAGTAGTGAATTATCTAATTACTTTTCGATGGCTCTATATCTTATCCAAAAGCTAAGATACATAGTCCGAATCTTTAGGATCTAGTCCAACCACTCATTATCCGAATTTGTGATCCGAAAAACTCGGACCACTACCATACCATACAAAATCTATCAGAAATTTCAAATAATTTCCGGCGTCTACAACAAAACATCAGCCCCCGCTGAAATTCCGAAAAAAAAGTCCGAATTCTGATCAGTAATTATTCGGGTGATGTACGACCGAGCTTATCTATATTCTATTCTTTCCATGCTTCTATACTAAAAATATCAACCTGAAAAGCTTTGTTTGAACGCGATAATCTCAGGAACTACTAACCGGAATTGAAAAATTCTTTTTGTGTTGGTTAGTCCGTTTATCGAGGAAGGCTTTAAGCTATATAACATCACACTACGACCAATAAGAGCCGAGCAGTAACCAAAATATATTGTGTGGTCGGGGGCAATGTTTTATACCTTTACATAGTTTTATCGTAGCCAACATAAAATATTTGGAGTGAACCAGCAGGTATTTGGAGATCGTTACTTGACAGTGGGGAGATAATACAAATCACCATTTATGGGCGAAACGGCCTGTAAATCGAACCTGTCCGATACTATCGGACGCTTTGTGTTGTCGGACGGTAAATGAGGTGGAAGTCCGATTACCGGATAACATTATCAGAGCAGTTTCTGATTGTTGCGGTATCGAGGTTAGAGGTTTGCGGGTTTTTTTTGCTTATGAGGAAAAGTTGGAGGTTATCTCCAACTTTAAAGTTTTTTTTTCTTAAATAAGCTTTTTACATTTGAGGCAAAGACATTCCTTATTTTACCACTTGCGGTGATTTAAAAAATAATCTTAGTGGTAAATAAGAGAAACAAGTATGCAAGATTTAAAATTTCTAGCTGGGACGTTTTAACTACGTTTGGCTATTAAAACATGTTAACTGTTAACTAAGACATACCAATGTTATTTGTTCTAGTTCAATGATATTGTAGTAGCATAACACTTACTAGAATACCACTTAGAGTTGCGGCCAGACCGTCACGTAAACAATTTCAAATCAAAAACAAGCAAACAAAAGCCATCATATCCGGGCAGCAGTAGGCCAATCTCACTTTAATTATGTTATATCGATGGCGTAGGGCTGCCTTCGTCCAGTCAATGCGGTAATTAAGAAATTCTGTCTCTCAAGTTTTATAGCTGATTTTTCGACGTAAACCAATTTAAAACATTTGTGAATACAATTTGAAATATATTAAGAAAATCGAAAAGAAATAATGAGTAAAACAGATTATTTAGATTGTCTCTATCAAAGGAAAACATAATATTATGTACAATATTTTTATTGTTTTTTATCAAAAATATCACGTATTATCTATATTAATTAATATTGTAGATGGGAAATTGTTTTTTTGTTTTTTTTTTTTCGTCTGACGGAAGTATAAACGAAAAACGCCCTAAAGAAACAGCCAATTGACTTGTTTTTTTGGAATACTCTTATTTGAAAATATAGAGATTAACAAAGACATTTGGTTTTAGAGAAACATCACGTATCTAAAGGAGCTTTTAAAAATCTGTATTTTTACGATATTCCACGCAAGATAGGCCGCGGGTGAAAGCTAATAAAGGAATGTATGGTGATCAATTTTTCTCGCATGTGTCAACCCTACTGGCGGGTCGTGAGGTTACACAAAATAGATTATCGCAGATAGCTGCCGCTTCATATCTGTATCGAACTCTTTTGAGTCGCCGGTCAGTGATTGGCTCTTTATAATTTCGAGATTAGTTGCCGTTTCACGACTTGTTTGTTTATTGTCGAAAGTTCTGGTAACTGGATTCGGGTATTGGTTTATTAGATACAAGATGTTAAATTATATTTTAAATTGGGTTAAGAGTTGATAGTAAATCTTTATCATTAGTAAATAAAATTACCCTAAGTATTTCATGAGTCAAAGATGTGACCTGTTAAATTCATAGAAATATCATATTATCGCAAAAGTGTATATCAGTCTATCTGTTGCTTAAAATAACCCCGGTATAAATGTTAAAGGATAGTTTAGTCCTCTGTAGTTTAGCAAACTGGCAACAAGAACTAATCATATCGTTAAAGTGCTTACATTTTAATTCAGTGATTGAATCCAGCGCTGCTCTAGCTGGAATAATTTAAACGAGCACTGAATTCCACTAAAATTAATCTAATGCCCGTTATTATTATTGCAGTGGCGGTGGAACCGCTGGATCAGACTACTGGATTAGAAGTACCGGTCATTATCCGTCATTTGAGTTGTGTCGTATTCGGTAATATTTTGGTAGTGACATCAGCGCCATCTGTTAGTTTACAAACACCGCGAAATACTCTAGTGTTTGAACACAAAATTCCCAAACAACCGCCAATCGACAGCGGAATGTCAAAACAAAGAACACAAAAACACGTAACACTTTGCATAATCGCAGCCTGACGCACACCTGTCATGTGTATGACACACATACTCACACATACACAAACTACATATACGAAATTGTGTATGGACATGTGTGAATATCGCGTTAAAAAATTGATCTACTTGCGGTTAGAAAGTGAAGCTATTACAGGTACCTTTTTTGTAAGATAGTGGTATTAAATAATAATAATATTTTACGATGATGTCTATGCCTCAGTGATCTTCAATGATCCTGGGCTCATAAAAAAAGGTATTAATGTATGTAATTTATAGCAAAAAAATAAATAAATATATATGTACAATTAAACTCAGTAGCTTAAATTTTACGATTAAATAAAACATGTTTAATTTAAAAAAAACTGCAAAAATCCTGCCTTTCGCCTCCATCGGTAAAAATCTATGCATTAAAAGCCACACTACATTGAAGCTGGCCAGTAGTTAGTGAGTAGCACTTAAAATAATTCTGCAAAAAGAAACGCCGGCCATCCTGTCATCTGACGCAGGATGTTTGAAGATAATTACAGCAATGGCCGCCGGCCGCGGGCGGTTAAAGCGAGACTGCACTAAATATTACATACAGTAGTCCATCTTTATATTGAGAACCTAATAATAACATGTATTATTCTCTCCACGCTAGATATTATGTTTAAAGTGATTAAAAATACAACAAAAAAAAATGTTTCGAAATGAAAAATAATTGTTTTCAGAAATAATATACATAATATACTCAAGTGTGATTTCTGATATTATTGGAGCATATGACGTCGCACTGTAAGGTATGTGTTGAGCAAGTTTAATTTAAGGTGGATTGTCTCTTCTGAATGGCATTAAACTGTGGCGAAACCAACACCCTGTACTCATTATAAGATGCACTATTTTTAATCCCCACTTAAGCTTATAGGATTAAGTCTAGACGTCAAGATAAAAAGTCATTTAGAATTTGTAAAAAATAGTCCGCGCAGACCGATTAGCTAACGATTGAAATAAATTTTATCCTGCATAATATTTATTATCTTAACTATGTTTAATTGTAAGTAAATATATTTAGATATTTTTTTTAAATATACATATAATTAGCTATATCTTATAACAGAGACATTATTTTAACAGTAAAAGTAGCCAAATCAGTAAAGTCGTTCTCGAAGTATAACGATAAAAACTAAAAAAAAATAAAATTTATTTCTTTTAAAATATTTTTATGGATTTCTAGTATTTATTTCAGCTTATCACTTCGTCTAATTCAGTAAATCCAAGCAAAATGTCCGCTTAAAAAAAACAATTACTCTATGATAACTCAGCCTGTGGCGGCGTGTAATAGTCTACAATTTGTCGATTGTTTATCTATGGTAACGCGGTAATTAGCCGCCAGGGGGCAGCATACTTGACATTTGCCCGACCCTTCTATTTCGGGCCACGACTCCTACGATGAGTTATTGTATACCATTATTTGATTTACATACGACTAAGATCTTTATGTAGATGTAATAAGAGTCGCATCGGGTGCAAAATAAATCTGAACCTGGGATTGTTCGACGCATTGCCGGCCCACGGTGCGCCCACGCGACCAGACAAACTAGATCGTATTTATACATTGTATGCGGTTTTTTAACTTGATCTGGTTATAGGAATGTCTTATGTTGATTTATTGAGTTATAAATCGTCGTTACTGTTTGCCTTTAAGGGGGTATCAAGTGTGAGAGCTGGCCTAATATGTCTTATGTATTAAAAGTCCACAAAATACATTATGATGATTTTTACAGTACTTTCAGAGCGATATGTAAGAAAAAGCGCTTATATTGTAATAGTGGGCCCGTATCGCATTTGCTGTTTTAATATCTTAGTAACAGTTAACTTATTTATGTAATACTGGCGTGAAACTGCGGCCCAAGTTCCCATATCCTTATGTCCCTATTCCCTCAAAAAGGCCGGCAACGAATTTGTGACTCTTCGGCTGTCACGAGTGTGGACGACGGCAGTTACTTTCCATCAGGTAACCCGTCGTCTCGCTTGCCCCCTAAATATCATTAAAAAATCTTACAACATAACCAATTAACTTTTATGAAAGTGCATAAGGAAAACTCAACGCTAGTACAAACCGCTAATAAAATCATTACAATAATATTGACAACACGCGCCGCTCACGAGGCAGTCTCAAATTGCTGTCGAATTACATCGGACGACACTTTCACTCAAGCCTGAGGCTTGTAGTTATTTCGGTCAGCGGTAAAAAGTGCTCTATATTCTATTAATGATATCATTTAAAGATTCTTTGTTATCGACCCTCTTAATTTTTTTATTTTAAACATCATAGCATGCGAAGAAACAGGATTGTAGCAATAAAGTTCTTCCAAGTTGTTGTGGCGGTACCCACATTATGCGTAATAATCCTGCATCGCGCTATCGAAGTTCTCGAAACACGGCGGTATTTATACGACAGCTGAAATGTATCACGTGGACTTCGGCCTGACCGAGTATAACACCGTTCTCGGTCGGTCGAAAGATCTTCCTTTGGCCACCACGTTCATTCCTACACTTGGTAACCCCGTAAAAAGAACACTCCTCATTCAACAAATTTAGTAGTTTAGCTTAAGATGGTTAAAAAGTTGATGATGATGAACCATCAAACAATAACAAGTCAGGTAATGTCAAGTGTGCAACCTTTGGCCGACCTCCGCGACCGCGACACAACCGCGAGCGATGATCTTTTGCACCGACGTTTACGATCCCTGACTCATGTCATAACGTCATCTAGTATAATAATCTCGATACTTGCATTACAAGGAAAAATATTCAAAACTTCATAAACAGAAGCTTCAAAATGTTGGGTTGGTAGAATAAAAAAAAAAAACACAAATGCGCAGGCTACGAATAAGGATGAGCGCCGTCAAAAATATATTTCATGAGGGTTGTCAAAAATGTGTATTTCAATAAAGATGACCTTTAGCGGATCAGGCTAAAATGATAATAACTGATGACAGAAGTATCTATAAAACTACAATTTCGTTGAACTATAGTGACGTGCAATAGACACTTCATATCGATAAACAGCGCAAGAGCCTGTTATTACAATAGTAGCCAATAACATCATTTACACTCCAGTAGCCGACGTTATAGATGACATAATTTATACATACTAAAACGCTTAACAACGATAATTTATTAACTCGAGACAACAGATGCCAATTAAAACTAGATCTTAATGAAGGAAGTTAATTATGTTGTACGGGACGGTAAAATCAGATATTGTGCAATAGAATGTGTCGATTTGTTTAGTGACCGCCATGACTTTGAGTACTCTAATGCCCGGAATACGCGAGGCTAGTTTATCGAGCTGCTTCTCTTTGATTTTGTATGTTGTCTAGCTGACATTTTCTTGACAAAGAATTTACTTAGATTAGTAGCTTAGGAATAAAGCTAGTTTGGTCCATACGAAGCCAGAAAGCTTACTATCACATTGACACTAACTTGTATCCTGGCTTATAAAATTGGCCTAGTGTATTCCGGACATCTACATGGGAGGGTTACATCCTCAACTGGCATTTCATCAATTTAAGATTGACGCCAGATTGATGGCACAAAATTTCATATCAAATTGATCAATCCGTCAATCGACCGGGTGGATGATAAGTTTTCTATGATCCCTGATCAAACTGAAATAGACTGAACTCATTCCAGATTGACCTACGCGGTATGAGTCGATATCGATAGAAAGTTAGGCGCATACCTATTTAACCCGTAAATAATACTTAAATTATTTGCTTAACTTATATTTTGTTATTACTTACTCTCTTTACAGATTCGTCAAAAATAAAAAATGAATTTGTAAAACTTAATAATTATGGTTAACTTTGAATTTTTGACCAATGCGATAAATTTACTTGCCTAAATTCAATTCTCAATAAGATAAAGGCAGTTGCAAACTATATTTATATGAACCAGTGTATTTCAAGTATTCATGGCGATGCAACTTAGGCAAAACGTAAAAATCTGCAATTTTCGCACAGGAAGTAATAAAACAAAACTTCACCAGCGTATTTCACCGAAGATATAGTGGTATCCTTTACAGATAGTATCACAAGTATCGGTATTTTAAATATCTTTTGATTTACAACACCCAGTGAAGTATTTACACTATGCTCGTTTAAAACTAAATTAAGATTAATGAACCAGACAGGTTAGACAGGGCATACTTTGAATTCTGTTAGTTTTCTAATGGAAAGATGGTTTTTCTGATCACATACCAAACCATCTTAAAGGCTATAAAATTAATATATTTATAGCTTAATGCTATTTAAAACTTAACTAAATAATAATAATGAAAGCTAAACATTAAATTTGACACCTACTAAATATCCATACTTCTGTATTTATTTTTATATAAATGCTAAAGTTTGGGTTGTAAAATATTCATTGGTCACGGGACCTTTCCCGTGTAAAAAGTATCCTAGGATACTTTTACTGCGGAAAATATGCCGGTTCCCACGCGATATTCTAATTTTGTCGCAATGCAGTTGCGTATAGATTATAATATACTATCAGGGAAGTTGAAACAGAGCCAGATTACTGATGTGAGTTGGTCGCGTTGTGTCAAACCCAGCCGACTTATTGGAACACACGGAATTGACATATCAAGTGACGTACAACATCTGGCTCTGTGTCAAGGTGCATAAAAATGACACTCACGATGATGATGATGACAATGACGATCAATTTAAAGAATCAAGCGGTATTGATTCATTCAGGCTGTGCGCTGGCGGGCGCACGCGCAGATCTCAGATTAGCGCCCAATAAACGCCAGCAACCTATAACGGCGCGCTTACTGCTAACTACCTACTAACTAGGGTTGCCGAAAATGAAAAAGCTGAAAAGTTTCTGTTAAACACTATATTGACGGGCGATAGTAACTGGACAGCGATAGATATTATCCTAATATAGTAATTTATACTCCTACCTTATTCATAAAAATATTTAAGCAGTGTTTAACTAATCAAGGCTGTCCCTTTGTCGTATGAGGTTTTCAATCTTCCAGAAAGAGACTGCCAATGTTGATTATTTAGATATTGTTTAAATATTTTTAGGGTTAGTGTATACATGTGTATTTAATAGCTTAATAGGCTTATGGACTTGTCATAGCATTCACGATGTGAGCATAATAAGAGCCTATTTTACCGCTTCCTAATAAGTCTCGTAGGCTCTATAAACGACTTTTTTGGCAGATTATATCTGTTGTTGTAATTACATATATGGAAAATCTATCAAAAAGTTTGTGGATAGGCTATCCGACACTTGTTAGGAAAGCCCTAAACCTCATACTAAGCATTATAATGTTGTTTTTACTTTACTGAACAGTGAAGACAGATGTGTCCTTTGAGTTTCTTCAACTACTTTTACAATCTTGAGTATGGTGAATAAAATTTGTTATTAAACAAATAATCTACTTTAAAAAATAAAATTAATCTTATTTTACTGTTTTAACAACCCTCAATATCTGTATCTGGCAGTCTGACAGCCCTGAACCTAACCAACTAAAACGGGTTATACATACGTACTAGGAAGTCTATTTTTATAACGATCTAGATTTCAAGGAATGCGAGTTCAGTGGAGTCAATGTTTGTAATGATGTACTTGAAATTGGATTGAGGACCATTTTGAAATACAACTCAAATGGTAGTGAAAAGAAAGTTTTTCGTAAGTGGCGTAGACCGTTTGTTTCTTCGTAGTTTTATAAAGAACAGCCTTTTGTAGCGTTTTATAGTAAGCTTTTTTTTAATGTTTTAAATATATAATTTAACCAGATTAATTTTGTTGGAATTACTCACGTACTTTATATAACGGTATTCTTGATCTCCTATTGCACGTTTGATATAATACCATAAACTTATTATATTAACCTATTTACCGTTGAATCGATTTGGTATTTGATATTACGACTACCCGGAAAGGACTTTGGTTAAACTCTTTATATTCTAGTATATATTTATTTTATTTTTATTTATTTATTTATATGGCGCTTGGCTACAACCATGGCCAGTGTCAAGTAAAGGCGGGAAATCAATT
>JAOTAV010000005.1:441280-454496 GCA_026546445.1 Cyclargus thomasi | reverse complement strand
TCCACTGTCCGCGCTGTGAATACACCGCCTCGACATTCTCACGACAGAGACTAGCTCCATACTCTCACGGCTTTGGTGGACGAACATTCGAAAATTAAAATGAAAATATAGACTCACTCATACTTTCGATAACACTAGTTATACCTACTAAGGTACTCCACCCAGTTAGTCATCCAAGTGCTGAGCCTTATTAAAAACTTTTTCAAAAGAGTACGAATTCGAAACAACCTTTTTTTACTACTAGTATTTCAAGAAATCTAATAACGTTGTATTCGCAGCAGGTCCCAGAAAAAGTGCAAAGCTATTCTGTCCCACCAAGGTACATACTTTATTGCCTACTATCGCGTCAGAATCGTTAATTTTTAAAAAAGAACCCCTAAATTCTTTCCGGGGACTCAAAGCACAGATACTTTGAGACCCCGAAAAAAACTCAAAGGATACTTTGCACCTTTCAGCAAATTAGCGGTATGCTTAAGCGGTATGGGCTTAAAGTAATAACCGACAAAGACGGACAAACAAACTTTTATATAAATTATAATATTAGGGGGAATATTTTTTTAACATCGTGTGTCTTCGTTAAGTGTACAATGGAAACCTGCATCGTGTGATATATGAACATGCGTATTACCAGGCAAATTACATCAAACGTCGGTATGTCTCTACCACCGCGCCGCATTTCAATTGCTTGCTTTTAACGCCGTTTAATAATTATATTGGTTTTTTTTTAATATTTCTATTTTTCATTTCACTGGGTGCATGTCAAAATTGACGGACAAAATATTAGTTCTTCCAAGGGACAACACGTAGTGATTTGAGATGTGAAATGACCAGCTGTCATTAAAAAGTGTGACAATTTGTATGCCACCGACCACCGATGCTGACGATCATATATGTTGATAAATAAGATCATATTTGTTGTAGCATTAAGTTTATTTATTGCTATAACATAGTTATACTTTAAGCATAATGATTTTCTTTTAGTAAACGTTTCTATTTCTTTCGTGCAAAGGAAAGTCTTAAAGGAATTGCTATTTAGTAATAAGGCTTTGTGGACTTTCAAAATTGTATGGTTTTTATTTCTTGTATGTGATGTTATTGTACCCGTGATTGTGCACAATAAAGTATATTCATTAGTTCATTCATCTGTTCAAAATTACATAAAATATCAATTCTAAACTAGTTTTTTTTAAAAGAAAATTACTTTACATTAAAGTACAGACAACAAAACTAATTTCACGGTAAATATATAAATTAATAAGATTAAATCAGATATAAAAGTTATTTTCTGCCTCATAATGTTAGTAGAACTAATGTTATTAAGAAAATATAGAGATAAGAGAAAGTGTCTCTAAGTAATAGATATAGTGCGTAAAAAGTAGCGGTGATGACTCTAATAATATCTAATTCTGTTACTAGCAGTACCGAAATATCTTAATACGGTAAAGTGGTCTTGAAAAAGTATACAAACAAAAAAGACCCCTAAAAACGAGGGCTTAATACGAAAATTGCGTGCGCGTAAAAGTAAAACTTTCCTGACAGTTACGAACTGTACACACGTCATTGTAGATAAACGGTGAAAGAAAATTGCGTACGAGTCGCTGACGGATCAATTCTGTGTAAAATTGTGATTTGTAAGGCCGCACACATAATGTGGAAAAAAGTTGATTGTTTACGGATGTAAAACTGATAATGGTATATTCAATTCGCTCACAATTGGTGGTATAATTCATTAACCCTCCGGCAAAAAAAAATATCATTTGAGAGCGTCCATGGCCTAATGGGTAAGACCATTGGTTCGCATTCGAGAGATTTTCCGGTCTCAAGTATATAATACGGATGCTGATTCCCGTAGGAGAGCTATGCTTCGGCACGAATTGGCCGGTTCGCGATGCCACGGCCTTACTTAGTCTGCTAAATATGAGTGAGGTTAGTTAGCCGCTAGCCTAACCTAAGAATCTCCTTGATATAAGTTAGGCTATTCAGGCACTAATCTAATATAAGCGTGCTCTCAATAGTAAGGCTAGGTTAGCGGCTTGTGTAGAAATAACAAATTTTTCAAGTGTTAATGACCAGTACCACCCAGACTAACCGAATACACTATAGAATCTGGGATGCTGTCCGCGTTTTTGATGGATAATGAATTTTTTTTGGGCTTTTAATAGACATATCACGTAAAAACTAAAAAATATAATAAAAGTTACTCTAGTTTAAGTAGAAAGTTGTGTATATCTGTATCTCTGAATCTATTTTACTTAAAGCAGTCCAGTTACGACGTGCGTCAGAGCTTGGAAGTAACGGACGAAAACAAAATGGATCTGTAATAAGTTGTAGCATACTGTAAAAATAATTAATGTACTGTACATTAACTTGTTACAACCCACAAAATCCAAACTAATATCATTAATGAAGACGTAATAGGAAAAAGCGGATAACTATCATTTTACAGCATTCCAGTAAATGCTCTTTTTTTCCCACAAAATTTTCTTATGACTTGTAATTTTGCGATTTCATTATCTAGTTTGTCCATCTAGCTATCCATCAAATCCACATTATTTTAATTTTGTTTTTTCGGTCCTATAGCGTCTATTTACGCAAAAATCCGTCAGTTTTTAAAATGTTAGTTACCCGCTTCTTCCTCTTAGTAGAAGGTGTCTATTCATATATCAAAGGTCTACCTTTGTAACATAATGGACACGAACATTATGTTTTTCAAATAAAAAAGTAGCCTTTTCATCCTTACAACAAACTTTAGGTTTGAAGGGCAAACAAACAAACATACTTTTACATTTTAAGATATAAGAGGAAGAAGCGGGTAACTAACATTTTAAAAACTGCCGGATTTTTCCATAAATAGACGTAATAATGTTCGTGTCCATTATGTTACAAAGGTAGACCTTTGTAACATAATGGACACCTTTTACTAAGAGGAAGAAGCGGGTAGCTAACATTTTAAAAACTGCTGGATTTTTGCATAAATAGACGCTTTAGGACCGTCAATAAACGGACCGTAAAGTTTCGAACGTCAATAGACAAGTATTTATCCACTGCACCCTTATGGTGGTGGGCTTTGGTTAGTCTAAAACGTTCATTGAAAAAATAATAATTTAAGTCAGTTACACTGTCATTACTCGTCGAGTGCACAAGTATACGGGAAACGACGCGGGTCGCTGCGTCCGCGATGTGTTTGTCAACTGGTAATCATAAGCCAAACCAGTAATCATACTAGACATATATGATGAATGTTTGTCTGTATATTCAAAATGAAGGCAGTGATATTTTTGTATTTAATAAACAAGATAAGCTACCAATAATCTGATCTAGAAAGGCGGAGTTCCTAGAGACATTAATCATAATAAAAATTATTATATTTCTTATGCGTTATGCGTTAACTGTCAATATGTGCAGTCAGAGAAGTTTAAACAGATACACATCGTGGATATAAGTAATTTGGTTGGATTATGTGAAACTTAGCCAACAGAATTGATACTTACTTACCAAATGACGTTGGTCCGTCAACTGGCTCTCTTTTAATTTCCCCCATTATACACATTAAAAATCAAGTTGTTTGTATAATATGATAGTTCTACAAACGTTTTTAATAAAAAAGATTGATGATGATTAAACATGCATAGAGAAATTCACCCGGAATAGTATTTATGATTGATTTTGACGAATTGATTTTTCAGATTTAGAATTTTTCACATCGATTTCAAAGAATCATACAAGTGTTTTCCGGATCTCAATTCTCAGAGCCATTCAGGATATGACTAGCGTAAGGCACATACTTAAAATATGTTGTGTATTTGACTTGTGTATATTAACAATAAAAAATACTCAATTAATAAAAAAGCACGTGAAGCCACCTGCACTTACTAGTTCGAGAACCGTTGACCCGGCGACACACTCTGCTGGCTGTATTCACTGTTAATTTTCCACTGGATCTAGAACAATAAGCTCTATGTCGACCGCATAAAGGTTATAAGTGAACTGAACGGTAAAGGTGAAGGTATCATTAGGAGGCACGCGCCGCGCACGCGACTTAGGGTCACCACTCACTTGTCGTGAGTCAATTATAGGGCTACCTGTTCGTTTCCGTAGTAAATTGTAGAGCATTTTGATCGCAAAAGAGCTTACGTATATACGTAGTGATCTTGGCCCTTGAGTTCAACATAATCTGACGCTAAAACTAGTGTTTTATGTTCCATCAGAGAAATCAACTCATAATCAGTTGAAGGACACAATTTGGTCGGAATATATCAATTCCGTGTGAGTCGTGATCTGTCGGCTGGGTATGATATAAACGAGACTAAATTACTTAGATTCACAATATGACTATCAATCAGCTTCCCTGGTACTAAAATTATGTAGGTCCTGTAACTGGTTCTATCTCAATTTCTTTGATGGTACCAACATTTTGCAATAAACAATTGTCAAACTCATGCGTATTGTATTAAGATAAAATTTAGCGCGTTATGGCTGAGAATTGGCTATCACCTATTTTGTTATTTAATAAAAAATCCGGGGAGACTTCGGAATGAAGCTGATTATGTCGCTGACAGTACATGAGTAAGTGTTAGGTTTAAGGCTTATACATGGGCAAGCGGGGTAAGTTTAACCTCTTATAATAATGTTAAAATGTCAAGCACGTTAGCCAAAAAATTTGTGTTATAGAATTATCTTCATTCTTTCGTTACTAGCGAGGCCATTTTTCCTAAACTGATAGTTAATCAGAAAAAAAATATACCGTTGACCTAGATTTTTCGTAAAAAACTATAGTAACTACGAAACTAATTGGTTAAGATGAACCATTTTATTTTACACAATAGAATATAAGTAACATTATAACCCCTTAGGAGGAAATGTTATTTCATGTTTTAATCAATTATATATTAATTATTTTCTGTTAGCGGGGCAGGGGGTGAGATTCTGGACCCTCCGAAAGTATGCCCAAGGCCGTTAGCGTCTGTATTCCCCTTAAGAATACGCAATGTAACCTTCCTTATTCATAAAAATATTTAAACAGTGCTTAACTAATCAAGGTTCGCAATCTCTTTCTAGAATATTGAAAACGTCACACGACAGAAAGGGAGAGCGATCCTTGAGTAGTTAAACATAGCCTAAATATTTTTACGAATAAGGGAGTCAGTCTTTAGGGTATCTATTATAATATATATAAAAAAATATGCAGGTTCTATGGTATTTATAATATGGGTCTGTGATGTCCGAATGAAATGATTTGAATTTGAATCAAACATATCTAGATTTGCATGTATAATATCAGCTAATACATATTCTTAACTTAAACTATGCTTGTAAAACAGCCTTTTAATATTCCCGCCAAAAACTAAATTACATTAACACCCAAGCAATCACTTATCAAATCAGTTATTTCGTTCACAACGCTAAAGGTTGTTTTAATATAAATCTGTGGCATTTAAGAAATTGCGACCCCGTTCTACCTGGTCATGTCAGTAGCACTAGCAATAAATTAATAATGTTTATTAAATGGAAATCATGCGCATTGATCTTTGCTTTTTGTCAGTACTTAAAGGTTAGAATGCTGTTAAATATTTTTTACTCCCTTGCTCGGCGCGTGCGCATACGAAGTAGCTGTTTCTCCGCATTATTTATGAAGTAATGAGTGCTTTATTTAACATTACTGTTTTATTAATATGTAAGGCTTATAATGTATGCAGTAAAATAAATTAATCTGATGTGGATAGAAGCATGTCGGCGACCCGCACCCGCGGTTGCTGCTAAATAAATTGGTGATGTCGGACTATCGACATGTCACCGACATAGTTTTCGGCGCGCAATAATCGTCCCGGTGGCCCAGCAGCATGCGGAGAGGAGATACAATGAGTTTTAGTCACTGACCTCTATTATATAAATACGCTGGACTGACGATACTCTTTTAAATGACATCTCATTACTGTGACAATTTGAAGCGCCCCGCCTGGTCGGGAAAAGAACTACATCTGACGTAATTTGCAAATGGCCGCTTTATCATGAATTAAAATAATGACATCCCTTAGTTCTGGAAGTTTTAAACACTTTTATCGATATATTCTGGCTCATTGTCCCATCTCTATAGTTTCTTTCCCACCCACCACAGCCATCAGCGCCAAAATGGTGCAAATCAAATCGCCTTACCATGGCTAGGCTTATCGTGAGTCTAGCGTATTTATATATATAGAGGTCAATTGATTTAGTGGGTAAGCCCGGGGTGCTCCTGAATGCTGTCCGAAATGTGTAACGCATTTCCCATCGTAAAGAAAAAAGGTGTTTTGCGCCTAAAATTTAACACTTTATATAACAAGTGCTGCCGCCTGCCACTTAGACTTCCTATACCCATATAAATAGTATCCACTATAGTATACACCAGGGCTAGAAACCGATGGATCATGGTCGTATTCACCGCCGCGAGCCATGCATTCAATTATCGAGCACCCTTCACACCCGGTAATTGGTGGCCGATTCACCGTGTACTGTCGCCATTCAACATGATGTACGTGGACTGAGAACTGGACCGGGTTAATCAACTGCTGACTGTGTAAGCTTATTATTTCAAAGCAAATTAAAGATGTGATGAAAAATCGCCATATTTTGTTAAAATCTGAATATTTTACACTCTACACGTTCTAACTTCTTTTTTTAACCTTGACAGCTAACGCTTATGTAAATCGGGTCTGTGTTAAAAAAATTGTTTATTTCAAATGATACTGAACCATAAAATTGTTAGTAAAAAACTTACCGCTATGTTAGTATTCTATTCTATTCTTTTTATGTTATATTTTTATGTTTCTGAGGCAAGCGAAAAGACGGGTTATTTGATGGGAAGCAACTCTTTTTCGTGACATCCAAAGATTCGCAAGTGCGTTGCCAGCCTTTATGAGGGAATAAAGAATGGGATAGGGTGATTAGGGAAGTTGGGCCACCGGTAAACTTACTCACTGAACGAAACACAGTACAATGCCTTTTTACGCCAGTTTTCTGTGAGGCCGTGGTATCACTCAGGCCGAGCCGGCCCATTCGTGCCAAAGTATGGCTCTCCCATGGCTATGAGCATCCGTATTATGTACTTGCGATCGGAAAGTATCTCATTCATACACGCCTCCACCGGGGTTTGAACCTGCATCCTCTCGAGTGCCAACCAAAAGTCTTACCCACTAGGCTACGGAAGCTGTGCGATTCTCACGCGGTAAACTAATTTTGGCGCAAGTGTTGCAGACGTTATCTAGTACTAATATAAAACAAAGATGCTGACACAAAATCATAGACTGACTGAGAGCTTGTCATTGGTATTTTTAATCTGTCCCCAATCTCCAGCGAACATACCCACCGTAGTGCACTTGACTATTGACCAGCGGTCAACAATTGGAGTTAATTCTCGCGACGGAACCCGCCCGCGCCCGCGCCGTCGGCCACCGCATAAATCAGCTGATAGCGTTAACCAATGATTTATGCACACCTCATGCCCTTTGAATAAACAGCGGTAGTAACTTCTACATTGTATGTAGGATTTAAAATTTTATATTACTTCCTATGTTTCTAATGTCTGTTACAGTTGTAAATTGGTGTTATAGCGTTTGAACTATCAGTTACCTCAGCTCCGAGATACGAGTATATGTCGACTTGGACAGACGCAAATTCGTATTGCATCCAAAAAAAATACAACGCGTCCAAATGCGTTCATGCCTTTGGACGCGTTGTAATTTTTTTATTATTATAATGATGACTTAAGTGATGCTTTACAATTTTTCTTATAATTTCCACATATTCACTGGTTGCAATGTACGTGCTCGTAGCGCGCACGCTGGTAAAAAGCAACACTTGGAAGTATACAAATTATCCCTTTTTGAAATGATCGGTGGCAAATGTGTTGTGCAAAAACAAATCACCAGGTTTTTCCGTCGAAATTTAACACGCACTCAATGAACAGTATTACAGCATACAGAAAATTGTCTATTTGCCGATACTTAAAAAAAAACTTTACAGGAGATGAAAAAGACGTTTCATTGTGTGAGCAAATTTTACGTCCGTTGAGTTATTAGTTATTGTTATTCATGTTTAAGGTGTAATCCAACTAAATATCGAACTAAGTGTTTTTGCCACCACATGCGTCTATCTTTCATAGGTCCCAAATATGCAATAAACCGAAAAAAGGAAAAAAAAATGCGTTATTAGAAATTGCCAATTCACCATCGATATGTCAATATTGCCTCTTAGGTAATATTTTAAGAACCTGTTCGATATCAATATTTCGTATTAGCAAATATGTCTCAAACTCTACGCCACAGACTACAAAATAATGTAGTCACAGATTACATCAGGTAGCACAAGATTAATCGCCTACAAATTATTCGTACAAATTATGTAAGTTGTAATTTTCATAATCACTTGCTGCTATCCAGCGGCCAGTCAGCTGGACATCCGGACACTTGAATGGAAACAAAGAGCCTGTTTCTGATAAGTGATATTTATTATTTTATAAGCGATCTCCGATATTTCAAACGCGACTTACGACCGACGGGACGAAATTCATAATGTGACCATAATGTACGATAATGCTGAGTACTTTATGAAGTCGGCACAAAGTTTGCAAAGTGACGAGGCGCGAATTGGCGCTTTACACATTATAAAAACAAAACATCACTCACTCTGTGTGAAGCTTGAACGCCCTGCAAACCTTCAAGAAGAGAACATATTCCCTCTAAGAAGGCAACGCACCTGCTTCTTTGCATTCTGATCTTGCGAGTGTCCTTGGCCAACGGTAATTGCTTTCCATCAGGTAACCCGTCCGCTTGTTTAGACCTTAATTTTATAAAAAAAATGGAGCCGCAACTCACGCAAGGGGCTTGTGCACTTTTCTATGTGCACTAACCGTCAGTCGCCATATGACCTTTTAACTACCATCTTTGATTTGAAAAAAGCTTAAAAATCACAACTTTTAGACTTTGTGAAGTTCGCAACTAAAATCAACCCACATATTTACGCAGTAAAACACTAGGATAACATTAAAGAGGAACGTAATTACGAAGGAAACACATTTTCTTACGTTCTTAGAAATCGGCCCGTTCATTAGTTGAAATTGGCCTTACATAGAAAAGGAGTAAACCCCGACCGGACACGGCAGGTGCTACCGAGGGTTCAATCGGGTTCAGGTCCCCCTCCTCCCCGCACCTACTCCCCCCTGAGTCCCACCTCGGGACGCAGCATCCGTGCGAACCCGTTCCTCTAATAATATAACGTAGAAATGAAAGATTAATGAGAGCAACCCGCGCACGCCTCTTTCACTCGCGTTCTAGTGTTGGAGGAATGTCGAACAATTATATGGATACTTTTAAGAATTTTATTTTTTAATTGATTTCGAAATTTGAATAAACTTATAAACGTTGTTATTATTCTAATATGGGTCTTAAGTAAGTTAAGGGTTGTCTGTTTTTAATAAGAAATTTAAAATAGAAAAATTTGAACACTTTCTTAGTTTGCAAGATTTATTGGTTTGCTTAGAAGCAAAATGTTATCTGCTTTTATAAATTCTGGGTTAAATATTATATACGTTTCGCGATAATTTCGAAAATTTTGAAAAATAATCAGAAAATATTATGTTTCATAGTTATCTAAATAAATTTGCCTTTCAGTAAAATAAGATGAATCAGATGATCAGACGCTGTATCACATCATTGACGATTTTCTCCATGCTAATATTACAAAATCTACTTAATAAGCTACTTTTCGTCGTGGAAAACTTCATATTTCAAAATATTTCAATTTTCAAATTCCACGCGAGCACAGCCGTGTGCAAAAGCTACTAATGTAAAATGTGAGTTCCTACTATTTTCAAACTCTAACAATTTTAAAGTATCGACATAACAATTTTTTTTTCGATCCCATCACTATAACGGACGCGTCCCGAACGGGCGGAATGAAGACCGCCCAGATAAAATATTAGCCGCGTGCCGGTAGCAATGTATATCCTATCTTGACGACACCCGCATTGTTAACTAGTATCTTTCACGAAGGAGGACATTTATCAGATCCAGCTGCTCCGACAGACGTTATCCCGTCTATGAAGTTGCTTTGTTTTTGAGAGAATAGTCATACTATAAAAAATTGACACTGCCAAAATTTAACAATGTTTATGGGCAAAGAACTTCAGAATACCTAATACCACATTATGTTAACAAGCTACCTAGCAAACTACAAAAATTTTACAAAGACAATATAAATGAAAATAAATTGTGTAATAAGTAAAAGCTGTTCTATCTACCTAAATGTAACAAACAATATTGAAAATATGTGTATACGACTCGCTAGAACCCAGATAAACCCTGCGAGGTTTACGTGGTACGGCACATAGTTAAAGATTGTGTTTTTTTATAGTTAAGTTTGTTAAAAGAGGACAGAGGGAGTTTTGACGAGACCTGAAAACGTGATGTTGTGCAAAACAACACAAATTTAGCGAAGGAATACAAAAAGTATTCCTTCGCTAAATTTGTGTTGTTTCGGGTTGTAATGCGTTATGGTCATAGAACATCTACCATTAAATATTCGTTATCATGCACAAGTGTAATACAACTTCAAGAAACGAGCTATTTCGATCCAAAACTCTACTAAAAATTTTAGTAAAGTGTCTACCACTTTACTAAATCCATTGACTTGACGCTTTGACTGCACTGACAATTTATTTTGACTGGACTTTAGACTTGACGAAATATTGTAACTTTGCTAAAATTATTGGACCAAGAAAATTGATTTCCCGCCTTTACTCGACACTGGCCATGGGTATATAGCCGGAGCCATAAAAAGAAAATAAAGAAGAGAAAACGGTGTAGCAATCTGCCACCATACAAACGGCGTTAACGTTTTCCATCCTTCAAAGTCTAAACCCTTACCCAGTCTAATGATTTTGTGGCATGTGGTGGAGATATCTTTTAGAGGCTAATATATTTTAATTAACCTATGAATCAATTACTTCAAATATATGATGTAAAGAAGTCCAGATACCCGCATCTATATATCAATACGCGAGCGGAAAACTTTGTACAACTTTTTATAAAAGACACGCAGATATAAAAGCATGAAATTTCTCCCAGTTGTAACTTGTAGTTGATATGGAGAAGGAGCGTGAAATAGCAGTATCATTTTAAAATGCTTTAGTCTTACGTTTGCATTCTACAATATTTTTAACATGACACTATAATCATATAAGAAATACTCTTTTGTTTATGGTTGATGTCTCATTTTTTAAATAAAATTTAATGGCCTGGTAACGAGACCTTTATGCCAAACTAGTTGGTGCCCGCAACTTCTTTGCTCAAAAACATCGATATCACGATGGAACCGTACATTTTACCGGGTTAAAAAATATTCTCAATATTGCCTAGACCTTATAGCTATTAAACAAAAAAAGATTTATTCAAATCTGTCCAGTAGTTCTTGAGATTAGCGCGAACAAACAGATAAACAGACAATTTTTTGCTGTCGATATGTGTTCTATTACTGTTCCTTAGCACCCCCACATTGATTATTTTGTAAAAATATAATATGTACAGACACTCCAACTTTACTATTTTATTATAATATGTATAGATGAAAGTCTGTGATTGAATTGAGAATAGATTATAGTTTTTTATAGCTCCTCTACATTAAAGATTTTATTAACCTCTAAGATTATGTCAATTACCAATATACTTTCAAACTAGAGCTATATAGAAAATTTTGCAACATAGACACAGTAAGCAGCGCCCCACCCTAAAACTCCGACACTGTAAATGTTAGGTACTTGCCACATATTGTTAATAAATGTTATGGTATCA
The DNA here is from genome assembly GCA_026546445.1 of Cyclargus thomasi. NCBI lineage: Eukaryota > Metazoa > Arthropoda > Insecta > Lepidoptera > Lycaenidae > Cyclargus > Cyclargus thomasi. The sequence goes on along the minus strand of JAOTAV010000005.1, from coordinate 442,674 downwards.
TTTGCAGTGTGAGTATAGCAACACTACAGCGTATCATTTTTCCCTGTCATGTTCCAATAAACAGTCTAGTAATAGGAATTAACGCTAATTTATATTAATTTCATTAGCATGTTAATTTTCATGTCATAGCATGCTACGTGCTATTGCTGTGCTGTCCGATAAAATTATTTTTTATGCTTTCTGCTAAAATTGTTTTTGTTTTATTAGCTAAAATTAAAATTTATGCTTTTTGCTTAAATTGATTTTTGATTCGCAGCGAATGAAATTATTTCGTAATATAGCAGTTAGCATCGCGTAGCGCTGCCATGAATTTTTATAATCGCAAATTAAAAGACAAAAGTTGGGCACAATGATATCAGCATTCATATTTTTTTTATCAAGTACTGGTAAAGTACTATAAATTTAATTATTGCTAATGGTTATTTAGCACTTAATTATTAATGCTAATGCTTATTTTGCCAACACTAATAAACACCCCACATCATTCAGCAATTCAGCAAAAAAAAATTCAATAACCTTACTCTCGATAGCCTATCCTCGTAATAATTATCTATATCTTCGCTTAATAACGGCTAATTGGTTTCAGATAAAAAGCAACCCGGAAGTTTCATAAGTGTAATTACGGTGTGCAAATTTTTGCGGCGCAAGCGCATGCTCGACACGCTCTCGTTGGCCTGACCCGGCATCGCCGAGATCAGCAATTAATAATTGCAGCAACTTGCACTACTGTATGATGTACCGCGCGGGTGTGCTCGTTACAACTACTTAAGTTGTAAGAATGGTATTCCAACAAAAAGAAGCATAATGTGTCCTTTTCTATATGTGAACAAAAAACAATTGAACTTTTCGGGTTTTAAATATTAGTGTTGATTAGGTATATCAATCTGTCAGTCTCTTTATGTTTTATTTCCTAAGCCGAAGTTAAAAAGATATATAAGAATATTTGAGTCCTGGAAAAACGATATACCCACAATTTGATATGGATTTTTAAGCGTAGTTAATTAATGGATTAACAGGCGTGATTTTTGTAAAACGATAAATGAATTAGGGTCTTAAATGTCAAAGCGCGTTTAACTCTTTTCTTCTACGTAAACTTTTGCACCATTAAATACTACCAACCAAAACGGGAAGAAAATATTATACTTTATTCACCAATTAAACATTTCAATCGTTACTTTTGTTACTAAATATGCAAACTTGCGGACCCGACATTCATTGTCCTGCCCGGTTTAACTAAACCTGAACCACTTTTGAAAATTTTTTAACTTTCTCAGGAGTTTAGTGATATCCAGACAAAGACACAAGAAACATCTATAAATATAAAAGAAAGTCGTGTTAGTTACACCACTTATAACTCAAGAACGGCAGAACAGATTTGGCTGAAAATTGGTAGG
>JAOTAV010000005.1:421684-434472 GCA_026546445.1 Cyclargus thomasi | reverse complement strand
GGTAGAAAACTTACATCGCTAATATCTTACTTATTTCTCAACAGAATTCAGAGATTTTTTGTGATTCTGTATATCTTCTGTAATAAATTTTGTTTTACACGCATATTCCCTATTATTCGGCACAGCCAGGCTCAATTAAAATAGTATCTTCGGTGCCAGACACCATTTTGGAAAACTGAGCTCTGAGTGAATTATAATATGTACGTTTAGGAACCGCTCATAATATGTAAATAGGAACATTAAACTTTTTTATGACATAATTAACGAATCGTAAAGAATCATAATCCATTCAAAACGTATGAATATTCATAAAAACAACGCAATGAATTTTTTCACATATATTATTCAAAAAAATTTACACAAAAGCACTAAGACATCCACTTTACCTTATTGTCTAAATAAACGAAGGTTTTAAATCCGACACGCAACCTCTTAAGTAAAAGATATAACTTTTCTCTAAAAATAATACTCATTTTCTCTTTAACGTTATCGGAAAGTAATATGGCATTATCAACATAACACCTACGAAGCGATATTTAAGAATTTACTCTAGAATATTACAATAATCTTCATTTTATCTCATACTAACAACTGCTATTTTAACAAATGGATTTATTTTACAAATACTGTGCAAGATCAAATGTGAAAGATACCTTGGGTAAACATTACAGACATTATGTTATTTTACAACGGGCAGTTTATCAGTTATGAATTTTGAATAAAGAATAGTCGGTTTAAAACCCTTTTTGTATTTGAATCGGTATTTTTATAATTTAGAGTACATTAAACATTTTGGCTTCATTATTTGTACGACATAAATAATTTTACACATTTGTAAAAAATACAAAGGTAATTAAATCTTTTAAATTCCAATCCTATGTTAATTGTGTATGTATGGGAATAAATATTTTGTACTTAACTATTTAATATTTCAACAATACAGTTGAGAACTAAAATCGTAGACCACATTTTGTTTACAATATAAAATAATATAGCATTGTAAATTTATGCCGGTGAAATAATGTATTGCTATTCTTCACATTATTGAATTATTTACAATTGAATAAATTAAAATCTCTACAAATATTTAAGTAGTAAGTATATCAATGCAATTGCAAGTGTAATAAAAAGCAATTGTCTCTTAAACGAAACAAGTATTAAATTCAATATAAATATTTATGTTCACTGGCATAAAATGTGTTATAATTATAATTATGAATTAGTATTTCATTATGTATATTACAGTCATAACTAAAAAAATTACTATCATAATCAAGCTCAGTACAAATAGTAACGCTTTTTACAAAATCGAAATACATTTGCATGTCCGTTAAGTGCCAGCCCAGCATTCTAACAGCATACAAAGGACTATTCCACTTACTGATATGTGATTTTGCAAATTAACGTCTTAATTTCGAATGCTTACGTAATTAGGTACTCATAAAAGATCCCTGGTAGCAATAAGACATATGACTTATCACATAACTAACTGTCCATTTAAGTTATAAGACAAAAAAAGGCAAGTCCATAAGATGGCAAGTTGCTACTTTTCTGCCCTAAATTAAAATACATTTCAGTTACTATTACGTAATAAACATAAAAGCAAACTAAATTTTATAATGTCATATGGTCCATTCCCTCGAATGATAACCAGCACCCTTAAACTGTATAGCTAGTAGCTATATTGATAAGTATATCATAGAAAATAATTCAAACTACCAGCACTCTAAGTAAAAATGTGTGACTCATAATATACTACAAATAATCTTTAATTATGACTAGTCGTTATGAAATAATTTGAGCATAGAAACAAGCGTCCTACACCATGCGAATATAAAAATATTATAAAAACTTAATTACATATAAATTACACATAAATAAAATTACAGATATCGTCATATTTAAAACTGTGTCGCGTACTAAACTTTCGTAACACTATCGCGTGAACACTTTAAAACTTATGTTTGGCCTCGCGACCGCACGAATTGTCACTACTCGATCACCACTACGGCGTCGTCGGGCGGGAGGCGGGCGGGACACTAAGGTCGCGATGCGCGGGCCGCCTCCTCTAGCGCTCTCACTTTCAGTTCCCTCTCTCGCTGCTGTCGAAGGAAATCCTCGTGGTGAGCCGGGTGTAAGAAGCCACGCTCACGTTCTAGAAGCAATTGTCTCTGTAGCTGCTCATGTGCCGCCGCCTGCTGGGCCAGCTGTTCGGCGTACGGTCTCCCGAGTAGGTCTGGGTGTGGTAGGGGCCGATACGGTCCTCCTGCACCGAGGCTGAGTCCCAGGGCATCTTGTTGGGCCTGCGCCGCCTGCTGGCCCGGGTGAAGATGCAGGTGCGTGTGGGAGTGAGCATGTGTATGGGCATGGGTATGCGCGTGATATTCAGGATTTATGCCCGCCATCTGCAAGCGCACCATAGGATCCGCCGCTAATGCGAGTCGCTCTGCTGCTTCTAATTGAGCGGCTGCCACTCCTGGGTGCGGATGATGAGGGTGATGCGGAGGGGCACCCGTCACAGGAACGGATTGAGGAGGCCCCCCGGCTCCTCCAGGTGGAATTCCAAGCCTTTCCAAACGCTCACGGTCTAGTTGTGATAGTGCACCCGGGCCGTGTCCCGGAGGATATAATCCGAACTGAACAGGTATAGCACCTTGAGGTGGTGGTGGAGGCATTCCATACCTTCTGTGCATTTCTAACCAATGAGGGTCTAAGGCTCGAGGCCCCACGTTATTTTTGAGCAGTTCTTCTTTTAATCTATCGTTCAGCTCTCGTTCACGGAGTTCTCTTATTTCTCTATCTCTTTTTTCTCTTTCGAGATGTTCAAGTTCGAGTCGTTCCCTTGCACCGGCTGCGCCATACATTGAACTCAATTGATATTGGAGCATAGGATCCATACAGTGACGGGGAATATTTCCAGGACTAAAGCCTGCGTGAGGTCTAGCATATTCTGACAACTGACGTAAAGCTGGCGTATCTGGATACCCCGGCGGGCGCGGAAATCTATCATACGGAGATGTAATAGTTTCGATAGCACCGCGTGAAGGCGGTTTTGTGTCAGGTTTTTCGGGAGTAGCAATTTTTCTGTGAGCTTGTTGCGCTATTTTTTCTCTTTCTTCTCTATCACGCTCAGCTTGTTTTCTTAGCCTTTCCTCCCTTTTTCTTGCAAGCTTAGACTCGGGAACTGGTTTAAATATTAGATCAGTTCTAGTACACGAGTTATAATCTCCTCTATTCCAGTGTCTTAAAAATATAGCTGATTGAGATCTATGACATTCAGTATCTTCGATCTTGGGTTCTGGGCTAGGGCCATGAGGTATGTGCGCGGGACTGGGAATCTCTTCTTCTTCTGGTTGCGATTGTGTCTCTAATTTCAATTCAGGATTGTCTTCTGGGTGAGGTCGTGGAGGGCCTCGTAAATGAGGGTGACCGTGAGGCATTTGGTGAGGAGAATTAGAGCGAGCATGAGATGCTTGTAAGCCCGCAGCTGCTTGTGCATGTAAGCGCAAGCTTTCTATTGAACTAGGTCCAGGGCCAGGCGGCAGACCTAAGCCCATTGAATGGCCCATTGAAGGCGGTTGAATCATTAGATGGTTTGGATTACCAGGAAGCATCTTAGGATGGTGCCGAAGTAACATTGAATCAGCAGGCGACAACCTTTCTGGGTGGTGAGCAAGATGATGAGAATGATGATGCGTGTGATTATTTGTAACATTTACACTTGCTGATGTACTCGTAGTCTGCGAAACGCTTGCCGAAAGATGCAGCGGTGAACTTGAATGTGAGCTACTCTTCTGTTGCGTATTAATTTTGTGCTGTATAGACTGTGAAGAGCTGCTTGATGTCGAATGAGATATTGAAAGTGTGTGATTAGTGCCACCGCCTGCATGACTTGGTTGCTTCTCTGTGCTTGTATGGACTGCACTATGATGACTAGTCGAGTGATGATGAGTCATAGTTGTTTCATGTAATTGATGTCTTTCTGAACCACTAGGGTTTCTTGGATCATCCGAACTCTCCGATATTTCTCGCAAAGATCTAGTCGTCACTGATGAACTAGTACTGTGGTGGGCACTTAGCATTGTAGTAGATTCAATGGTTGCTGGTTTAACGGGATCGTGTCTTGATGAACTTGATGGATGCATAGGAGGAATAGGGTGTGGTTGTGGTAGTGGTCCATAAGGATAAGGATATGGCATTGAGTATCCAGGATGTGGATGCCCATAATATGGATGCATCGCATGTGCTGCAGCAGCAGCTGAGAGCTGGAATATAGAAGATGGATGCAATAGGGGGTGATGTGGATGATGAAGTGGAGAGGCAAATGGATGTGGATGTCCTTGTTGGCCTGAATGCATAACAGGGCCTGGAATAGTCGCAGGTATTGTTAAAGGAGTCGGATTCATCAAATTCAAAGCAGAATGTGATGTTGGTGGGTTATGCTGAATAGGAGAGGCTGAAATCTGCCTAGACTGAGATGGGCTAGTTAAATGTCTTGAAAAAGGTGAAGTTGTAGCAGAAGGATGTGGATGACCAGGGGTACCATTGTGGCCAGGCTGGCTTTTAATAGGTGTTGGTGTATGAGGACTTTTTACTGGTTGTAATGCATGCGACGAATCGGAAGCATTACTCTGACTTGTTGACACTGGAGTAATGTGAGGTTGATGTAAGAAATCGGGTTCTTTCTTTATGCTTTCAATTCTAGGGCCCAAGAAAGCACTTGGCATATTTGATGTTTCTGATTGTGGCTGACTTGGAGGCCGTGTAGAGTTTTCTGCACTTGCTACAGAGTCTCTATCTCTTTCTGAGCTTAAATGTTGTGCTATTGAACTTCCAATTGGATAACCAGGTACTTTGACTTCCTTAAGTGATTGAAGGGGATCTGACACACTTTGTGTTGACAAATTAGCTGGCATGTTATCCGGGATTTCTTGTTTAATTTTGAGATCCTGTGGCATTGCTGGATCTGTTTGGTTCACCTGTTGCGATATTAAATTCGCTGCTGCTAAAGCATGGCTAGGAGGAATTGGCTGCATCAATGGAGGCATTGACCCTGGCTTGTCTAAACCTGGATGAGTAGCATGAGCATATAAAGATGATGGCATAAAGCCGTATGGACCAACACTTGATCCGCTGCCCACAGACAAGAGAGGACCTGGTGGAAGCAAACCAGCAATTGAAGGTTGACTCAGCGGTGGAGGAGGCATACTTTGTCCCGATACAGGAATTGGAGATGGTTCTGTGGCTCGCACTCCTAGATTTTCTGGGCGAATAGGTGCAGGGAAAATTGGAGGTCTTAAGTTTCCATTTGAATTTTCTATTTTGTTTGTTGGTTGAGTTTTTAAATCGGTAGGTTGTTTGTCTTCTGTTTCAGATTCTTGAGATTTAATTTCTGGAGCAGTTGCGGGAGAAACTGGTTCTATATTAGTTGCTGTAGAATGTTCCAAGTGAGGTGGTGAAGAAGCCCTTGTGTTTGTAGGAGATGGGCTTATTCTTTGTAAAGGATCTAATCTTGGTGCATTTGGAGAATCCACTTTACTTGATGCAGAAATTGTTGCTGTAAATACTTCAGGTGTATTTTGACTTTTCATTTCACTTGTCTCATCTCTAGGCTCCAATTTTATAACTGTTTTCAACGGATTTAAGTGTGGGTTATGTTTAGGGTCATTAGCAAAATTAATACTCGATGGATATGAAAATGGCATTGTAGGTGGGAAGTCTTTTGTGCTTCTAATTATAGAATTGTCCTTAGATAAAGCAGGATTGAAAATGTTACTTGGGGCCCCTTCAATTTTAATATTATGAGCAAGTTTGGGATTAAAGATATTATGATTGTCTTTGATAAAGAAATTGGTATTTTCTAAGTTGAGTGGCTTGCTGGATTGACTTAAGTTGTGCCCAGAAAAACTGTGTGATAGTGGATCTTTCTGGAAATCCTCTTTCTGCAAATTTAATGTATGCTCTTCTGTATCTATTTCCTCTTTTATTTTAATTTTTTCCATAGTTTCAGCGCTCATAGGTGTAACTTTAGGAATAATAAGTTCAGTTTTAGAGAACACTGTTAGTGGTCTAGGTTCTATATTTTCAAATGTCTTAGGCGCTGTTGAGTCTGTTTTAAGATCAAGAGCACCTCTGTCTTCTTGATTTTCTGGTGCCACTTTGAACAGAGGGGGCAAAGGATCTTTCTCGATTTTGATTGGTGGTTCAAGGTTTTCAGTTTTAATCAGTGGTTCGGATTGTTTATTAGGCATTTCACTGTCCACATCTTTCTTTTGGTCCATCTCCTTGTCTGTTTTGTTAAAACTAAAATCACAAATTTCACTTTCTGGTTCAGCAGGTTCACTCTCATCCATAGCTGGAAAACTATCATTTGTCAAGCTTTCTGATGGACTCTCTGACGGATCATCTGGTCTACACTTCTTCATCTGCACATCACCATCCATAATACCTTCTATTTTTGAGTCATCTGGAAGACGCTTTTTAACTTTAGATACATCAACTTTACCATTAGCAACTTTCTTTTTATCTTTAGTAACAGGTGATGATGGAACCTTCTCAGTATTATTATTGTTTGCACTTTGAGTTATAAGTTTGTTAGGTTTCTTTGATTTCGAATCACTGTCACTTTCGTCTTGTGTCTTCTTAGCATTTGGTGTAGTTTGTTCTTTAGATTTGTTTCTAGTTCTCATTCTACTCGGTGAATCCTCAGGATTTTCAACTCTACCATTATCAGTTTTAGCAAGGTCACCAGCATCTCTAGAATCACTATCATCTTCTGAATTTTCATCCTCAGTAACAGAACTCATTTCACCACCTTCCTTAGGATTTGGTGAGGGCCTCGAACCATTTGTTTCTGGCACTGCAGGTGTAGCCTCTGGTGTTGGTTCTTTAGGTGTACCAGCACGAGAATTTCTAGTATTGCGAACTCTTCTGAGCGATGCCTGGCGTCTTCTTCTATGGGGCCTATTACTACTTGCACCAGGGGTCTTCTTCCATAAGTAGTAAAACTCAACTAATTCTGATGTGTCTTTATGTGGCAGTAAGTCTTTACGAATTTTAAAAAAATTCTTACCAAATTGTCGGATTCCTTTGACAAACCGTTTAGTCTCCTCCTCGGACCACTTCTTTTCAATTCCTTTGGGTGCTGGACATTTAACTAGAGCCTGAAGTGCTCGTCCGGGGTCATATCCAGAGTCATGAAGTACATCAAGGGCATTGATAGTTGTGTCGTCTCTACTGGCTGCTATGCACCCGTCATCAGGGGATCCACCGTCACACATGTCTGCGAAGGCTGCCATTGACCGCGCTGCACGTAGGTACATAACCAAGTCTCGGCTGGGCGCTTGGTCCGGCAACCATCGTAGTTCCTCACCACCGGGGCACGGTTCGTCAGGTCCCAAAGGACCGTTAGTGCGAATATCGGGCAAACAAGCGTAAATATCTTTGTCTTTCACTCCTTGGTTTGGTGTCACTTGCACCTCCCCTTGATTCTGTGCCATGATAATTAGATAAATACACTAGGCTCGAACCCGCACTTCACATACTTTTTTAACGATTGTTTACATAGTTTTCACTAATAAACAGTAGTATCCACGTTTTAGTCCCGTTAAAGGCGTATTATTGTTGGTCTGTAAAACCGTAAGTATGCCAATATACATAATTATTGCCACTAATGGCCACCATTACACGATGCATTGTGTTTCATTTTATCGACTTCGTAAGCACAGAAGTAACTATTTACACATTCTCACTTCACGGCATTATGAAAGTTTCATAATTAAACTATTATTTTCTTCATATTTTCACAATAACTTAGATAATGCTATCTACATGCTACCCTTTTGTTTAGCTTCACCTTTCTTTAGAAACGCATAGACAAGTTCATTTCTATAAAATGGCTGCCACGATAGAACTTCCAAGTTCCAACAAAATATAATGGCTGCATTATGGTCTTCGGCAGTGGATTTTAAATCGTATTTTACACGACAAAAAATAAGGCATTTAATTTTTACGAAATTCAATTTCTGAATTGTGATCTTCATATATGGTAAATGCAAACAAAGTGTTTGTTGTAAAATTTATGACACGAAGCCTAAAAAAAATTCTAAAAAATATTTTCCACAAGAATATTTTATTGTAAATGTTGGTTTACTACTCACAAAGCAGGGTACAATAAGTATACATTGTTTGTTTCAATTTATAAAACTAATTAAAGTTTGTACCGATTTGCAATAAACAATATTTGTTGCATTTTAATCTGTGGAAATGTTTTCATTTGACGAATCGATTTTTGGACACTTAAGTTTTGACTGGTTTTGACAGCAAAGTTGACAGTGACAAGTACTGTGTTTTATTGTTGTTTTTCTCAGTTTTTCTTGTTTCTTCAATGTTTTTCTAATATTTTATTGGACTGTGCTAACAGTAGATCATTTTTACAAGTCTGGTTACAGCAGTTGTTTTAAATATCCAGGCGGTTTATAAATAAAGTAATGTCATCTGCAGAATCCGACGATGAACCGCTCTCGGTTTTGGCCGCGGCTAAAAAAGCAAATCCTGACCCGAAGGAAGAAAATATAGATGAAGTAATACATCCCACACATTGTAAGAAAAGAAAGAAGATAACAATTGGAAAAAAGTCAAGCATCACGCTAAAAATAAATAAAAAGCTACAAGAAATACTCTCGCCCACTGTCACCCAGCGTCCAGCTGATGTATGGTTGTACCTAAAAGATCTGAACGCAACAGGACCGTATACATGCTTGTTATGCTCAGCGTGGTTTATAAACAGATCAAAAATGATCATGCATTATGCTTTGAATCACAAGAAAGACTTTTGTGGCATATGCAGGTGAGTTGAATTTTTTAAAGTGAATTGATTGTGAACTTAATCGGCTCGGTGAAATGAAGTAGTAATATTAGAATTAAATGAAAATCAATGGATGCAAGATAATTTATGTAATAGGTTTTCCAATAGACAAAATTTTTAAAAGTGATCATATCAAAAATACAGAATAAACATTTTCTAAATACACTGAATGCTGCCAACATCATCTAACACTAAAGAGGTTTTACCTCAACAGGATTAGTTTTGATTTTATTTTAACATTCTTTTCATTTAACATAATTTTACCCCAATTTTCAGGTACTTTGTCCCAGATAGGGAGGCTTGGTTTGCACATGAGAAGTTTCACACTCCCTGGCCATGTTCACAATGTATTGATGCCTTTGCTACTGAACCACTGTTGAGAGTCCACCTCCGCACAGCCCACAATCTAGTCCACTGTCGATTGTGTCACTTCCGAGTTCCAGCCAATGAAGAATATGAATCACACTTGTACCAGAAACACAATGTTACTAATCCAAATGTAAAAGAAGTGGAAAGCTTGTGGGAGATTGACTATGATGTACAAAAATATGTTTGTCTTTTATGTTCCAAAGGAGATAACCTATTCTCAACATTCTTTGGCCATTTTATGGGCTATCATCATTTTACCTTAAAGTGTTTGACAGGCATGGTGGCTGGCAAGGACCCACCATTTTTGGTAGATGGTGCAGATGTCACTGAACACTTTATAGAAGATCAATTGAAAGGTCTAACACGTCTTGGCTATGTTGATTTGGAGCAGCAGAAATTGCCCATTTCAAAAGCTAATATTGAGTATCAGGATTTGCAAGCTTTGAATAATTTTCAGCCTGAAGTAAAACTTGAATATTTTACTGATACAGAAGAAATCAAAACTGAAAATGCAGATACCACAGGAGAATCAGATTTAAACATTGATTATGAAGGTGTACAAGATTTTGATGTGACTCTAACAGAAGTAATAGTTTTAGAAAATAGTTACTTTGAGTACTTAGAAAGTACCCAAAGGGCTCTTAATTCAAACACAGTACCTGAGAACTCAGACATCATGTACAAACATATGAAACCAGAGTTATTCTGCTCTCTATGTGACTCAAAATTTCAGACTGAACCAGCATTTTTGGTTCATATATCAAAGATGCATAATGTAAGGGTAGTGCCCCTGTATTCTTGCCGAGTTTGTGCAACTACATTTGACACTCAGACAGAACTAAAATCACATGTTACAGAGGAATTGGGCAACTTTGAGGATCTGTGGATATGTCAATTCTGTGACAAGGAATTTGATAATAGAGAGTCTTCCAGGAGACATTTAACAGAGCATTGGGGTAGCTTGGAGTTTGACAACTGTTTCAGTCCACACTTGGGGTTCAAATGTAAATATTGTCCTACGTTATTTTGGAATGAACCAGAACGGGAAGCGCATCAAATAAGGGCACATGTCAACAATCATAAGAACGACTTTTATAAATGCCAGAAATGCTCTTTAATGTTCAGTGATAAGGTAATATTATGTCTATTTTTTATGATGCTTAGGTTACACAACAAGCGAGCAGATGGGTTACCTGATGTAAATAACTGCCATGGACACTCGTAAGATTTAAAGAGTTGAAAGTGTGTTGTTGTCCCATTTTTTAGGGATTAGGCTCTGGAAATTGGGATAGTAAAATGACTCTCTGGATGAAACACAGTGCAATGCCATTTCATGCCAGTTTTCTGTGATATTTCCCCGGTCGGGCCAACCCATAAATGCGGAAGAATCCTCTCTCCCTCCGCAATGAGCATCTACATTATATACTTGAGATCGGAATATGCCTCATTGATACATTCCAGCCTATTTGTGCATATTTGAAATGTGTATTATACTTCACAGGTTTGGTTTATGTTTCATTATTTGGAGAAACATAAAAGTGATGAAACGAATTACTCATATCTATTCAAGTGTTGTGTTTGCTGTATAGTTCTGCCAAGTGTGCAGGACACAAGGTCTCACTTTAAGGAACACCATCCGGAAGCGAAGAAAACTTATTGTTCTTTAGATCCATGTAAATTCAAACCTCTGACACACAGGAAATCATTGAAAGTGCATGTGAAGGTAAACAATGTTTCATATTTTATAACATCCTGGAAGTATTTAATCTTAAGAATATAAATTGTTTTTTGGAACAAAATTATAGCAGAATCATAATATTCAAACATAAAAAAACATTTGCTTCAAAGCGAGTATAAAAAAATTTAATGTCATTTCAATTGTTTATGGCTTGAAAAATTAAACTGCAGAGTATCCACGGCTCTCCCAAGAGTCCAAAAAGTGAGTGCGTATCGTGCAACGAGTGCGGGCGCGGGTTTGCCACGGCACGAGCGTGTAGTGCTCACGCGACCCAAGTCCATGGCCAGGGGAAATTCAAGTGCAAATTGTGCAGGGATGTGCTGCATACTTTGGATGAGAGGTGAGGATGATATGTAACTAAATAATAACATTGTCTACGGACGCTTCCCACTGCGTCAGTCTGGCCCCATGCTAAGTGCCTAAAGGACCCCGATGGTAAGTAACAGACAACGGAAATATATTTAACTACATGATGCCTGCAATTCCGTTGCACCAATTGGTTTATCGCGCGGAAATTTGTCCAGTACAAAAAACGTCCTACGTACGTCACACCTAAAGGTGGGGGGGATAGACAAAGTGTGACACGGGGAAGGGGCGGTCCGTAGTTTTGTGACATCACATTTAAATTTAATATCGAAATTTTAAAAATATTGGGGTGGTTTCAATTTTTTACATTTAAAATTGCAAATTTGTTACGTCACAATTGGGACGGACGGGTCTCTGAAATGTGTCTACCTGTGACGAGGAGGCGGGGGAGGGGTCTAAAATCATGTAATTTGTGTGACGAAATTCTTTATGGATGGTCCCATATTAATATGGAATTATGTATATCCTATTCCCAACAGAGCCAGTTGATATCATAAAATGACTTGGGCTTTAACTTATCGCGCTTCTACTGTATTTTTTAAATTTTATATTATCTTTTTGCGAATTATTATTTCAGGAAACTCCACTACCTTCTCAGTCACCCCGGTCGCCATCCTTTCGAGTGTGGGGACTGTGGGAAGTCCTTTCAGTACAAGTCATCACTGTACATGCACAAACAGGAGCACGCTCCCAACAGACAGGACTACAAGTGTGAATACTGCGGGAAGATATTTGCGGTAGGTGTGACTTCGAATTTGTATAAAATATGTTCAACATCCTAAGTGACGCGTGTCTGATTGGCACAGTCATGACGAACAATTTAAATATTTTAAAATTTAGGTATATTTGAAAGACAAGAATTCCATGTACATAGTGTACATTATTAAGTCGGGTCAATGTTTTTCAGTCGGTTTTGATACTGTACAGTCGGGATTTTAATGTTTTAACTCGTTTGTATCGTGTTGATGCGAATGAACTTGCGCGCAGTATGCTGATAATAGAAAATTTTCATTACAGAAGAAGGACTCCTTCCGCGAGCACCTTCAAATCCACTCTGGTCCGCGTCACGCGTGCTCCTACTGCCCCATGCGGTTCGTGCAGCGCTCCAACATGCTGCGTCACGAGCGACGCCACACCGGCGAGCGGCCGTACGCCTGCACGCACTGTCCGCGCACGTTCGCTGATAAAGGCGCTTGTACAGCTCACTCCAGGTAACTACTATGAAACAGAATCAATAGTTACTGACCGGTCATGGAAATTTCAAAGCAAAGCTTTTCGGTTTTAAATTAGTAGATTCACAGATACGGTGTGTTCCAAACTATTTACTAGCGCATGTTCTCTCCGCGAGCACATGAAGATACATGTTGAGAACAAACAGATTGTAAAATGTCCGCTTTGTGGTGAGTACATACTGTTCATCGGTAAGACTGAAGACCCTGGGTGCATTTC
>JAOTAV010000005.1:408158-421584 GCA_026546445.1 Cyclargus thomasi | reverse complement strand
TTGGTCTGTATGTCTCTAAATTCTCGTACTCGTTATAACTTTCTGTATTTATAAGGAACAATATAAGGATTCAGAACCTGAATTGTCTTCATTCCTTTACGCACCCCACAACGCGTATATTTTCGAAGATAGCCTACTTCCACTATATAACATACTCAGACGAAATCCATGTCATACAACACGACCGTCTAGGGAGTAAGCACTTGTTTCTGGAATCTTCTTCCGATTCGTACATTTTTCTTTCTTTATTCTTTTCCCTTATCACAAAATTATACTTCCAGGCTCTTGGCGACCGTCTCTTCGTGGTAGGTGTGGGCATGAACGCTCGTCTGCACGCTCAGAAGACCGGCCAGCCCACGTACCTCTACCAGTACAGTTACCGCGGAGACCACAGCCTGTCGGAGATGATGGCCAGGAACAGTAATAACTACGGTAGGTTCCTATAAGACTGAAACATTTTTGGTAGAGGAACCCTTTGGAAAAACATTTTTTTTACCGAACCCTTAAATAACGGAAGATGAGAAGCATGTGTGCCAATGTATAGATAAATTTTTGCACACATGCAAACCGTGCGCTTGCTAGTTTTTTAAGATCAACTACCCGTTCTTTTATATACTCTGGTTATGAAAGAGTACTTTAACAATAATAACAAATATTCTTTACTGTACACACATTGATTAGATTGACAATTTTAAGAACGTTTTTAACCACAAGTATAATATACTGTGTAAATAATATCCTGGCGACAAATCAAACAAGTCTAAAAAAAGAATATTTAAATGAAATTGTAATTATGGTTTTATCCCTGCTACAGGTGTGAGCCATGGCGACGACACTTTCGAGATCTTCAAGATGTGGTCGTCGGTGACCGCTGAGGATGTGAAGATGAGGGAGGCGCTCCTGGACATGGTGTACAGCTACGCATCTACTGGGTAATAAGAACTGACCCGACTGGTGTCTTAGTTGTGACTCAGGCGGGACCATGTCTGTGGTGAGCCCAGTCCTGCCAGACCTACGTCATTTAATCAAAGCTAGAATTTTGAGGATTATTAGTATTGTGTCCTTAAGAGCCACGCATAGCTACTTGTTCGGAAGCACGATGGTTTCTAAGATGTTGCGTTGGTCGACTAGTTGGTCAGTCAGGCATCTAGTCGACCTACCAACCTGTAGACTAACTAGCCGGTTAAACAGTCGACCGACCAGCCGACAAACCAGTCGGTCAACTCGTCAGTTGACTGGTTAATCGACTATTTGGTCAACTGGTAGGTCAACTAGTCCGTTAACTGGTTGGTCGACTGATTGGTTAATTAGTTGGGCACCCGTTTACAAACCAGTCGACCAACTAGTCGACCAAATCGTCGATTAACCAGTCAACCGACGAACTAACGGACTAGTTGGTGGACTGGTTGATTTACTGGTCAGTCGACTGGATGGCTGACTGATCGGTGGATCAGTTGGTAGACCCGTTTGTTGACTAGTTGGTCGACCAGTTGTTCGACTAGTTGGTCGACCGATTGGTCCACTAGTTGACCAACTTGACTGGTTGGTCGACTGGTTTTTCCACTGGTTGATAGACTAGTTGGTCAAATGGTTGGTCGACTCGTTGGTGGACTGGTTGGTCGACTAGTTTGTCGTTTAGTTGGTCGACCAGTTGTTCGACTAGTTGGTTGACTGGTTGGTCAACTGGTTGGTCGGCTGGTTAATTGACTAGTCGGTCAACTGGTAGGTCGACTGATCGGTCGACCAGTTGGTAGACCGGTTTGTGTCGACTAGTTGGTCGACCGGTCGATTGACCAGTTGGTCGACTGCTTGGTCAACTGGTTGGTCGACTGGGTGGTCAACCGATTGGTCGACTAGTTGGTTGGTCGACTGATTGGTGGACTAGTTGGTCGACTAGTTAGTCTACTGGTTGGTCAACCGGTTAGTGAACTGTTTAATCGACTGGTCGGTCGATCAGTCGACGGTGGTACGCATCGTAGTCTCAAGTAACGAAGTCAAGATTTCAAATTACTCCTAACATTTTACATTAAACCTTGCTTACAGCGTCCCCAAACTGCCGAACGCGCCCGAGTGGCAGCAAGTAGATCCCGTGTCTCCGGAACTGCACTACCTGGAGATCGCAGGAGCTGACCACATCGAGATGAAGTCCAGCGCCGACTTCGGACAGAAGACCTTCTGGGACAGCCTCGGGTTCATCGAGAACGAGAACTTCAACGTTAGGATTAGGGACGAATTGTAACTTTTAACCAAAAAGAACAGTCGGCAGTTGCGTACACACTGGGCTGGTTCAGACAAACGTCCAATAGTCAGATTCCTTTGATAGTACCGCCACGCAACACAAATCGCAGGTGATTCCTGTTTGTTCATCGCACGACGTCACCGTCAACGTGATTAATTCGGACCTATGAAACGCAACTTTATGATCTAGGCAATAAGATTCATTTTTTAGCGACATTGCTCTACCGTCATTAAAGACGTAGAGAAAAATAAAACCTGTAGTCTATGTCATAAAGTTACATTTTATCCGGCCGCAATATTCTCGTTCCCGGTTGACGGTGTTGGTGGACAAACAGCGTTGCTGTCTGGCCCAGTGTTTTTTTTTAGTTTCGAAAGCGAAAGGGTGAGTTGCACCAACTTACTTTGCCGTAAAGTAAGTTCAAGTTGTCATGGCACTTACGATACGTTGGCAAATGCCATGACTACGCCACGTTTTTTAATATCCTTCGCTGTCGAAACCAGCAAATAATATTTGATACATTAGACTAAGCATTAAGGGTCATTAAATTTGTTCTACTCTTACTGATTAGAAATACAAAGACGTCGTTTTAAACGGGTTTTATTTGAGGCCCTCTGATGGAACTGTCGAATCATACTATATTTGTATCCAAGTCCAACTTATGTTACTTGTAGTTCCTCCTATGATGTGGATGATGATAGACGTTTTAGCATTAGGCGATCCGTCTGCTCGATTCTAAATTTTACTTTACGACATTATCCTCCTTTTTATCACCTGTGTAAATAAAAATTTTACACCTACCTACATTGCAAAAAAAACTTCGTATTGTCAACAAATATTGATAAAATGTTTTATGTTATATATGTGTGTTTCCTTTTGTATATTTAGTTTTTTTAACGTCTGTTAAAAATATCTATATAACAATAAATTGATAAGACAAATTATAACGTATTTCAATAAATGCCCGGTTTCTGTGGTTTTCTTTTCAGGAGTATATCTTTTCACCAGCCTTGTGGATTGTTTAACTTTTTCAAGCTAGCCAATTAACAGCGATAGTAAATACATAAATTCTTGTCAAAAAAATATTTAGAAACTAGGCACATATATACCCTTTGTGTATATACCCTTTATTTGTGACTAGGCATGAATGATCGATTTTTCTGTACCTCGAAGCATTGACTTTATTATTACTTTCCAGAATCCCTTATTTAAGTTAAAATCAAAGTATATAAAGAGCAAAATTTTCAACTGATTATATGAAAATAGAATGACAAAAGAATGCATAATGCAACACCAAATTAAAATAAGATAGAGTTTTAGATAAGGATTAGCTTAACAACAATTTAATTCCAACCACTAATCTTGATATCGCAATATTGTGATAATAAAGCTTTTATTTTTATTAATAATTATTTTCCAAATTATTATACCAAATTGATGCCTTCTTGGGTATAGGCCTCCCAGAGTCTTCCTCAGCGTTCCGTTTTCTTTGCCAAATCAAGTTTTTCAACTACCTGAATAATATCATGGGTCCGTTTCTGTTTAGGTCTGCCTACTTTGTTACCTCAGCTTTACAAGCTAGGTAAAACAAACCCATAATGTTTATACAGCATAGAAAACATTTTGTCCAGAATTAACCTATTCTAATTTGAATGTGGATTTTTTAAAGTCCACAAAGTTGTGTCATTGAGACATATAAACATTCTTTGTGTCTAAGTATTCTTTCACATTGTCATTATACAAAGTAAAGATAAGCAAAACTCTTTATTTTAATACCACACTTACCGTATAAGGTAAGTAAATGAAAACAAAAATAAATATAAAAATGTTTTATTTACCCAAAACATTCCCAACTAAATTATACACCTTTATGAAAAATAGCCTACCTCAAGCTACAGGATACAGAAAAATGTTGGGTTTACACAATAGGATTTGTACATTCAGAGAAGTTGAAACAGATTCAGATCGAGGATCTTAGGAGGCTTTTCCCCGATGGTACATTTTCTATTTTAATTTTTATAGGAAATATTGAGGACATATGTAAATGAAAGAAAATTTATGGTTATTTCTATAATAATAAAGCATAATATTAATGTTTCAAAGGCTCAAAAGTTGAGGTAGTCTTATTTAATAGCAGAAGAACAAGTATGTTTAACACAATGTTATTGAACAAACATAAAACATACTCCTTTAAATATTATGAGAAATCTATGAGTTATATCATAGCCAATACATGATTAATTTTCATAATAGTGTAATAAATAACATTTATAAATTAGAATACAAAAATATTTAACTTTTAACCCTCGTGGTACACAAGAATGTGAGTTTCCACTGGCTTCATACAAAAATACTTTTTAAGTACCAAACATTCTATGAACATTTTTACATCAAAAAATTTTATTTTTGTTTATTGTAACAACCCATTCTAAGGACACAACTAAAAATCACAAAATCAGACTTATAACACAAAATTGTGGGTCAAGAGGTACTCACACATTAATATTTTTTTAAATACAATTGAGATTTGGTGGGGTAAGACTACTATAGTTTGGTTTATTTAAATGGTAATGATTAGATTTTATGACTAATTTGATTGTCCTACCTTCAAGCACATAATGAAATTAACAAAATATATTAAAACCTTTTATATAATAATAAATAAACTTATGTCAGTGTATTCGGAATGATTATATTAAAAAAATTGATACACCTAAAGGTGTTTGTGTACCAGGTAGTAATTTTAACTAGAAACATTAACTTTATGCAGTTTCTGAACGGAATTTATAAATATTGAATATTATAAGTCATTTGAATTTGGTAACAAAGCAATATAGAACAGTAAGTTTATTTTTTAATTCATGAAAATAATGAAATCACCAACTGAAATAGAAGAGCGGAAATAATGGCAACATTGTTGTGTTAGCTATATCTACTCGTTAAACCCAAAACCTTTATTACTTTACTGTTTAACCAATGCAGTGAACTAGAACAGAAATTAGTATGTAACAAGATATTCGAAAATGATAATCTTGACCAAGTGTTACTTTTACCCAACCAAACCTTAACTGTTTAACAATAATAAGAAGACAAGTATATTTTACACCTACAAGCAATGTTGTGTACATTTTTGTTCAATATGACTCATTATTGCATAAGCTTTTAAATACATATTGTACACGAAGAGGTTAAAATTAGACCTTGGGCATTCATACAGGTTAGTGTAGACTGTAGGAAAAACGTAAAATGTAAATGATTTAAAACTAATTCCGTACATTAATCATCCTTCTTGTCTCCTCCCCCGATGGTTACTTTCTTTTGTAACTTGCTATGCTCCTCAGCGAGCCTGTCATACTCGCGGTTCAGGCTCTCAGCCTGCGATTTCACTGCTTCCTTATCCTTCTTGGCCACAGACAATTCCTTTTCCAATTTCAAAATCTTGCTCTCTAGAACTTCAACCTCTTTTTTGTGGGCCTCGTCGCCGGCGCCCTGGTTCGACAGCAGGCTCTTTGCGGCGTCGGTCGCGCTCTGAGCCTGACGGAAGCTGGCCTCGGACTGTGCTAGAAGAGTCGCCAACTCTGAGATCATTTGAATTATTCGTCGGATTACGATCAACAGGAACAGAGAAATACCGGAAATGTAGAAGTTCCTTTGAGCACGGAACAATCTCATGTTGCCTTGCATTTCGGCATCGAGGTGCTGGTGGTCGGTTGCCTCGATACTCGAGTACTTCTGCATTTCACGGATGGCATCCAGAAGACATAGAATTAGCACACCGATCAGGACCAAGAAGTATATCGAGGCTTGCCCGCTTATATACGCCAGGAATTTAGACTTGAAGAATTTGTTCCATCTTGCGGGACTCGCAATCGGCAAAGTTAGCAGCAGTACGAAGGCTATTTCGGCGTATAGGAATGTCGCTATTATTGTCCACTGCAAACTCATCTTGAAATTTGTTAAAACTATATCTTTTTATCAATGTAACACAGAATACCGTACTCTGAACAATGAATGACGAAAATTATGAGATTGAAGACTATATATTATTTCCAGAATATCGGTGACTCAAAAGAACACGTATGTCACAAATGATGATGGTCAAAATGACAGTTCAAAGTCTAAATTCAGCCGTACTTTGCCATCAAAAGACAAAGATGACTGCCATCTATTTTACAAATCTCTACATTTTCATGCGTTTTGTGAACATGATTAAATGATTTGTCCTGTTTTCTTACCTTAAGAAAAATAGAGGTTTATTTTAATGTCTAGGCTAGAATTTTCCTAGAACAGCAAATCTAAGTTTCGGACTAAATTTGGACTTTACTCTGAAGCCTGTTGCCTATATCATAAAGAAGACACTTTGACATTGACATCTATTTCCATTAATGTTTTTTTCTGACGTCATCTTGGTAAAAAGTGGATGTGAGAAATTACAGAAAATACAAAAAACTTACGGGGCTACCTGTATTTAATTTTATAAAGCGATTAAAAACGATATAAAGAGCACCATGGCGGACCCAAAATATGAAAATCTTCCTGGCATTGTAACTATTATAGTTCAAAACATAATATTGATTTTTCTGTAGGTATAGATTAACAAAACTGCTATTACCATTGTTTTAGGCGTACGACCAGCCCGATGTTTATGAAACCGGTGACCTGCCGGAGGCTGATCAGCCAGACACAGTCGAGGAGGAGGAAAACGAGTGCATCGAACAGTTGCACTTATCTGTGAAGGATTCTTTTAACAAATTTAAAGGAAAGTTCTTAACAGGCACAGTGGACTTTTCTGATAGATTAAGCAGAAAGACCAGAATAGGTTACAGGTAAAGATTTTAACGTACATTTATCATATGACATGCAAAAACAATTGTTATAAAATATGTTTAATATCAGGGCTGGAGAATGGGAGCTGGCAGCTGAAGGTGAGCCAGAGAGCACTCTTGAGCGCTATAACAGGTTGAGGTGTGAGTTCTCTGAGCTCCTGGAGCAAGTGACAGAACAGCAAAACAAAGCCACTGAGAGTGAGAAGGTACTACTATGTTTCCATTAAATAACATTACAATTTTAAAATAAAAGAAAATACAATATCTTAATATGCCTTATTAAGTGTGTTTATCATTGAACTCTTCCCAAACAACTGGAACAATTTGATAACATTTTTTGTGTCTATTCAAGAGGGCTTGAACATGATTTAGATATGCAAACTGACAGGACAAGGTCTGTCAGGTCTGCTAGTAAGTGTATATTCAAATTTATAATTATCAACAAGCATTTACCTGCACTTTAGTCTCCATAGACATTATTGATTCCGTTGGAGTGGTTAAACGGAACAAGTGTCCCATATTAAAAGTTGGTTAATACCCTATCTATACATATTTGGTGAACATTCTGACATGGATAGATTTGTTTTAGCGTGATTGACAAACAAATGTCTTAAAAAATGTTGATGATGTTTCAATATGATGATATGTGGTGTAATTTCATTTTCAGGATGAACATTCCAAATTGGCAGCACAGATTAACACAACAAAGAAACTTCTAGAGGAACTAAAACTAGAAGAAGGGGAGCATGTTGATCCAAAGGCAGAAAAATTAAAGTCAGTATTTTATTGTGCAGTATTCATGTCCAGTGTACAGCTAATACTAGTTAGTGCCCATTTCATTGCACGTTAAAATAAAATAAAAAAAAATTGGGTGTTGATGGTAAAGATGAACTTGTAACTTAGAGGTATCTATACTAATAATTTAAAACTAAAGAGTTTTTTTGTTAATGTGAAAGTTCTAATCACAGGAAGTACTGGCCAGTATTGAAAAAAATTTTTTGTGTTATTTAGTCCATTTATCGAGGAAGGCTACAGTCTATAGGCTCTATAACATCACCCTACAACCAATAGAGGCCAAGTAATAATCAAAAAAACAGAATAAACTATAAAGTTTCAGATGTATGTAGGGACGTAGTATGCAGGACGTAGTTGCATGCAACACCTAGTGAGAAATAAATGTGAGCATATCTCAGACTTACTGAATATGTTTATAAAATTAAACTATTTCATTTGACACAGGTTTTGGAGGAGATATATAGATAATGTTTGATATGTTTATATGTTTGTAATGAAAATTTTCAGAGAATACCTGACCACCAATAGCAAGAAGAAGCAGGGAGAAATTGTGACTACACATTTGAAACTCAAGCCTGAAGTAAATTTGGCACAGACTGCCAGAATAGCACAATTGGAGCACAGGTATATCATGTTTTTTATACAGTCATGGCATAAGGGGGGTATTTTAAGATTGCGCGCCCCCGGCTCCTGCAACTCTTCTGGCCCTAGGGTACATACACCTCATCATGTCATACCTAGCATCTGAATTTAAGAACATTAACATGCTCATTAACTTGAGAAAATTCTTTTTTTTTTTTTCGACCTATTTATATATAGACCTAGGAATCTATTCTTGCCTGCAGCCTCGCACGGCGGAATTAGGTCAATCAATATCATTTCTGTTTTATCTCATCCTCCTAGGATTTAATCAGAATAGAAAGTATCACAATATCTGTGTGTGCTAATGCATACTTCATTAAAATGTGTTAGCTTGTTTGTCCTTTCTTCACACCCTAACTAAGAAACCAATTGACTTTTGGCATAGACTTAGCTGAAAGAATGGAGAGTAACTGTGTGGCTACTGTGGATCTTGGAAAAACATTGTGTTCCTAAAATATTCCTGTTTTTAACGCGATTTTCGAATCCAGCTAGTGTAAAGCCGAAAAAAAAAAAGATCGTAATTTTTTATGACTCACAATGTTGTGACTTACAGGTTGCACAAGTTGGAGCAGGCAGCGGGTGTGAGGGACGAGGAGGCATTCCAGAGGCTCCAAGCCACTACCGGCGAGGTATATTATTAATCCCCAACAAATGAAAGGGTTTTTCCACAAATAAAACCATTTTTTTTTTTATTTACAAAAAGGTCATTCAACCATTACTATTGTTGTTTATTAAAAATCGTTTAAGTAATATTTATTTTTTTTAAATAAGATCCATTCTATGCCTATGTCTCAATTGAATATTGTATCCAGGCAACACTATGTAGTGCGGCGGCGTCGCTGGCGAGTCAGGCTGCGCTGCTGCGTCCGGCCGAGTTGGTGGCGGCAGAAGCGAGGGTCACGTCGCTGCTGGCCAATGTGGAAGTTCTGAAGGCAGCGGTGAAGCCAGCTGAGCCGGAAGTTGAGGCTAAGGTAAGTTCTTGGAGTCGTAATAACAATATTTTTATTCTTTATAGCATCTGCACAGAATCGGTTGCAACTATAAGGCTGGCTTAAATCACAGTGATGAAATCGAAGAGTGATGACGTGTCTTGTTTTTCGACTATAGCATTAGAATATGCTATATTCAAAAAACAATTTTTCGACTATAGCATATTCTAATGCCTGATATTCATATATGATGACAGAATATATTAAATAAATAAAAAAAATTCGAATCCTTTAAGTAGTTCCGGAGATTAGCGCGTACAAACAGACAACTTTTTTGTATTGTTGTTCCTAAGCCCCCCACATTGATTAGTTTGTAAAAATATTAATTATACAATTTGTACAGACACGGCAATTTTACTGTTTTATTATATGTATAGAAAAAAAGGGCGACGTTGTGCGCTTAATGTTTTTCGTTAATTATTCAATTTAATTTTAAGTTATTTAATTAAAAAGTGTTTATTTTCAGGTGAATGAGCTCCACAAGTTATTGAAACAAATAGATGGCATCTCGCATGGAGAGATCTTGGAAAGGATGGAAGCTCTAGAGGCGTTACATAACCAAGGTATGTTCCAATATTAAAAATCAAATTGTTGCCTCGAAATTTGCTTACTACGGGAACCGCACAATTTTTCGGATGTTAAAAATTACTTTCCTTTCCCAAGTATTGTAAAGAATTTATATTTTTTTATTTCTATCATTAATTTAATCTAGACGAGAAGTCTCCTATTTACACTCATAATAATATTTAATTTTTTATACAAAAGGTGGGTGCACCTTTTTAAATATTACTTTTAGAAATAAATAAAAATGTTTTACAATTTACTACAAAAGAGATTATTTTCTTGCAGCCAGCAACTTTGGCCAGTCCCTCACAGAGCTGGAGACACTTCAGGGTACTATCGCCAGTGGTGTGCAAAACAACAAGGAGTTGTTACAAGGCGTACAAGAAGTATTCGCCCATAACATTGAGAGCTTACAGAAAGAAATTAAAAAGTTAGACGAAAGAATTGGCAAACTGGCCGCAGCATGATAAAACCTGCTATAGACCAGGGTTGCTATACTTAAATTGTACTTTTTCTAATTAGAGAAAAAAAATAAAACGCTTATAAATTGTTACTTCATGAAATATTTAAATCATTAGTTTTATGGTTCAATTGAATTGTTATTACGAGAACTTCTTCTTATAGAATCAGTCTTCTTAAAATTAAACCTTCATCAATGTTTTAATTTTTCTTGGATTTTGTATGCAACATCACTATTCAAGTGATCAAATCTCAAAACATTAAGTAATGCAGAAAAAACTGTTATTTAACACTAATAAGCTTAAATTTAGTTTGAATTGTATCTCTTAATTTGTAAGTACTTTCGATAGAGCAAAATATGTAATTTATTTAATAAATTTATATAATTATGCATTTTAATCTTTTATGGCCTATAAAAAACTTGTTGTTGTTATGATAAACATATATTGGGGGCAACCCCGGGAGGATGGGTTACTGGATGAAAAGCGACTGCCGTCGCCCATGGACACTCGTAACATCCGTAGTCGCATGTGCGCTGCCGGCTTTTGAGGAAATAGGGTTAGGGGCTTAGTGAAGTTGGGCCATGGGTAAACTCACTCAGTGAACGAAACACAGCACAATGCAATTTCATGCCAGTTTTCTGTGAGGCCGTGGTATTACTTTGGTCTAGCCAGCCCATTCGTGCCGAAACATAGTTCTCCCACGACTTAAAAGTTAATAAGTCCACTGGTCTAAATGTATCACACAGCACCCCTCAAAAAAAATAAACTATGTCCTTTTTTTTGTTTTTCATCTTTGAACCTGTAGTTCCATATCATTAAAATTGGTCCAGTGTTTGTGAAGACCAGGATTTTACAGTCATGAGAAAATCTAGATAAAATATCTACAAAATTAAATGTACTGTATATTAAAATTATTCAAATACTAAGATATCTAAGGTAATAAAAGACTTTGTGGGCTTTTGTTTATATTTTAAAATACGTCTTAGAACCTAAGCTTCTGGAAGAACCACTTGTTCTTTCCACTCTTGTATCTCTCCTCGAAACGCACTCTTGTGTTGAAACGGAGCTTCTTGCGTTTTGCTGGGTCCTTAAGGTCCTTTGCGCTGAACTTCTCGAAACTGAAGTCAACTGAGTAACGGGTTGGCATAAGGTGGTTGTAGTTTACAACCTGGAATGACAAAATGCCTGATGAAAATGTGTAATTGTGTTGTCTTTCTCTGTTTGTTTCATGTGTACAATAAAGTGTTAAATATATAAACAGCTTAATGTCAACCATTTCAAATTTTTGATAATTTACTTTAAAATGTTATGTAAACAACCTTTGTAGGATGTCATTGTCATTCTTAAAACATATTCATAATATACAAAAAACAGAATTTTTAAAATCAGTTTACGTAATTGTTGAACATGCAAAAAAAATAATGAAAAAGATATATAGACAGCTGAAAGTGGAACCTCCTTTTTTGATTATGAGATAAGTTTCATGCTTTAGACTACATAATATTATCAATGCATGTTTAATGACAAGCTAAAGTAAGATACTTGATGTATGTATGTATCACTCATTCAAACTTCACTGTGGGCGTAACAGCTCTGAAATTTTATGGTTTGCATGGCAAGCACACGAGCATCATGTCTTCACCCATAAATAAAATAAAAGCCTATTTTGCAGCACAGCTACTTGCAGTAAAGTCTATACAGGGTCATTATGATATGGGATATGAGTTAATTAAGCTACACTTGCCATAAGTTTAAACTATACAAATGATTCTTAAGAAACTGTGATCTTGTTCATCAGTCTTTGGTTATGTGAAATACTGTTTACATGACATATTCAATTGAGGATGTACTCAACATACCTTGACGAAAGGCTTGACTTTGGAGCGCTTGTGGATTTTGTTTTTGCCCATCCTCTTGTGGACTTTGCGTGGATACCGATCGATGCCGGCAACGAATGCGTGTCCGTAGGGCTTGTCCGAGGTGCCCTCGTCGTAATTTTTCACGACGATAGCCTTGCGGCCCGCGTACCGGCCACTGAGGACCAGTACGACCTTTCCCGGTTTCATAATCTTACCCATCTTGGGCGAACCTGCAACAAAACTAACCTTCAAACAATGTGACAGATTTCGTTGTTTACCTACTGGGATTGACTTGAATATGCTCGTGCCACTTCTAGATACAGTAGTGCTATCACACGACTCCCTTTAATTATAGATTTCCATCGATTGGCTGTAAATAGTCTCACACAAATAGAATAACACTAAAACATCTTACGAATTTCACAAGTAAGTTACGATAAAAATCTTATGGATATATCACAGTTATTGGCACAGGCGTTCGCTAAATATATAATTTAGGTCAAAACATCGAGAGTTTTCACAGATTAATTTGGATGTTTTTCAAAAATTTGCGAAACTCACACTCTTCACAGTCGACAAGGAAAAAAAAGACCACAAAGACGCTGTCAATGTCAGACGTCAAATATGAAAAACGTCACATCTATGCTTTATGGTTACTACATAGACAAACCGATCTTGACAGTATATATTTTTAGATATCTGTTCTTGAGTTAGCCACTCATTTTTAGCTATTAGAAGACAATATTGATATACGAGTACTATATAAACATTCAATATCACAAAATACAAACTTAAAATAAAAGACCATGTAATAGGATATGACTTTGAGTCGAGGTGATACTGTACTGTTAATTTATAATAGTGGCTCGAAAACAATTTAAGCGCGATAGCTGTGCCAGGGTAGTATCTCTTATAAGTCTGTGGTGCCAGGTCACCACTGACCAAGGACTGAAGTAACGTTAAAAATTTGGTATCGCTACCATTTACCGTTAAATGTAACGTTATAACGTTAAAAGGTATCGTTATTTTTTAACGTTACTTTTACCGCTACTTT
>JAOTAV010000005.1:384749-408058 GCA_026546445.1 Cyclargus thomasi | reverse complement strand
ATATATGTGCAAGTGCGTTAGTGCGTTGTCGGCCCGGTAAAAACTCGGCGCTACTCCACTTAGCGCCCTGAGCGGGGCGGGCCGTGCCTGCCCCAAAATGATCTGGTGTATACTTTTTATGCTGAAAATCTGTATGGTTCCCGCGCGATAAATGAATTTTGGCGTTGTTTTACGGTTTTATTGGCGGAAGCCGCAGATAGTGTAGATACTAGTTACTAAGCATGTTACAAGGAGCTCATAAGAATATTATATGCAAGAAAAAACCAGCGAAAATAAAAGAGCTGCTAATGATGAACGGGACTTGAGTATACAGACCACCAAGTTACCTCGAGGCTAACTTTGACTTACACCAAGATGTTATTATAGGAAACCCTTACTCGTTAAGCGTCACGCTACACTATTGCTGTTTTTCTAGTATGTAAGCAGGTACAACACACGTTTGCCGCGTTATGTAAAAGCCCTCCATTGTCGCTTACACATCACTACTTCACCCAAGGTAAAAAGGGGCTAACGATACTCCATTGATTGAATGAATGAATTGAATTGAACGATAGACATGAAATTATTGTTGAAAAATGATACAGAGAATAATTGTTTCAAGAATTTCGTTTTCCCACCATTTAGTCGTCACTGGTTATGTTTAAAAAGCCGTAGCGTATAAAAAGATTTGAAATTATCATACTGTAGGAGTTTCAAGGGATGTGAAAAAGTGATGTTGTGTTTTTGTATTTCTTTATAGTGGTAGAATATCGACCATTAAATATACGATATCATGCACAAGTGATACAACTTCAAGGAACGCTAAAAATATTATTGGCACAAGGAAATTGATTTCCCGCCCTTACTTGATACTGGCTATGGTTATATAGCCGTAGTGCCAAATAAAGATTAAAAAAAATGTCAGATTGTTTGAAAGGTGTCAAATGTCAAAACTATCAACGGCTCAACAAGACAGTACGCGAATAAATAAAATTTAAATTAATACTGATGTGAAACTTGTTAGTTAATTTTAAATATTTTCCCCTTTATTAGTTTCAAATATTCGTATAATCTGCGCTTCGGTATTTTAAGAAAACGTAAGTTTCGAGGAAAAACATGTTCCCCGTGTATGTATTGCTTATAATCAAAGAATGTCATAAAATAATTTCCTTTACATATTTTTAGAATGACTTCAGAAAGGAATGTACAAGTCGGGCAAGCTAGAGAAGCTTTTCAGATGTTATTTCAAATCTCTCAACTTCTGAGCACAGGACTGGACGCAGAAACATTATCTATTTGTATCAAACTGTGTGAATTGGGTGTAGATCCTGAAGTCCTGGCCCATGTGATAAAAGAAGTGCGAAAGCTAGCTGATAATCCTACAATCAATAAACAGTCATCAGTGTTACCATTATAAGACAACTTTTATCACAACAATAATCTTTTTTTAACATAAGAGGATAATCTATTATTCAATTCATAGGCACAAAATAATATAATTAACATGTATCAAGGCAAAAACTAAACAACAATGTAAATAACATAGGCCTAGGTTAGTCTTTTTAACGTTTGGAGAATATTATTAACAAAATGCTTGGTCTTTATTTTGAATTGACATTTCTTCCTTAATAAAATGGAGTCTCAGGCATCCTGAAGCCTTGTAAAGTAATTGGCTTGTATTAACAAGGAAGCTCAAACATATCCAAATTGCGGATCTAAGTAAATTGGTTGTTGTATGTCAAACCCAGCCAACAGATTGCAACTTACATAGAATTGACGTAGATCCATCAACTGGATCTTTTTCAATTTTCCATATTATACAAGTGAAAATCATGATTCACAAACCAATCACTTAAAAATTTACTAAAAAAAACCAGGAATAAATTTTCTAAATCCTATAAATTTTTTTCATTGCTAAATAAAACCAATTTATATTGAAATAACCAAACAACATTATGATAATGATTTTGTCTTTAAATTACAAGAAAAATAAAACAACTTTTACAATTACATAATATGTATTGAAATCATTAATTACAATTTATTTGGCAACACACAATAAACTGTCTGGATCAATATTTGAAAAAAGGTAGAATACATTTCAAAATATTGATTTCCACCTTATTTTATTGTTATCAATTTACATTCACATGGAACAAATAAAGTGATGCAATTGATAATGCCGCCATAAATAATAAATTCTGGATTAAGTGAGATTATGAGCAGTCAGTATGGAACTGAAAATATCACAGATGCAAATA
The DNA here is from genome assembly GCA_026546445.1 of Cyclargus thomasi. NCBI lineage: Eukaryota > Metazoa > Arthropoda > Insecta > Lepidoptera > Lycaenidae > Cyclargus > Cyclargus thomasi. Next base: position 405,818 of record JAOTAV010000005.1, on the reverse strand, counting down.
ATTCACTCAAAATAATGATAAAAGGGTGGGTTGTAACCTAAAATTGTCTACAAATAGTAAAACACACTGCCACAAGGCAAATTCTCAACAATCAGGAATATAAATATGAGCCGTTTCTTGAACAGGTTGGTAACAACTTTAAGGTGTTTCCAAATTATATTCTAGACTGTTAATTCCTTATTACTAAGACTATTGAAAGCTGGGCGCCTGTCCTTGGCTTTGGCTTAAAATTGAAGGGTCTTCAAAGATGGGTTGCTGTGGTTTGTACTGCTCAGCTGTCATTCTAGTAAACATGATTCCTATGCCCTCAATCAGGGCCAAAAGGACACCCCCTACAAGTGCACTGCCTGCCATAGCTGGAACACCTGAAAATTTATTTAAATTGAAAATCTTACTTAGAAAATAGCAAAATTGTGCCATCATATTTATAATAAGCATGGTACTATAAAGTCATTTGTTTTAAATTTCATTTATTACAAATAGTATCTGAAAAAAAAATACCATTTCTTGCAGCAAGAATCCCACCAGTCAATGCTCCACTCATGATAGAATTCCAAGGATCCTCCTTCTGTCTCAGATAGACAAGAGAACAGTCAATAGTTGAGAACATGCCACCCCACACTGCAAAATTGCCACCCACAATAGGTGATCTTTCCTTCATAGCTGCTAAACTTCCCAGCTAAAATAGATCACAACAATAATAAAGAAATTGAGAACATCATAATATGTATTAATATAAAAAGTAAAGAGATCTAATTACATTCACTAACCATTTTCCTACTGAATCCAGTTGGAGCATTCCTGAATCCTTTTATTGAGTGAAATATCCCACCTCCAATTGCGCCCATTAAAAAGGCACCACCCGAATCATCGAGAATTCGCCACGGACAAGGTTCTCTTGAATATTCATCCATGTTTACAATTTATACTAAAATGAATTAATATTAGGTAAGAATAAAGTCTAGACATAACCTCTTTTGTGTTCTTGTATTTTAATGTGAAACAATGAATCAATTAAGTATTGCAGCTTATAAATACTTACATTTATTTAAAACTAATGAAAACAACTTAATAGACGATGAAATCCGATATTTTTAGATTATTGAACAAATAAAACCATGTTTTACATCATTTTACTGCAACCTCTACGAAAAGAACCTTCAGAACCTGTACATGATATTTTATTCTGTGACGAAATGTAATGTCAAAGTGAAAAGTCTACATAACCATAGACCAATCACAGACAAAAAGATTGAAGGCCATAAAGTAGATCTGTGTCAGTAACAGATGTGTCAAGTTCCTAAGCTACAAACAGTTGACTGGCCGATATATCTGTCGTCTCTACATCCAATCAAAATAAGAGAAGAGCATAACGCAACTTAATGCTGCAGTTTCTAAACACGCAAAAAATTTCAAAATTAAAATGTCAGAACAATTAACAATCAATTTGTTGAAATCTGAAATACAAGTAATGAACGAGTTTCAAATTTAACTTAAATGAAATAGCCCAATGCAGTGTTAACAATATCACTCTTATAAAGTTTTTCAGTATTAAAAATGACCATTCATAACTTGTATATTTTTGACCGATACGGTACACTGCTCTACTATGGGGAATGGAATCGAACCAAACAAAGTGGGATGTCGAGAGAAGAAGTATGTAATTATTTAATTTTATTACACATTTGTTTCATATTTATTCATTATCTTTACAAGATGTGTGTAGTTGTATTAACTTTTAAACTTTTAGTGTAATCTTGATTATTCTTGATAAACCTCAGTGGTTTTGAGATGATATGTCATAGGTATATTATAATTATTTCTCATTGTTTATATGTTGAATAATTTTAAAAAATGTGGTTTTAAAGTAAATCAACTTTTTACTCGTAAAAAATTATAGTAGCATTTCGTATTATGGTTAGCGATAATAGTGTTAAATAGTATATTATTGTTTGATACAGATACAAGTTTTTATTTATTTTGCAGGAAGGAAAATTAATGTATGGCATGCTGTATTCAATAAAATCGTTTGTTGCAAAAATATCACCCCTGGATCCTAAAGACGGCTTTCTAAATTATAAAACGTCTAAATACACATTACACTGCTTAGAGACACCATCTGGAATAAAATTTGTCATGAACACTGACAACCAAGCTCAGAACACCCGTGAGATTCTGAAGAAGATATACAGCGAACTGTATGTGAAATATGTTGTGCGGAATCCCCTATGTGCAGCAGGGGAACCCATCAACAGTGAACTGTTTAAGACTAAACTGGACGCCTTTATCAAGCAGGCACCGCTAACAGCTGCTAGAGCATCATAAGTGATAGTTTGTACTCTTATTCTGTGTATATAAAATACAATACCATTTTAATTAAATGTTATACCAAAGCCTTTTCTAGGTTGGAAAAGTCACTTAAAAATATTTTTATTTGTAATTTAGGTAGTAGTAATTGTATTATAAATCTAATAATGAATGTATTATTTTAAATTTAAGCCTACAGACTTTTGATTAACATGTCTTAAATAGCTTTTTTATTGATAATGGTACATAAATCAGGCTTTATTTTATGTAATCCAATAATGAGTTTAGGCTACTTAACTCATATTGAATTTCAATAAACAAATGCATATTTACAGTAAAACTCGGCCTACAATCATATAAAATAAAAGCTGATGATTGATAAACTCTAATTGAAAATACGATTTTATATGTACTGACAAAAAAGCTTTTAAGGTTCTTTCTATTAGGATGTGACGTCATATTAGTAGTAGTTTAAATTCCTTTTATTTAAAAAACAATGAATATTAAATTAATAAATTAGAATGAAATTAGCTGAAATATAGATATATTTCAGTTCATTACATTTTTGTGTTTATGACACTTTAGACTATTGGTTTTTCACTTAAACAAAATTGTTATTTAAAATATGAAGTTTTAAAATTCATTTGAAAAATAGTTTTTGGTTTTTTTATTCTAAGTTCTGACTCCTGTCTCATGTAGATTGCAAGTTGGGATACATTTTTGAATAAAGAGTACCAAATACTCCTAGTTTGACGTGATCGTAAACTCATCGCGTTTTGGCGGCATTTGAAAGGCGAAATAATCAAAAAACATTTTTATGGGTTTCTTTGTTATAAAATATTGAAATAGTTTTTGGTGAAAGGGATGAGTATGAAACCAATAGCCTGAAAAAAATGAATAGGTCAAGTAGCCTAGTAAGGGCATTGCATAGTGACATTTGTGCAAAGGTTTTATTTTTTTGTAAAAAAAAATATATACTATGTTAAATGTTTCTAAATACTATTTTATACAATTTAGAGGGATTTGAAAACCCAACCAAATAATTGTCGTTTTGTAAATAAAACAAATAGTTCTAACAAAAATAGCTGTATTACATAATTATGTATTAATATAAAATGTTCTGGAAAAAAATAAAAATATTGATGCACATCGAGATCAATATACCACAGAGTGGACGCTGCAAAGAAATGGCTCGTGCCACTCCACAGCGGTGTACGCACCGTAGTGCTCTCAGTCGTACTCTAGCTTCCCGCACACTAGCGCACCAAACATTCGACAAAATAAAAGTCACGAAAAAAGCCTTCTTGTGTGTTGGGACACTGCAAGAATAGTTCAAGGAACACGGGAAAATATAACGGAATATCTTTTCATCGGTCAATATTCTTATTTAGTCATTTATAAATAAAATTCGATCATTTAATTACTTCGCGCCTTTTTACATTTTTTGTCATAAAGTAGAGCCGTAGAACAAAGTCCCATAACAAAGTAAATTTTTATTTTAACCATTCATTATAATAGAGTATGCATACATTCGGATGTAGGCACACAACTGTGTCACTTCTGCGGTCTTATTCATCAGAATAACCCCTCTCCCCGCGCTTCCGTGCATACCTCAAATGTGACATGTTCGATATTTGAAATAGCTATTCCATTCGAACTCATTGTTGATGTGTGTATCCTCTTTCATATGACATTTCTTATCAACATTAAGAGACAAAATTTTTAAGATGTTTGCAAAAGTTTCTTTATTCCAAATATTAGTAAAATTGGACCAGTTTCGTAAAAAATTAAGTAGGAAAAAAATTGACATCTATGTTAAAAAATTTTGTTTGTCATACCAGTCATAAATCAAAGGCATAAATAAATACTATTGATACCAGTGCATTAGCGTCTGGCCGTGACTTTCGGAGCCCAAACTCCTCCGTAGTGAATAGTCAATGACAGAGGTTTTTTTAATGATATTTAGGGGTTGCCCCCAGCGAGGAGACGGGTTACCTGATAACATCCAAAAAGACACAAATTGGCGTTTTTGGGAAGAGAATGGGAATAGCATGTGTGTATAAAAATAATGTCCATAGAAAATTACGCCCATGCAAGGCCACAGCGACTGAGCGGCGCGGCGGGAAATAAACAATTCTGTTTTACAACTGTTTTACCGACGTCGTGTCGGTAAAACATTTGTTATGGCGGACATCGGTATTAAGATTATAAATTAAATATTTCTTTTCTTATACAAACAGTGATACCGATGATATGACATTCCATGTACTTTTTTAATTTTTTTTTCATAATTTTTACAGCTTTTTACACACTTGTGCATGATAATTGATAACGAATATTTAATGGTTGATATTCTACCACTATAACGCATTAAAATCCGAAACAACACATCTTTTACGAAGAAATACAAATACAACATCACTTTTTCACGTCCCGCCAAAACTCCCTTAACAACGTTACAATGATTCGTCAAGTCTGAAGTCTAGTCAAAGTTAAGAATCACTCACCACTGAATGCACGAACAGGCAACGTCGCACCATGATAACGTAAAATATAACGGTAAAAGTAACGGTAAAAAGTAATGTTACTTTTTACCGTTACCAAATAAGTAGCGGTAATTTGTAGGTATCGGTAACGGAACGAAATAATTGTTACTTTTACCGTTAAATTTTAGGTAACGTTATCACTCCCTGCCACTGACTCGGCAGTCGTCTGACGTCAGATAGTAATTATTAATAACTGTTTTAATTCAATTTAAATCAGCCTATATCTTGTAAATTGGTTTCAAAACTCTTCAATTCGTGATTAGTACGAGTAAGTTTTCGGCACCAGCACTGTCTGGCCTTACATCAGAACTATATAGGGAAGAAAACTTTTGATTGTAATTTATAATATTAAACGCATATCTATCAAAGCCGAACGAATCGAAGTTAAGCCCTCCTTGACTTTGCCAGCGAACGATGCGGCGCGGGATAGTATGAGTTTAATATTATTGCCCGTTTAATATTATAATAGTATGCAAGTTTTAATATTTGGCCCGATCGGTTCTGATTGATGTACGTTAATCATTAAGCTGATGTTGATACCCAAGATTAATAGGGCTAATTATTTTCCCGTAAAAAAGGGTAACACCACCTAACCACACCTTACCACACTGTGGGTTAACCGTTAAGGTGGTGGTGTTCTGGGTAGTGTGTGGGGCTCACACACTGCCAGATAACTAAAATAAAACACAAATACCTCGATTAATTGAGTTTAATATCAATAAAATAAGAAAATTATTTACACAAATTTTATCAAAATACAAAAATAAAACACTGTCACATACACATAGGTAATAACGATTGAAGTACACGTTTGTTAGGTGTGAGTGTTAAGACGCGTCCACACTATGATAATATTACATTAAACTATAGGGTCAATCTTTTTTCACATTATTATTAATAGTTTGACAGCACTATGTTTTATAGTACTGTAAGGAGTTACTTTTGGTAATTTTTTCACTATTTTCTTCTGACAAAAATAAACCGCAGTGTGGACACGCCTTAATAGTACCAAATACATTTTTGAGCTAGAAATATTTCCAAATGCTAACTAAAACTACAACTTTAACACTTACTGAGAAACCTATCTTATAATAATGGTGGACGTGAAATCAAATTTAAAATACTATATTAATAATAAAAAATTCAGAATTTCAAGCCGACAAAGAAAAATTCGGATTATGGACTACAGTAGTTTAATCAAAATAAAAATGTTGCACCCAAATGTCTAAAAACATTTAATTATTAAAAAAAAATTCAAACCTGTAATAGGTTGAGACATATAAAAGAATATCTTTGTCAATCAATAAAAATACAATGAACAATCAATGCAAAATTTATACGATAGTGTTTTGTTAACATAGTGCTGGTAATGCAATAATTATGAGTTTCGGTGCAAATTATAATAACTTGTCAAATGGATACTAGCTCCTAGGCCATATAGTAAAATAAAATTATATAGTATATTGCACATTTTAACATAACCCAAGTCGGCCTCATCTTCTGTCTAAATAAGACTAGTTTCATTAGTTCAATACAGAATAAGAGTTGACACATTTTTAAATAGGCTTAGAGGATCCTCTGTGTATGGTTGAAACGCCGTAAGTTGGCACAAAACGTCAAAATTTGTATGAAATTCCGTGCCAAGCTCGTGCCAATTCGATCCGACTATACATATATTTGTTATATTTTTATAAATATAAAAATAAATAAAACCTATAATACAATATGGTAATCAGTTTAGTAGGTAGGCTTAAGATAATTTTAGGGATACATAACAATTTTCGCAAGTCAGCTCTTACGCTATATCCTGAGAGCACAGCAAAGGAAACTGTACATACAATTAAGTACCTACGCTCACAATATACGAATATATCATACTATGTAGTCTTGGTTAGCGGAATGTGAAAGAAAAAATTAAGATTCAAAATTAACTTTGCGATTTTTAATTTCAGTCAGATACCAAGATTTTTCTTCGGGATAAAGCTGAAAAACAGCTCGTCAGTCGCGTCTGACAGCCTGTCTGTTTTCGGCTTTACTCGTTAAAAAAAACATGTTCCATTTTCAGTACCCTTTCATATATAATGGTGGCATTTTCTATTTACTATATATATCGGGCTGACAATAGATGACCGTTCGTAAGGAACCAATCTTAAAACGGTAGTGTGGGAGTATTTTCGGGAGGGTTTCCGTAGTTTTTCATTATGCGTAGGTCACGCCCTCTTAGCTTTGTCCCAACAAAAATATTTAACTAAACTAACGGTTCCTGACTGACGTTATAAACCGGATATAAAAGGTAAAACATTGCAAAGGCAATAGTTATTATATAAAAAAAGGGGAGCTTCTTCTGTAATACTTGTCACCGCAACACGCAGATTCGGTCCGCGTGAAAGTTCCTAGAAAAATTTCCTGCTAAGCGGGCCATACGCATACGCCAGGAGCGTGTTATGATTCGCGTGCTGACCAGACTTGCGTGCGGGTAACAAAAATAGCAAGAAAAGCGCTAACTACTAGCTTTTATTAGTAAAGTATATTCACTTCACGCACAAAGTAATATATCCATCGTACCGGACTAAATAATCCAAAGCTGGTGGAAATATTTTTACTCATAAAAAAAGATTTTAATATTTTTTGCAATCCTAGCTAACTAAATATGGTTTTCAATTCGGAAGGAATTGTGACTGAGCTGCAAAAACAGCTGTTTGAATCTTTACTTTGTTTTCTTTGTTTCCATCAAATAAAAAATGCCAAAGGCTATCCACACTAATGGGAAAATATCTTGAACAAAATTCATTGTAAGAATAAATCAAAATTTACAGGTTTAAGGGCTTGTTTCACCGCTTACAGATAGTCTATCCACAACTTTATTTGACATATGTTGTATGGAGAATCTGTCAAAAAAGTTGTGGATAGCCTAACAGAAACTTTATCAGTAAGCCGTACAGGCCCCTAAATAAATAGTCAAAACCGTTTTATATTTACCCTTTATGATTTTAGCGTTTAATGCGAGACAGAGAAGGCTTTATGTCATTTTTTTTCTCAGCAAAAACAAGTTACAGCAGTGTCACATCACAGCAATGTCTTAGCCTCAGTCACACGAAGAAAAAACAGAAACCATAGTTACTGGCACCGTGAGTGAAAAAAAAAGATATTGTTTATATACATAAGAGGTAACATCTATAACAATCTTAGAAATAAATTACAATACACCGCGTATATACAAGCCTTTTTAGTAAACATTTTCTGTACATTTTATAATATTATGTTAAACGAGACAAATATTTAAAAATTTTACAAATTTATACGGGTGGGTGATAAAAATTGTGTAGCGCTTTTTAACATTAATCGTTGTTTTTTTTTTGGTCATTGATATAATAATACAAAATTTTACAAATACTTATGTAATACAATTCCTCAGTTTTCTTGTCTGTTTTTCCGTTACGGATTTACAGACATGATATGCAAATGTTACGTTTGCCAATTGTATTAATCTACAATAATCTAACCACAGAAATATCTAAAGGTGGATTACCGATCCTCGCATACGCGCGACAACGACAAAAAAAATACCACTATATGAACAAGGTTATAAGCTTCATTTTATTTTAAATGGAACACAATATCGCCTAGTCCATAAAGTGACCTTTTATTTTTAACTGCAGTCATCGAAAAGCCACCATAACAATCAACACTGACTAAACACACTCATCGAAAAAGAGAATCTAGCAAAAAATGCTACAAATTTTTATCTACCCTCAAACAATACAATATACTCAGAAAATTCTCTCTGTACGACACATACAGATCTACAATATATTTACAACACATGTACATTATATGTATAAACACGTACGACACAGTCATATTATTTTTATATTAATCGATTTAAGTCGAGACTGCACTGAAACGACACAACACGACACTTCACTTCCATAAAACTGACAGTCAGTTCTATGGAAGTAAAATGTCAACATGTCGTTTTAGTGGAGTCTCACGGTCAGTTTTGTTAAATCAGGCTACAAAACCTGTAAAAAAATTTAAAATGTGTAAGTGGATTCTGATAGTCACCAATAATAGGTGTTTTAATTTTTATCATACACAATTATTAAGAAATTCTAATAACATACTTGAGAGTATATAAGGATCAACCTGTTTTAAAATAATTTAGATAATTATTATAATGAAAAAAACCATAAGAATACTTACATATGTTAATAAACTATATTTTTATAAACTAAATCTATTAATGATATTTACATAATATATAACGACGATGAAAGAATGAGTTTAAGCTTCAGTGCTTTTTATTTAGCTGAATCATTCCACAATAGAATCAAACGAGCCAAACATTTTTTATTATGATAAAATATGCGTAAATGCTTTTAAAACCATACAAATAATTTGTATTTTGTCAGTCGTTTTATATTTTTTTTTATCGATCGTTAAAATCTATTTCAAATCAATAAATCATTTCATCTACACTCGAAGCGAATCTTTAAATAACTTTCAATCTACGTAAACTAATCATGTACTTCGGTTGCTTTTAAATAAAATTAAGCTTCTAAGAATAAAGGTGACACCGCGCTAAAGAGACGTGGCACGACTTAACACTCTACTTCTATAGAATTGAAGTCTTACGTCAGATTCACGACTGTAGAACGTCAGTCTTGCGGCAATAAAACGTCGCGTCGTATTAGTGCGGTCACACCTTTATAGCCATGTCTTCACGTCAAACTATCGAGGACATCGTCAAACGGAAAATCATAACTGAAACGGAATGTCCCCGTTCTACTTCCGGGGTGCGTTTGGCACAAACTAGCCCCTAGGCGCTTGTCGGTCATATCCGAATCGGAAAGACAACACTAGCTATCACAACACTGGGTACTATTTACACCGCGTCACTCACATATATATAAAAATCGGTCGCCCGCGCTTGTGCGTTATCCTCGCTCACACCGATATCTCGTAGTTGCAGTCGTACACTGAGGCGCGGTCGGGGGGCGCGGGCGGGGGGGCGCGTTCCAGCTGGTCTTGGACTTCGAGGGCGCGCACGAAGGAGAGGGGTCGGGCGGGGCGGGGCGGCGCGGGGGGCGGGCGGCGGCGCGGCGGCGAAGGAGGCGGACGCTCCGCCCACGTGTAAGTGCCGCGCTGTGGGCTGGCGGCCAGCTCTCTGACATCAGCCAGCAGCTCGCCCTCGGACAGGAAGCGACGCTGCGGCGACCGCACGCCGATGTAGTCGGGCCGGCGCGGCGCGGTCGGCGTGCCCGGGTTGGACCTGTGCGGCGCCCACGTCAGGGGTTTAATCGCGCGAGCTCGTCCGAGCGCTCGTTATACGGCCTACGGACAGAAGGAGACGGGAGCTGCGGGGGGGAGCGTCGGCGACGCCGTCAGGGGCCACCGGGAACACACATCTGACCACAGATACTATGAGACCCGAGTATTGATAGTTGAACTCAGTTGTGTGCGTGGCGCTATGTGTGCGTGCGCTTGTACTACACAGCTTTTATGCGTTGGGCAGTGACGCGCAGGCGCCGCCCGAGTAAACGAGGCTTACCCACACATATGGCCGCACGCACAACCGAGTTGATCTACCTGTAATTCAAATAATCTCATGGCTCGAGTCGGATTAATAAAGGGTTTATTGAGGGTCAGATGGGTTTTCACTGAAAAGAGACCGTTAAAATGTTTTCATTCAGGGCCTGTTTCATCACTTATTTATACAGCTACAGATATTATGTATAAAACCAATAAAATATGTACCAGATAAATCTGTCGAATCGAGATTACCAGTATCATGAAGTTGTTCCACTCCAGGTACCAGTAACTGTTCAATTACCTTATTGTGGACCATTGTGGAGCAGAATTTATTACTCCATCAGTCAAACAATTCGTGGACCACACACGTACCAGACCTTGTCAATAAGTGGTGAAACAGCCCCTTAGTCTTTGAATTTCTCTCCTATGTAATTCCAGACTAAAAAACAATATTTTAACGACCGCTTTCATCATCCCAAATAGCGGCTTGCCCGGCGGCGGCGGTTGCGGTGCATGCCAACGCCACGCCATGCCAACTGTACACTATACTACACACATACTACAAAATGATTCTATCCTGATGAAATTTTGACAGCTGCCAGTTATGACAGCTATTTTTTTTAAACAGCACTGGACGGGAGTCCTTTCGGCCAGTCCAGTTGGCAGAGCGTACCCACATTATTAAACTTATGCTAAATTTTATGTTGAGTGTCCATTTGTGTTGTTATGTGCACGGACTCGATTTACCATTTCATCAGGATAAAAGCAATAAGGTAAGCGTAACGCGAATACTCAGGTACTGTTCTCGTAAAAGAGCGGGGAGCTTAATAATACCAACCGTATTAGCGTCAACTGTTACTTATTCTTTCATGAAAAAAATAAAAATGTCAAACTGTACAGTGTACATGAAGTACGATCGCGTACAGACTAGGTGGACTAAATATTACCATATTACTGTTTACACACGGTTCAAAATTAGTGCGCCGAACAGTCAGCGATCGTGCATCATATTATGTATACTAAAATAAAAGATATGAATGCTCAGAACAGATAAGTTTGCCAATAAGATTTAATAAATGTTGCCAATTCAACTAATGATTTCCAGACTAGATAAAATTAAAGCAATGTCTTTCTGAACATTCATTATTAAAAAAAACTGTGTATTTTTTTTAAACATGCAGTGCCAAAAGCATGCATATTGCTAAAAAAATTGATTTACAAAAAACTAAACGATTCAAAATTGTAGCAGAAAGCGGGAATGGAATATATATCTCCAAAAACACAAACACTTTTCTAAAAGATATTTACAAAACAACTAAGCAAATGAAACAAAATGTACAAATCAATATTGAACCACTTTCTTGTATAATTTCTTTAAATAACATTGTATTGATAAAAATATTTACTTAAGGTTCCGCTAATACGTAATATTGCGGTCCCTGTCTTATTGCAGCCTTGTATTATGACAAAGAATTAGCGAAAACTAAAAATAAATATTTTTATATACACATAGGGGCGGTAAAAGCGTATTTTTTATGGATTTTCCTAGCAACACTATAAATACAAGACGTAGAGCATTTTAAACGAAAAAAAATCTAGCAGAATAAACTCAACGACTAATTGACCTAATGTCAGACGCCATTTTGAAATGTCAAATCAAAATGGCGGCAATTGAAATGATTATGTCAAAGGGTTAGAAAAATGGCGCATATTAAAAGAAGATATTTTAATAGATATTTAAACTTACAGAATCCTAACTTATTCTCTTCTATTCAGTTATAGAAGTAGGTGTTAGTATGTACATGGATCTTGCCAAGTCTAGTAGGGGGAAAAATGGGTCCTTATAACCATTTTTATAGCAACGCTATATTTTGCGTAACGTGTGTAGGTACATAATCAAAGCAAAGATTATTCTATAAATGAGTTACGAAAAATTGACACTTTTCAAAAGGAGGATATTTGTAACATATAAAGGTTATATAACGTCAGGCTATATTTTACAGACATTACAGGCCCAAAAATAAAATAAAAAACATAAATTTTCATTTTAAGTTTTATAAAACTTAATAAAAATTGTAAGCAAAACATTATCCAGATTAAAAAAGCAAATTAACTTGTATTAAAAAAAAAGTATTTAAAATCTTTTATGCACCGACACACGTCAGCGAAGCACACACTCAAACGAAACAGAAACATGTTTACCGTCGACACGCAGGCTGTATGCGTTAGGTCCATCTGCCGCGTAGTAAGCGGTTAATATTAAAAAAATAATCATACGACTACCATAGATTATTATCTATGTCTAATCGAACGACCATAGAATCGATTAAGTTTTCACTAAAGCCGCATTGAAAATTGCTTTCTCACAATTATTTTACTTATAATTTAATTGTTTCCATTCAACATTATGAAAATGAAACCTAAAAATTTCGTCAGTTATAAAGCTGAAACATGAGCATTAAAGTTACAAAAGTAAATATTGTAAAGCCTTGAATTTAGCAATTTATAGATAAGATCTCGTAATGAAAGCAATATTCAACTAGAGATATTGTTAAGTACATTATAATCATACTTTTTATTTGTATTAGTAAATGTAGCTTAAGCTGTCGGGATAATGGAGTGAAAGCCTTTGCCTTGGTGTCAGGGATAACGTGACGTAATGTGGTAAATTATAAATTCAATTTTTAAATGTGTTATAATAAAGGTAAAACTTTTAATACTACCCCCATTTTAGAATTTAATTTACTTTTATATTATACTTTTCTTGATGTTATAATTTTCTAATTTCCATAAAAAATGTTTGAACTCAAAATTGTTTAATTAATTTCATCAGATGTCAAACATGACATTGCCAGATATTAACTATCAGTTTGACACCTTAGCTAAATTAAAATGTTGCTTATAAATTTCCTATAGCTTAATCAAAGGAGACCTAAGACGAAAAAGATGTTAAAAACAAACAAATGCAATAGATGTAACACATTGATTATTATTGTTAACATACATCTCAGTTTATATATATGTATTTTTGATGATATTTTTAAACTTTTTTTTATAATTTCTTCAGAATTATCGAGTTCACAAAGCGACATCTTTAGTCTGTCACAATTGAATTAGAATGAGTCAGTTAGGGTAAAATTGACAAGTGGGTTTTTCTTTTGTTTTTTATTTATAACCACGTACAGACATCGATCAGTTACAGAATCATTATGTATGTATAGATTTAAGTTTTGTATCTTTGCTAAAAGGTATTCAGCAACCCACAGTTAAGCAAACTGAAACCCAGCCCTTATTACAAAAAGATAAATAAAAACAACAAGTAACAGGGTATTCCGGTTCTAGTTTAAGACATTTTAGTATCAAAGATTACATTATTTATTTCTTCCAAATTCAATTTTCTGTTTTGATTAAACTTAATCGTGAAATTTTTTAACCGTAAAATTTACCAAGTCACACAAAATAACTAAGATGTATGCTAACACATGACAAAAAGCATATGACACCGAACAACCAATGTGTACCCAAAATTAACAACGTCGATGTGAGCAAAAACATTTTACATGCAACATAATCTAAAACATCAAAACGATTCAGAAAAGCGATGCTTCGGGACGGGAGAAAGTATAGGAGAAGGAAGTTTCCGAACGAGAATTGGACCCAAAAATATACCATAGCATCGCATATTTATACAATACTAATCAGCCTTATAATTTGCCACTTTGAAAAAATAAAAAAACAAAATTGAACTTAACGTCACGAGCAATATTTTAGATAATAAAATATTCTCAATATCTTTAATACACGGACAACATTATATTTAGTTTCTTTTTATTCTAAATCTGTAAACCAAAGCAAATGCAAGTTCTATAATTTTTTGTATCCAGCTCTCGATTTACAAGGTTAGGAGGTGGCTCAAAATTTGTCTTTCACCTTACACCAATTTAGTAATGCGAAGGACACCCAACATCTTCACAATATATTTTTGTAACATAATTTGCAATATAAAAACTATGCTATGTAAATTCCAAAGAAAATATTTCGTTAATAAACCTACATCACTATTCCTACCGGTGTACGCAAAGCGTACATGCACGCACACTCTGAGTTCACACGTACGCATTTGCGTACGCGCGAACGAACCACCAAAGAAATTGATTACAAGCCAGTTACATGGCGGGACTATCCCAAATTAACGCTAGTCGAGATCTGTCGATAGGGCTTGACGTTATGTCAACGCTATCCATCAACTTTCTTGATGTTACAGGTGCATTGTGCAATCACAACCTTCTTTTGATTACCTCTAACTTTATTTCTAGTATACTACACGACTGTTGTTTTCGATGGTTGATTTCTCACCGCCATCTCAGTGTCGTATACATACCTCCGGACGGGGCTCGTGACGGCGAGTGGGGTGGGCACCCCTAATGACTTGATACGCTGTTGCATTGTGGGCGACGGCCGCGCGCCGTTCGAGCCCTGGTCGTACCGCAGCGGCTCCATTACCACCCGGTAGCCGGACGTCGTCGTGCCGTGGCTGGAAATTTCATAGTGAGATTTTAATATTTAAGGCATGTATACATAAATGAAGCAATTAGCAGACAATTTAGGACATGTGTGGAGGAAGCAGATAACTCGTATTATTAAAAAGCTATTACGTTTTAGCATAAATAGCGTTTATATTCCGTGAGAAAAAATACCCTAAATGCAATATGCAAGTCACATATACACGCCCTAAAGTATTATCACTTACTTTGGTTACACCGAGTCGTCATTGCTAACACGACTGCTTCAGAGTCGACCACTCGGTCCGCTATATTTAGCATCTATGCTCTTTGGCCCAAAGAAATCATCGAAATTCAACTAGCTTGAAAATTTCAGTCCTCAGTCAGTATACTATCTCTCTTTATCAAACTTTCCGCTTTATTATCTATCTCTAACCTGGTATTACGCGCCAGGGGACTGAGGCGCGGCTCGCGCATCTCGGCGGGAGTTGATGGGGCTCCGCCGCCGGGAACAGGTTGGTTGCGGACCCGCACCGCTGTAACGGCGGTGTGGGCTCCTAGCCGGAGGACTGCGAAGCCCCAGGACCCTCTAGTGAGCCCTGTTATCTCTCACCTGGTATCACGCGCCAGGGGACTGAGGCGCGGCTACTCACTCGGCAGGAGATGATGGGGCTCCGCCGGTGGGAACAGGTCGGCTGCGAACCCGCGCCGCTGCAACGTCGGCGGTGTGGGCTCACAGTCGGTGGACTGCGAGGCACCCGGACCCTCCAGCGAGACCTGTTATCTCTCACCTGGTATTACGCGCCAGGGGACTGAGGCGCGACTACTGTCTGGGCGGGAGATGATGGGGCTCCGCCAGCGGGAACAGGTCGGCTGCGGACCCGCGCCGCTGTAACGTCGGTGTGGGCTCACATTCGGTGGACTGCGAGGCGCCCGGACCCTCCGGCGAGTCCTGTTATCTCTCACCTGGCATTACGCGCCAGGGGACTAAGGCGCGACTACTGTCTCGGCGGAAGATGATGGGGCTCCGCCAGCGGGAACAGGTCGGCTTCGGACCCGCGCCGCTGCAACGTCGGCGGTGTGGGCTCACAGTCGGTGGACTGCGAGGCCCCCGGACCCTCCAGCGAGACCTGTTATCTCTCACCTGGCATTACGCGCCTGGGGTGAGGCGCGACTACTGTCTCGGTGGGAGATGATGGGGCTCCGCCAGTGGGAACAGGTCAGCTGTGGACCCGCGCCGCTGTAACGTCGGCTGTGTGGGCTCACAGTCGATGGACTGCGAGGCCCCCGGACCCTCCAGCGAGCCCTGTTATCTCTCACCTTGTATTACGCGCCAGGGGACTGAGGCGCGGATAGTGTCTAGGCGGAAGATGATGGGGCTCCGCCGGCGGGAACAGGTTGGCTGCAGACCCGCGCCTCTGTAGCGGCGGCGGTGTGGGCTCACAGTCGGTGGACTGCGAAGCCCCCGGACCCTCCAGTGAGCCCTCCTGCTCTTCGCGACCCGGCGACAGCTGATCACATCCATACATGTAGTAATGACAAGTGTAACACGATTATATAATTCCTACTTTCTGTAAAAGCACAAATCATTTTGAAAATGCCAGAGTATGTTCCTAGAAACGGGCCAAATAAATAAATAAGTTGTAATGACGTCTCGAACGATACACAGTCAACACTGTGGTTTACGATTTATGTATTGTTCACACGAGGTCAGTAATAAAAGCACCAGTCCAAAATAGATACACGCTCTATCCTCGCCCGCAGCCTGCACTGGCTCGGTTTGAAAAACTATTTACACGAGGGTCATATCGAGCCAGCGCCGACCGCAAGTCTTATTGGCCGCTAGAGTTGGCTTCGTGTAAGCTATACGTTTTATCGTTAACACAACTTTGCTTTATATCAGATGTTGTCCTGGAATAATTATTACAAATCTCATTAAAATCGTTTCGTAAATTCACGAATTAGTGTTACATTAGAACATAACAAATGCAGGCTGTTGAAATCACTGTCCCCTACATTAGCTTTGCCATCATCATACAGGACAAATTCGCTTTTCACTATGGTAAATATAATACCCGGTATGATATTTTATATTACCACCATCTTTACGTAACATAGTGTAGGTTATTTTAACAAAATTATCATCTTTATGCTACATATCTTAAAAAGTATTCTACTATATAATTATAATTACTAGTTAGTATTCTTTTATTAACATTTAGAGAGCCAGACATTTTTTATGCATTGCTCTAAAAAGCACGATAACTAAACACCAATCTATATGTCTTTAGCAACATCAGCGGGCTGATTCACGAATTCCGTTAGGCTCGGTTTCGAAAGCGTTACGTGCAATTATCTCACAATAGTGTTTTTTACAAATAAACTTAAAAAGTACTGAGCCACCATTACGTTGCTAATTTGCTACATTATCACAGACTGACATAGGCTATAGTAGTTTTTAGAAATCGGCCAAGGGTGAGTTTGACTCACGCACGAAAGATTTCGCATATAGGTAGGGTATGACTTATTAGCTGACCTAGATCATAGGATAATTATTACACTGAATAAGTGCTCTCGTGGGTCAAATACATATTTTTTACGCGGGCAAAGTCGCAGAAAACACCTAGTTTTTTTTTTCCGCAACCGAGTCGAATCGCGAATCGTGAATCAGAGCCCAGAGCTAAAAAGCATGAGCTATTTTCATCTACGTTTACCTTTAATAGCTTTCGTGAGTTTTTTTCCAAGATCCGGAGTAAAAAGACGCACTCGGAAATCTAGCCATAACTATATTTTGAAACTTAAGAGTAAATTAAAAAATTTTATTAAGGTGGGACCGCACTACAATCCGCGATACTTATATACTTCGATCAAATATTAATAACATGCACAGATCCCTTTAAAATTGAATAAAATAATGGCACCAAGACACAAAATAAATTAAATCAAAATCAAGTTTATTGGAAAATAAAACTTAACTTACTGAGTTAAAGGTCTCAATCGTACAAAAGTTAAAATCGCGGTCTCGCAGCAACTTGGAGCGGAATAGCGCTTAAGCGCGGTATTGCCGGTGCCACTTTTCGGCAACCGTGAATCTTATGTAATAGTATTTTCACTAATGTTGATCGAAGCTTATGTTATAGTATTTTCACTAATTCACTTCCATAGAACTGACGTTTCACAAACTTAAATCCTTCCCTACACAGGCGCGATAAGCTGAAGACAAACTGATGATGAAGCTGCTGACAGCCCATACAAAAACGTCCGCGACTGACGTCAGACGCGGCTGACAGCTCATACAAAACGTCCACGACTTACGCCTTATAGTTTGAGCAATTCAATGTACAATTATTATTATCAAGATAGCGGCTTTTAGTCGTGTCCGTAAGTCGCGTCCGATCAGTATGATTTCTGCTTTATTATCGGTCGATAAACGTCAGTTCTATGGAACGTCGAGTGTCACGTCGTATCGTTGTATTATGGTCACGCCTTTATACATTTTTTTTTAATTCGATAACGATTTGACGTGCAGAAGAAATCCAAACGTCATTTGAATAATATATAATTCGTTTGGAAGTTCTTCTACACAGAGATATAGCATTTAGCACACTTAACATCAATCACAGGAGCAAAAGTCATTCACCCAGCTTGTACCAAAATAATAATAGTAAGGGAGATTGTCGCTTACGTATAGAAAGATAAAAAAATATTTTATTTCTGAGTAATTTTTGTAATAAATATAATACCCAAGACGCGGTATAGCTCTTGTCGTCAAGCTATACATGTTGACCTACAATGGTTTCAAGGCCTGACCCCAGGGGAAGAACAGGTACCATATGGAATTTAATATTCTTAAAAATTACGTCTGGTAAAAACGATTGAAACGAAAAATCATTACATAATGTGCTGGCGCTTTTTCAAGAGTTAAAGAACTTCCCTAAAGCAACATCAACTTAGTACAATTCATTTTGTATTAGATGCGATGGGATCGACATCGTCATTTTTATACCAAGAATCAAATAAATATATTAAAAAATTGAATTAATAAAGATATATTAAAAAAACTTAAGAACCACTTTCGGTACATGCGGGGTGAACGACCTAGTTGTCTGGCCCTCACCTTGTTGTAGTGCGCGTGCGCGCCAAGTGGGCGGTGCGGCGCGCCGTTGTCCTGCGCCGTGTACGTCTTTACCTGCGCCTGCGCATGCGCGTCCGCCGCGATCGTCGATATCGCCGCGCCGCGACGCTTCTTCCCGCCCTTGTATATGTACTTCGACGGTCGAACCAGGCTGGAATAAGTGCCAAAATTTTAGGTTAATAATGGGGACGTTATCTAAATGTTATGTATTATATATCATCATATATATCGTCGCGCCGGGAGGATTATATTTAAAAGGATATTCATCAAGTAGTATTTAATTAAAAATGTTTTATTATACAGTTAGGTGTGCGCGCGGCCCTATGTTTGCGTGCACTTGTGAATACACGACTTTCATTCATGCGGTAGTAACGCGGCAGGCGTCTGAGTAAACAAGGTTTACCCACACATAGGGCCGCGCGCACAACTGAGTTGCAACACTCACCTAGGGTACTGCGGGCCGAACTGCGTATAGCAGCAGTTGTTCCAGCACCCCCTGGAGAAGGGGTTGAAGCCGCCGATGAACTTGCCCGTCACTTGCTCGTTGGTGGTCCGGCCCCGGGAGACCAGCACCATGTGGAAGCCCGTCAGGCCGAATATAGGTATCGCCAGCAGGGCTATGATACCCATTATGACCATTCTGGTGTGATGTTAAGGTTTTTGTTGGGAGAAAGCAATTTTAACAGCTCTTATGACACAGCTTATCTAAGGTCTGTGGTAAAATATAGTATATATAAAACAATACGGGCTTAAGTAAGTTAGGCAGTAATTGAAATTACAACTGGAATCACTGTATGTTATTGCTGAAATAAATAAATTTTACTCTGTTACATTGCACTTTGTATTTGAGTTAAGTCGTTCTAGTTTGTGTTTTGGTCGTGTATTACTTACTAGCGACCCGCCCCGACTTCGCACAGGTGGACATTTATGCACCCCCCTCCCCTGCGGTTTCGCCGTGCGAGCCGTGCGGCACATATAGGCCGGTGGCCAACATTCATTTTAATACCAATTACAATTTTTAATTCGTAATATCTTTTGAATGGATTGCCCGATTGGAATAAAATAAAAAGTAATTTATAGCCATTGAAACAATCCTGCTCAATAAATAGTTTATTTGGGATAAGGATTAGTATCTGATGATAATATGATCAATAAACATAAGCTAATAATTTTAATCATTTTTATTCTATGAAAAAGTGGTTATAATGGCTAAAACGAAAATGTTTGGTTTATACTATCGCGGACTTTTTAGGCATTATTGAGTTCTACAACTTTTCTATAGAAGTCAACCATACATCTTTTACCCATTTAGGCAGCGTTCGCGAGAATCGTTAACGCACGGCAGTTTTATCGACGACTTACTCCACAATTTTCATTACCACGAAAAATCCTATCTATTTTCCGGGATAAAATATAGCCTATACGAATTCGAAACAATCTAAGTAATGGTAAAAGACATTTTGTAGTCGGTCTAGTATTTTTTGATTCTATTCAATACAAACATACAAAACTACAAAGGTTTCCTCTTTATAATATTAGTATAGATAATCGTCAAGTTCTTATTAAACTTCTTATATAGTGCTTGTATTGACTTCCTTTGTAGGCGTCATCGCAACAAATGTAAGCATTTACAAAGGATACGACACAATAGGCTCGACCTGTGTTAGCATCTTGTTGTGGTGCATTATATAGTAGAGGCTGAGGCCGAATATGCTCAACATGTGGATGGACAGCGAGATGAGGAAGAAGAAGAAGAACCGGTAGTTCCGCCGGCCGATACAGTTGTTCACCCAAGGACAGTGGTGGTCGAACGTCTGAAAAAACAACAATTACCATGAGTGTTACATCTATACTAATAATATAAATCTGAAGAGTTTGTTTGTTTGAACGCGCACTGTTAAAATTTTTTGTAAATTTACTACAATTTTACTACGCAAATGCATTCTAAAGTTACAAAATCTTGTATTGTTTTGGAATTTAAACATGCATTTGTTGTAATATTACATTTTGTAATAGCTCAAATACGAAGTAGGTAGCATTTTTACAA